>CM044440.1:15930182-15941559 GCA_024363595.1 Xenopus borealis | reverse complement strand
ACTGTGTTTCCCCACTGAGCTGAATTTTTATGGAAACAACAAGTGACTGGAGAGAGGAACAGAAACTCCCTCCAAATAGATTGTTATAGTTTAATAAAGGTGGCCATAGACGTGCATATTTACCTGCAATATCGGACAAACAATTGGACGTCCCCATCTCCCAATATGCAACTAACCTTCATTTTCAATAAAATAGTACAAGAACAGATCAGATGATGTTCTGCCCTGACAGCAATCATACGAAAAGTTTATGTCCGACAAAAACTGGTGACAGACTCCCACCGAAAATTGTCAGATTGGCAATACATGCAGAGATATTATCCGCAGCTGACGGAAACTTTCTAACTTGTCTGATCAACTGAACAATCGATGGCACGTAAAATGTCAGTAAGAATAGTTGTGTCTCTCGCACACCCTCCGTGTCCGGCTAATTAGAGACGCCTGGTGCTCGATGGTGGAGATTCGGCAACCTCCCACAAGTCTGCATCCAAAAAATCCAAAGGCACACAGGACTTATCAAACACCAAAGTGTTTATTGCAAATAGCGGTGCAACGTTTCGGGGTTACCCCCTTTGTCAAGCAAAAAACGTAAAATGTCAGGACACTCTACACACGATCTAAAAACTTGTATGAATCGAGGATTCATATGATTATACAGTATCTGCACGTCTATGGCCAACCTTACAGACTCTGAGACTTAGACTGTAAGTGCTGAAGGTATTTGTTGTAAGACTCAATTTGTTTCCTTCAACTGGGCTGTGGCTATGGTCCCTACTAAATTCATTCTCACCACACACCCACACACATACGTACACACACTAATAGAGTTCTGTCTATACACTCACATAAAAATATTTATACTAACTGTATAGCTTAGGATTCCAATAACCTTGGATATTATGCTTCTCCTAAGAATTCATCCAAGACTAGTGATGGGCGAATCTCCCGAGATTCGCTTCGCCTAATTTTTCGGCGAAAAATTCGCGAAACGAGTCGCGGGACGATTTTGTCACGCGTCGCGTCAATTTTGTCGCGCGTCTGTCGCGCGTCGCGTCAACTTTGACGTGTCGCGTCGTTTTTGGCGCGCGTCGCGTCGTTTTCGGCGCGTCGCGTCATTTCGTCGCGTGACTCGTTTCGCCAAGCGAAATTTCGCTGGTGATTCGCGAATTTATTCGCCAGCGGCGAATCGCGGGAATTCGCCGCGAAATCGACCTAGGCGAATAAATTCGCCCATCACTATCCAAGACCCTCTTAAAGGCATTAACAGAATCGACCATCACAATATCACCCGACAATGCCTTCCACAACCTCACTGTCCTCATTGTGAAGAACCATTTGCACTGCTTCAAGTCTAACTTTCTATGTACCCTTGCAATCTGTGTATCATGCCCTCTAATGATTCTGCAAAGGGTAATCATGTCCCCTTGCAAACGTCTTTTCTCCAGAGAAAACAACCCCAACCTTTTCCCAGTTTAGTAGCCTGTCTCTGCACTCTTTCCAGCTCATATATATCCTATATTTATAGCTGCATTGTATACTCCAGATGAGGCCTTACAGGGACCAACAAGGACATAAAATGATAGATGGTTGCAGCCATTTCCTAAGCTGTACTGTATTCCTGGATGTAACTATACCACAATGACTACAAATAACTTACATTCCTTTCGGTTTTTATTTATATGCTAGTAGGAAATCTTTCTTTGTCTTACTTGCTGACTGTGAATATTCATTGAATGAGAGTGGGTCCTGAGGCTGCAGTGAGGAACGACTGCTAAATAGGAATCACAATTAATATACAGCACTAGAACTTGCAATATATTAGACTGTTAAATCCAACACTATCCATTAAAGTTACATTGAAACAAACTCTTTGCACTTCTGCAAGTCAGGGACCAGTATCAAATATTGCACTTTGCGCACAGAACATACAGAAACCTAAAATATTTTGGCCAGTGAGAGACCAATGAAAAACATGGATAAAGTTTGCCATAGTCCAATAATTGCTAAATCATGTTTAGTTTGGTATTTTATTCATCTGATGCTACCAATCCCTATTTCTGTAGGGGAAATGAGAGGAGAGCAGAGCAGACAGTAACCCTTCCAACACTTTCCCTTCTCTTTCCTATATATTAGGCATCGACTGTATCTAGTGCTACCAATCCCTATTTCTGTAGGAAAATGAGAGCAGAGCAGGCAGTAACCCTTCCAACATGTTCCTGTCTCTGTCCCTATATATTAAGTACCTATCTAGTACTACCAATTCCTATTTCTGGAGTGAAATGAAGCAGAGCAGACAGTAACAGACAGTAACCTTTCCAACACTTTCCTCTTGTCTCAATATATTAGATACCTTTCTAGTGCTACCAATCCCTATTTCTGAAGGGAAATGAGAGCAGGCAGTAACATTTCTGATACTTGCCTCTGTTACTTGCACCCATCATAGTGTTTTTTGTTTTTTTTCAATAAGCCAATCTGACCCAGCAACACTTTGCATTACAATTTACTAGGTTACATGGTACATAAATATGCAGAATAAATTGAACTGTCAGACCTTCTGACCATGAATACAATTCATCACATGTCAGAGTGAGTTAAATCATATATATTCTTTATATATTTATACACAGATCCAGCCTCTTGGATTTGTGAGTTAAATGTGTTGTAACTCAGGGTTAATTGAAGAAACTGTGTTATCTAAAGTTATCTTAACTCATTTAATGCATTTAACCTTTTCATTAGCATACCAAAGCTCCATTGTTTTCAATGATGAACTCTTTAATTGGATGGGATGCTGTGACACAATATTCTGTGTTAAGTGAGAAAAATGGGATTTCTGAGTTAAGTTATTCTGTCAGACACACAATCCAAAGTGGCTTCATCTGTATATATATATATATATATATATATATATATATTTTTTTTTTTTTTTTTTTTTTTTTTTTTCTGAAAACTCTCAGAGAAACTTAGAGGTCACAGAAGAAGAAATTGAGTCACATATTTGTTGTTCTGACAGGAGAAGAATAATCTTTTGTTGGCGCTCCTTACTCTTTCGGCACTTTCCCCCACTTTCCAGGGGAGTCAAGTGGGATGCCAGATGCCAGCGCGCCATTCTGGCGCATCGTTATCACGCAAGCACCAAAATGTGCTGTGTAACATCATCAAGTACGCTTTGGCTTTAAACTTGTTTAAAAGGATGCCAGAGGCCTGAATCTTTGCCCGATTATAGGTTCTTCTACTTAAGATTTCCTGGGTGTGTTATTTGACTACTTCTCTGATCTTGACCTTTGCCTGAATCCTGACCATGATATCTTGCTGCCTGAACCGACCTTTGCCTGAACTGACAATTCTTCTGCCTATTCCTTCTGTACCGCAAACTGTGTTCCTAGGATACCACTTCCTCCTTGGTCCACACTGCAAATTGTGCCTTCGGCCTTGACACTGACAACAGAAGCTCTTTACTTGTATCCCCTACAGTACAATACAGTAGCACTAAAGGTTTTGCCAGATCCTTAAAAGCTGAACATTTGCCAAAATAACAGCAGAGCTTTCTTTAAAAAACTGCAATATAATGTGATTCAAAAACACTTTGCCATTAACCAGAATTATGAAATAAGTTATTTATTAAAAACCTAATGAAACAGAAAACTACATTGTAGGTAGATTGTATGGAACATGGAGTATGTGGTCTTTTCTTTCTCTTGTTTTCTTTCCTTGTAAACAACAAAAAGATACAGAACATATTAAAAAAAATGGGGCCATTTTTGTTAGGAGTCAAGTATTGTTCTAGAGTACCAAATACAGGTGTGGGATCCATTATCTGGAAACTCATTGCCCAGAAAGTTTAGAGTTATGGAAAGGCTATTTAAAAATAATGTTCTTTTCACTGTAATAAGAAGACAGTACCTTGTACTTGATCCAAACAAAGATATTAATCTTTATTGGAGGCTCAATGCTTCTAAATGAATGCTCAAATAATATTTTAATAGAATTATAGGGGAATGTAATATGATTCATTAGCAAACATGTTCCTGTCCTTTTTAACCAATTACAGACCTCAACGACTTCCTCACAATGTTTGTGAACAAATGGCTTTTGCGAACATGCGCAATGTATGTAATAACAATTGAAATCGCAAAGCATTTTTTTTTTTCAAACAAAATATTTAACGAAACCATAGAGCAGGTGTTAATGCTAAACTTTGCTCAGCGATACTGAGTGATGTAATATTTTCCAGCAAATTATTTTACAGTGTGAGCAGCATTAAACATTTTCAAAAATAACGTTTGCGATTTTTATTACTTTCCCCCATTTTAGGATATGGAGATACAGTTTACAAGATATCTCTTATATGGAACCCCCCAGATCATGGATAACAGGTCCAATGTAATTAGTTCAGGTGTGCTTCAAAAGTGAACAAAGCTCATTGCAGCCCCGGGTGCAAGCTGTACCTCCTGCCAAGGAAAAACTCTGCATATATTCGAACAAAAACAGCAGCACTCCGGTGATAGTGAAAAAAGTGAAAAAACTTTACTTAAAATGCTTTAGGCAACGTTTCTGGCAACACAGGCCCTTTCTCAAGCCCTTTTCTGCTGTTTTTGTTCGGATATATGGATAACAGGTTCATTACCTGTATTCTGCTAAAAGTCGAATGTACAAGGGCTCATTTATTTTTTGGAAAGTGCAAAAAAACTACAGCATTCTGCCATTTTTTTTTTACTTTGCACCCTACCCTGTATGGAAGAAGAATGGTGCAGGTCTCTGTGCTCCAGGAGCTCTAAGAAGATGCAGCCCATAGCCATTGGTATGAAGATAATTCTCTGTGCATGTACTCTAATATTTATTTAAAGCTCTCTAAAGGATGCAATTGTGTTCTCTAGTGAGTCAATCCAGGGCTAAAATTATTTAAAGCTCGAAAGTTCCCCTGTAAGCATGGCCAGTCTACAGCTGCCCTTTATTCTCAATTACAGAGAAGTAAAAATGCATGCAGCCCATGGGGAAAGGAGGACAAGAGAATAAGAATGTGTGGGATATATGCCAATAACCATTAAAACTGAGCGACCCTGCTACAAACTATGATAAATAAACTGGGCGCTGATACAATATTCCAATTCCAGGCACGCACCACCAACAAAATCTTCACAAAGTGTTTAACAGCTCATTGCTGCTCTGCACTGGGACTTAAAGAGATGAATTCAAAGAGCATTACACCCCAGTAACTGAAATATATTCAAACTGCAACTGAATAATCATGAAGGGAAAAAACTGTGAGAAATAACTTTATCTTTTGGCATGTTCTGCCTCCGCTTTCATATATTTTTTGTTCAGTGAAGATCAGTGAATGTGTCACATTGGGAAATAAAAATAGAGAAACAGGCAAATTGCATTGTTGGATTTAAATAACACAAGGTTTGTAGTATGCATGGTTTCAAATGTACTGCATGATTACGTTAGATTCTGATTACTTCTAGGGGTCACTAATCATTGTACTACAAGGACCATTAGCCCATCTCATACATGAAACCAAGAATGACTTGATGAGTTCTCTTTAATAAGGGGTCTCCCTAACTCTGTTCTTTGTGTTAATTCCTGTTAATTTACATGGCCGGGCATGAAGTGAAAGATTTAGCATGTAGAAGGGCCATTGACTTATCAGGAGACTGGTGAGAGGCCAACAAAGCAGAATTTGTAATGATGCATTTTTATGAATACTCGACATAGTACTGTACATATGGGAGAATACTTTAACTGACATACATAACAGGGGGGTATTAATTACGGTGTGATATGTGGTGCCCATCATAACCAAAGAAGCCACTCTAATAACCAGTTGAATAGAATCGAATAGACATGCGTAAAATATTTTGCCACATTTGGCTGAGAAAATAACACCCTAGACTCTGTAAATAAAAATGTAGTGTTGTTTTTAAAAAGTTTTTTAAATGTTGTTGTGCGAAGAAAGAAAAAAGCACCAATTGACTTCAATCTGTTGTGCTAAAATCTTGCTGTTTCACAAATATCTGGTGAAGTGAAATGGGTCTGATTCGCCCATCACTAGAAAGTAACTGTTTTACATACAGATTAAGCCATTGGGAATTCACATTTTGTTGCAAAGTGTCCAGTCACCATTTCTAGTGCTAAATCCTCCTTCTAGATGTTGCTAGAGTGCAATTGTTTCAGTACATTGCTTCTGATAGACTAAGGCTATTGCACTCTCTGCCCCTGAATCATATGCAAATGTAAAAAGAGCTGGGGAGCAACACAAGCATGAAAAAAATTCCTGGGGGTGCCAAATAAGGGCTGTGCTTGGATATTTGGTAGTCCCTGTGTCCACTGGCAGCATACAGGAGGATTTGTCTGGCAGGACACCAGTTTTTAATGCAACTAAAACATGTCTCCAAGCCAGGAATTTAAAAATAAGCATCTGTATTGAGGCCACTGAGAGCAACAGTTGCTTGCGAGCCACTGGTTGGGGATCACCAGTGGCATAACTAGATCGTACTGGGCCCCACAGCAAATTATTTTTCAGTCCCCCAAAATGTCCAGTGGTTGACCTATTTTACCAATATTTATTATAATTGTATATGAATTAGGGCCTCATGGGGCCCCTATGGCTCCTGGGCCCCCCTGCAGCCGCAGGGTCTGCTTCCTCTGTAGTTCCGCCCCTGGGGATCACTGATCTGGAGGCAGGATTTACCACTAAAGATGACACTGTACTAAATGGTGCTAAATTGTGATGTGCACAAGTGTTGGAAATGGTGAGTTATGACCATAATAAAGGGTTTTTTAGCATCCAAGAGCACTCTTACAATACTGTATTTATTATGATGATAACTATTGTGTGCCAGTGGGCACACAGTGGACTTATTTATGATAACAAGGGCTCAAGGCCTTATTTATGAACGCAAGTGAAATTTTGGACTCAACTCATCTGTTCATTTTATAAACAATACAAAGCACACAGACTTCAATGCATTTCAGCGAATTTTTTCTGTTTCACAAATTTTCCACAAAGCAAAATGGGTAATATTCGCCCATTAATTAATATAGGGGGTTCAACTCTTGACTGTAACAATCAATAAATAGTTTGAGTGCACAGTGAATCGTAGGATCTCAGAGAGTGGCCTTAATTCGTAAAATGGCAATTTTATATTTAGGATTAACCAATGGCACTACTACTAAAAATGTACATTATTATGAAAATGGTTTATTTAACATGAAATCAGTTTTTACATATGAGCTGTTTTATGCAATACATTTTTATAGAGGCCTAATTTGTTTGTGGATATAGTTTTCCTTTAATTGTCAGTCTTGTAGCAGATCTACAATAACTGTAAATTGGTTGCTACAGTAGCTGTGACAGTGCAGTTTAAGCCATGTGTGCCTCGGTTACTGTTTCATTTCCCCTCATTTTTATTTAGTGGGTGTAGTAAAGCAGGCCTGGTACAAATTAAAAAAAGCAATAATATCAATAATAAATGAGACGACTGTAATTTTGCTCAGTCGTAGTTTGTAGAGTTTCCAACCTTTTTTGTGATTTACTTCTTCAAACATCACGCTAGCTCATACTTTAAACTTTAGATCTCTTTTTAATTTGAATAATTAAATTGTGAAAATGATTGTTTCAGATAGCAGAAGATCTTTGCTTTTTATAATCATTTCAGATTTGTGGCTCCTCGGGGCCAGAGCAGATTTCTGTGAACATCCTTCCCAAATGGGTAATACAATTTTTTTTCTTCAAGAGCCTGTTCGGTATGTAAAGTATATTATTTTAAATGTTGAAGAGTTTGTTTTTATTTAGTTCAAATTAGAGAAGGGTTGGGGAATATCATTTTGGAGATGCAAGAAATTCATCTCAATCTGCTGGGACTTCAAGCTCTTCAGTGATGAATGGCTGACGCTAAAGTGCATACAGTGGATTCATTTAAAATAATTAGCTTCTGAATAAATCCTGTGAAATGGAACCAAATTAGTAAAGTAAAACCACACTCAGCACATCTTCAGCTTATTCAAAGAGAAAACTGTTGTATGTATTGAAGGAAGCAATTTTTTTTACAGTCAACCCCATCCTCATCCCAAATATATCAGTGGTCCATCATCGGTAGAACTAGCTATCCTTCAGAAATCGCCTTTTAAGTGTAGACATATCTGCCACTTATTGTTTGTCTTTATAGTTAGTTACATGAATAGAGGAACTGCCAAGTGTTCTACTTAAAGTAGATGTTCTCAAAGTATTCAATATTTCATTAACAATTATTCTGGCTGAAATTAGACCAACGTTGCTAAAGTGGATGGGGGTGAAAATGTGTTTAATAAAATTTTTATACTTGTATATGCTACATTCATGATGTCCAACCGTCTACATGTTGCACACCGCCTTCAAATTCAAATTAAAATTTTATTAGTCACATATACAATCATACACAGTTTGACATGCAGTGAAATGCTTTTTGCTGTGCAATGGCCGAACTCAAGAATTTACAGTAAAAAGAAGGAAATAAAAGTTACATAAGAGATAAAAATTAACATAGAAGTAAGGTATAACTGGAGGATTTGCTTAAAGAAGTAAAACACAATTTAAATAATTTTAAGTTAAGTTAAGTGCAAGTTAACAGTGTGCAGTGAAAAAACAAGTTACTGATGTATATTAATGAATTACATTATTGTTTGTTATAAAAGTGCATGTGCAGTGATGTGAAATATGAAAGAATCAAATCCTACGCCTTGTTAAGGGACCGAATGGCCTGAGGGAAGAAGCTGCTCCTCATTCTCTCTGTGTTTGCCTTAAGGGAGTGGAAGCACTTCCCTGACCTCAGCAGAGAGTAAAAGTACATTGTTGGGATGGGAGAGGTCTTTCATAGTCTTCCTCACTTGGGTACTAAACTGCTTAGTGTATACAGACAGCTGTTCAGGAAGCTCCAAGCGTATGATATGTTCGGCCAAGCTCACCACCCTTTGAAGAGCTTGTCTGTCCTGCTTGGAGCTGTTCCTGTATTAGCTGCAGATCTTTCCCATCAGGATGCTCTCGATGTGCAAGAGTTAAAGTTCTTAAGGAACCTCAGAGGCAGATGGAAGTCTCGAAGTCTTCTGAGGAAGAAGAGACTCAGACAGGCTTTCTTCACCAGGGTGTTGATGTGAGAGGTCCATGACAGGTCCAGCGTGATGTGAACACCCAGATATCGGAAACTGTTCACTCTCTAATGTGTAGGGGCTCATAATTCCTCGCCTGCTTTGTGCTAAAGTACACAATCAGCACCTTAGTCTTGCTGATGTTTGTTGTCCCAGTGGCTTCAAAGCATGCTCTCAATGCTGATTAACTATTTCATGCTGTTGAGGCTTCCCAGCATATTTAGCTCACAGGTGGCTCACAAATATAAAAGGTTGGGGACCCTTGTGCTACAGTATATGACATTCCAAATTTGAGCCAGATTCAATTCAATAAGAAAAAGTTATCTCATGATTTATCAAGTGAAATTTCATGGATGAGATTCAATTTGAAAAGAAAAAACATTTCTCCTATTCAGTTTTTTCCCAAATACAATATAGTTTTCATGTGTTAACCCATGAGTTAAATTTTTCTGAACTGAATTGCATCTCAAATGGAATCTCGTCCATGAGTTTTCACATGATAAACCTTTTTCTCCCTGAATTGAATCTGCTATTGGTGATGACCACAAAGGGAACTAGTGATGGCCAAATTTATTCGCCAGGGCCGAATTCGCGGCGAATTCCCGCGATGCGCCGCTGGTGAATAAATTCGCGAAACACCAGCAAAATTTAGCCGAGCGAAATTTCACCGAAAAAACGAATCGCGCGTCGTTTTTGACGCGACGCGCCGAAAACGACGCGACGTGCGCCGAAAATGATGCGACGCGCGTCGGAAACGAAGCGACGCGCCGAAAATGACGCGACTCGTCGTAAACAACGCGACGGGCGTCAAAGTTGACGCGACGTGCGTCTAAAGCGTCCCGCGACTTGTTTCGTGAATTTTTCGCCGATTCGCGAATTTCTCTCTCAGTTGTGCAGATAGCATGTAACTCTACAAAAAGAGAGAACGTGGTTGGGTTATTGCAAACAAGCTTGCCTGAGAGAGGACATACATTTTGTACTATCTGTGGGAAAAGTATCTACTCCTCCTAGTCAGAGTAAGAGAATCTATAGGCATACAAAAATGCAGTACACTATGAGGCCCTTTTATCAACAACCAAATTACATTTTTTTAATCATGATTTTGTTTTAGATGGTAAAAATCATGTATTCTAGTTCAAGTTTTAAAAAACTTTAATATTTTTAAATTTTGAACAGAAACATTTGAATAAAATAAAATACTGTTTTAATTTTGTGTTTTCGAGATAAAATCAAACTTTGATAGGCTCATTGAAAATGTGCAGCTGACTTAATTCAATGTTTTTTCAGATTTTAAAGTGCCCAAGCTTTTTTGAACTTTCATAAAGTGCACATTAAAAATGTTTCTGAGGTTTACCAAAATTGAAAGAAATTAGCATTTTTACAAATCTACCTTTAATACACATTTTTTTAAGAGTTAAAATCAAGGGAAGACAAAGGAAGAGTCACATGTTGAATCAGTGGCATTTAGATGAAGTTAGGAGGAGGCAGAATACAAATACACTATATAGACTTACCCTGTTCCAAAGTATTTCTCTTGCCTTAAAGAATCTAAACCTACACTGAGTTTCCTATGCATGTTTCTATATTTAAAAACTCCCATTCCCCTGTTCAAAAAAGTGTGTACTGAAAAATAATGTAGAAACGTGGACTTCTCACTCAAAGAAATACTAAATACAAATAAAAGATGGCAAGCGGCTTTACTTAACTCCACCAGGTACCTACTCAAGGCAATTTTTGCTCAAGGCTACACAATCACCAAAACAATTCTGCATCAACTTTATACAACATATTAATTTGTACAAATCAGCAATGCAAATTTTATTTTAAAACACTATTGTAACTATGCTCCTTAACTTATATTGTAAAATAATCCATTTGAAACAAATGTTGACACTTTAGAAATACATGATAATATTAATCTCCTAGAATCGACAGACCTCAATATAATCAGTACTTTACAACCACTGATCTTTTTGCCACCATCTCTCCCTGAGTTAATGTCTCCATAATTACGCAGAATGTTCAATAGTTTGCAACATTTGTATTGATGAAGCTGGGGATATTGTTGTTGCAGGATATTATTAGACAAACATGTTGATTGGGAAATGGCTTTGATAATGCTTACAATCAATTTGCAATCACACGCCAGCAATTATTTCAAAGAAATCGTTAATGACAACTCCTGAAATGTACTTAGAGCAGGGGTCCCCAACCTTTTTTGCTCGTGAGCCACATTTAAATTTAAAAAAGA
>CM044440.1:15915319-15927788 GCA_024363595.1 Xenopus borealis | reverse complement strand
AAACTGTAGTAATTAAAACAAGAATCCACCTCCTTTCCATTTTAGGGTTAGGAAAGTACCCCTACCCCATTATGTGGGAAATCACAATATAATATTCAATAAAAGTCAACAAGCATTTTCTTTACAAACATCCAGATACGGGGAGCATACATCCTCTCTCACACACTCACCTCAATGCTGCACGTAACATCCGTCCCCCTACGGATCACATCCAATAACAAAAATGCAGCTAACGGAACACTGGAGCGAGTGTATAAAAATATCATTTTTTAATGTTCCATATTAAAAAATAGTAGTCATATCCAGCGTGTCCATTTGCAATCAAGACCGTGCGCTTTACGCGTTTCGTGACCTCTCACCACTTCCTCAGAAGCAAAACACCTGATTTCTTTACATTGCTTAACTACCCAAACGTACCCAAACATACCACTCCTAAAAAACATTAACCCTTGCACTCCACGTCTTTGGCACCTTATTTAAATGCTAACAAATATACAAAATCTGACATCTGATACAGTACGAATAAAAAAGATAATAGCAATAGGGAATAAATTGATAGGCAGATATAGCAAAAATGTCTACCCTTAATAATTCCACTGAGACTGACTCATTAGTAATAACAGGAGAGTTCACAATCTTTAGTTAAGCCTCCTTCACATTCTAAGGTTTTTAAACAATAAATCCAATAATAATCTGGTGTTAAAATCACCCTTTCTAATGAAGAAGCCAGGTTTATCAATAATTTGGAAACAAACACACTTTCTACCATCTATCTCTATCAGATGTTTAGCTATTGCTGATTTGGTGTCTTCTCTATCCACTGCTGATAGATGTTTCAGAAACCAGGTGCCTGCCTTACGTATGGTTTTCCCTACATAGTGGGACCCACACTCACAAGTGGCCAAATGCACAATACCTTGAGAAAGGAAATTAAAATAGTGGTTAATTAAACAGTAATCCACCCTCCGTAGTTTGATCCAATACCTGTGATATATCATTTCCTTCCTGTGAAGAAACCATCATGCAATTTTTAACTGTAACATTACTTTCATTTAAAGTCTGTTAAAAGTCACTATGTGCCTATATAAACAGCAATGTTAGTCTATAATTAGGTGCCAGTCAGCAAAACTAAATTAAACACACAGCTGCAAAAAATGAGAAAACAAGGGTGGTACTGAAAATTGATCATCTTTATTTAGCTGTGTCACAATAATTTAACAAATGCAAAACATTTTTCCAAATGCTCAACAATGTGTTAACATTGCAGTAAAGTGCAAGATAAGGCAAACAAGAAAGCAGAGATCTGGCAACATGACACTCGCCCCAATGTTTTGGGTATAAAGCCTTTATCAAGGGCATCTGCACCTGCTAGCGTCACTATCATATCAACAGCGGTACAGTAAAACTCACAAAACCTTTTCCACCTTCTGGTTAACATTAAACCAATCCAATCTGTTTTCAGTTCACTTGACAGCTATATTGTCAGACAATATCCAGGTCATTTAACAGATGTACAATCATAAAAGGTCAATTCACTTTTAAACAATCCTGTCACTTGGTATCAGTCACTCGTCTTCTATACACTCAACGAACTATAGAAATGTTGTTCATAAAATAAATTGGATTAAGTGCACAAGGGTGTGGCTTACATCATATATTAAACATATTAAACCCAAACATCCCATATAACTCAAAAGGGAAACTAGATGGTTAACTCCTACACATTAAAGGGGAAGCTTCCACATTGATAAAAGAGACATATTTAGTTAAAGTTTGAAGTTTTTATGGAAAAAGTCAACATTTGATAAGAAATATGGGTACGTATCTATCTATCTATTTTCTGCAGGAGTAATAGACAGGCGCAACCATGCAGGGGATATGAGTTTGTGGTCATTTTATTAGTTTGATATGGTTTAACTAATATAGCAGGTAACTTTCAATTCAGCCTTCTTTGTGATCAGTTTTCCGATCAAGAGGCACGTAAAGTTCTAAGTGAATGCAGTATATCCATTAAGAAATTATCGCTTTGGTTACGTATTTTACAGATACTCCTAGTTTAAATGCCAGAACAAGTCATGGGGAATTTCATCATCCAATAGTCTGGTTGTTGTACTCACATTTGTTGTTGTTATAGACTTTATTTCCCTTGACAGATAGACATTCCTTAAAGGTCAATGGGATGCAATATCTTAAAACAAAAAAAAATATCATATGTTCTTTCTAAACCTCCCTTTCCGTGATGATTCAGCATGTTATAAAACTTGTTCCAGAAAGATGAAGAAAGGATGGTCCCTCCAACTCAATACTTTGCAAACATGCTTGCACCAAATGAGAAAGTATAACTCGAAAAAACAAGACAATTGGCTGGGAGTATAGGCTTCTACTGGTGGCATATCTCTACTGGTGGCATATCTCATGATATAGTTCCAGGGCTACCCAGACAACAAGTTAACACTGCCTTAGGAAACATTCATAATTCAGTGAGGATTGCATAGTAACATGTCTTTGCCCATTATATGGTGAGCAATCCAAACATTATTTTTGAAACTGTGATTACTCAAGGTAAGTAGTTTATTGGAGTCTCATGATGAGAATATAGAAATACATGGAACGACATGTATTATGGGAGCTCACACACACACACATGCAGAAATCTAAGGTTCCCTTTGTAGAAAACCTTCTTTATGTTATCCAAAATGCTTGGACCTGGGTTTTCTGGATTTTCATACCTCAGTTCCAATAGAAAATCCCGTAAAGATTAAACAGACCCAGCAGGCTGGCTTTGTTTTCAATAAGTATTAATTCTATTTTGGTTTGCATCAAGTACAAGGCCTGTTTTATGATTGCAGGAAAAAAAGGAAAATACTTTTTAAATATTTGGAGTATTTGAATGAACGAGAATTTATGTAATTTGGAGCTTTTTACAAAATGGGTTTCTGGATAATGGATCCTACACCTATATTAATATGGTAAATGTTTCCTCTATATAAATTCTATATTATAGAGGTCAGACGTTTCCAGTTATGGCTGAAAGTTACATTTTCTATGCTGTCTTCACAAGACTGAGGGCTTTTTGCTCCACATTAGCAGTGCCTTAAGGGTTGCCATTCCATTCAAACCAAATACGCTTGTAAATTCCAGTGCTGCAAGAATGAATAGTAATCATTGCAAGTGTTGGCTTCATAGCTGCACAGAAACCAGAGCAAGAAGTATAATGTGTCAGCCCTGCAGCATAAGACTTTTTTAGCTCTTTAGATCCAAAGGAATGAGACTGCCGACCCTATGGGATTGTTTACATGAGTGATTTAGAGGGGCCATATTGGTATTATTTTATATATTGTGCAGTACTGCAGAAAATATTGGTTCCTTATAATAAACTGAAATTATAGTTTGCTGACAAAAATACTAGATTTTGACTACCCTTCAAATGTCACTCTATAATGCCATATCCAAGGTGCATGGGATAGTTCAAGTTATCCAAACCCCATATCTGCAAACATTGAAATTGGTAAAGAATGGGGCAGAATTTTTTTATAGTGAATGCAACCCTAATTAGCTACTTCCCAACCCAGCTTGAAGTCTTCTTTTACTTTATGACCTACACCCAAACCATCTCCCATCTGATGACTCATACAACCCACTCATACCACTCACTCAAATTTGAATTCGATTTTCGAAAAATTTGACCATTCGAATTGCGTTAAAACACCTTGAATTTAAAATTTTAATTTGAGGGATTTTAACTCGACCAAAATTCGAGATGCCCCTTGAACTTTCAATCATTTTCAGGATTTATTATCCTAGACCAGCACAGGCTGTGTCAATGAAAATAATTTGGAATTTCTATTCATTCATTGAAAAACAATGATGGTCAATATTTATTGAAAGGCACCTTTTTTGGACCATTGATTTGAATTAGATCTAATAAGAATATTTTTTATTCAATCCAAAAAATCTTCATGGATCAATCACTTGTTTATTAAAACTATCCAAACTGTTTCAATGTAGCTGTAATGGTTTCCTAATGTGATTGAAAGAAGTGTCTAATTTTCCGTTTTAGTTGGTCTTTTATAAAGAAGAGAACTGTAGTTTCACTGTTTTACTCCATGGGAACATTAAAGTCATGTACAACATTTTAAATGCCATTATACCATGATTCTGTAGCAAGGCTGAAAATTTCTACCAACATTATGTTTACAAATTGCATTTTCTACTGTTCTGCGATTTAATTGCTGAATTCCCTGCAGGCCTTGCTTCTTCTGCCACCTGCTCCAAAACAAAAAAGCAAATGCACTCACATTTCTGCCTTATAGATACACAGTTATTTCTTTAAGCGGAATATTTTATTTCTATTGCTGATCCCACGAGTTTGATAATGACTCCTGCAGCCCCAATGCTTAACAGATAGTGAGCTATTCTAAAGCCATTTGGCCCATTTCCTCAATAGAATAATCAGACTGACTACAGTTCAGGACAGTAGCTGATAATCACTGGAATTTTTCCCATGAGGTTTTCTGGATTATTTTGTAATTTCCTTTCTTTAAAAACCCAATTTCAATGTGTGTTTAATTAATCTGTAGATTTATTATGAAACAATACTACATATTTTATATGATACCCCATGAGTTAACAATTCTCCCAAATCCAAATGGGTACTTAAAAATTGATAAAACAAACATTGTGTGCCAGTAATGGCCAAAAAGAAAATAGGGTGTTACAGTGTTATAACAGAATTTAATGTGGGGAAACACTGCAACAGTTGTAGGTTTCTGTCCTTACACTCAGTACGACTGTTAGTTATTATGGGACCTCCCCCCAAGCAGACAACCAAGAGTAATATTCATTGGGTCCATAGGCTGGTAGTTACCACAGAGGTATTCTCTCAATAATCTCATCTCAACAGACAACCCTGACTATCTTGTGATGTCTTTAGTTTGGAACATGTGATCATGTACTGAGTGGTCCTCATTGCTGGATTCACTTCTAGCGACCACCTCTAATGTCCCAAGACAAGAATAATTTACTTTTAGTTTTACTCTGTTACTATTTGAAACAAGAATAATTTACTTTTAGTTTTACTCTGTTACTATTTGAAATGTGAATACAGTTATTCTAAAGACAAACCAAGACTAACCCTAACGGTATACATAAGATGTCTTATTTTGCATAAAATATGGGTGATGTATAATAAAAAATACGTAGGGGCAGATTTACTGATGGTCGAATTTCGAATGAAAAAAAAATTCAAAATTCGACCATGGGAATAGTGGGGAAGTAAAATACTTTGAATTCGAATTCGATCAAACAATCGAATATAAAAAAATTTTTTACATTCGATCAAAGATAATGATACTCAGTTCGGTAGCTTTGATCTGGCGAAGTAGGTGGTCAAATTAAAATTTAAAGGGGAAGTTGTTCGACCATCGAATATTCGAATAAAATTTTATTCGAATCATTCGAATTCGAATAGTCAATGGTCAAATGTGCCTAATTTGCATATTTGAAGATTCGAATTTATTATAAATTCGATCGAAATTCGCATTATTCACGTGAATTTTGTAGATCTGCCACGTAGTAACTTCTACCCTAAGTTTATGTAATCAGGTCCTTAGGCTGGCAGTTACTATAAAAGTATTAACTCAAAATTCTCACCCCAACTGATAACCTTGACTATCTTGTGCTACCACTGGTTTGGAACAGTAGTCCCAGTACTAATTGGTTAGGCTTTACCGGTGATTACAATATTAACTGCTTCCTAAATCCATTACTGTTTCACTATTTTCTACTATAACAGTCTAACTGTTAATATATTCATATTAAACTTTATCTCAGCCCCTCAATATTTATTCCATTTGAACACAACATTTGGACACACATTGTTTGGACTGGTATATCAAAACAGAGTTTAATGGGTTTTGTGCATCAGTCCAGAAGACCCTGCATCAAACCATTTCTTCTCCTGCTGTACTTCTGACAAGGCCCCTGTTATTTTTATCTTGCATGAAATAAAGATTGATCACTTTTATGTCTCTGTTTTCATTTCGCCCATAACTACCAAGTAGTGAGCGCACTTTCATATATTTTCATAAATGGAATGTTTCAAGTACAAAGGAATAAAATAATTCATAGTAGAATTACATTAAACAAAATATGCCCCTTTCAACAAACACATATATTCAGATTATTATCAGTGTAATCTATGGCCAGCATTAAAAAAATCAAAGGGAAGCATAGGATGGCATTTCGACTTAAAGGGATTCTTTTTTCAGAGCTAATACAGCTGGTATGTTTCATTTACAGGTATGGGGTCTCTTATCCAGGAACTTGGTATCCTAAGATACAATACTGTCTCCCCATTCTGTGTCCTATTTAAATAAGAAATTGAATGTTTTTTCCATCTGAAATGGCATATTGGTTTTTGTACTTTGCACTCTGTCTTCCAATTTGCAAATTACTCCTAACACCTTAAGGCAACAAACCAATGAATGTTTATAAGCAAATATTTTGGAAATATTGTTAAAAAACATAATGTCATTAAATGTCATAAAAAGTAAAACTGGATTATAAAAATAGGATAATTATGTAACATGATTGTGGCAGATTTATTGCATCTTCTGTTATTACACCATGGTCTGTGAAGCTGAAACCAGGAAAGCCACCATCTGACTGGTTGGCAAATTTGCCCTTTATTCTATTAAATGCATGTTTGAAAAGGAACATGTAAATGTCTGTTTTTCAAGTTATGTTATTGTAAAACAAAATGCAGCAGATTTTTTAAACGTTGAAAGTTTTTTCTGAAGGAAATCTATATTTTTCCACTTTCCCAGTAGGTCACTATTTTTCAACATTCATCAAAAAGGTTTTTCTTGATCCTTTGACAATTTTCCCTAACAGCCCTGGCTACAATGATATTAGAGGGCAACAATGTCACTTGGAGCATGACATTTACAACCTCTTAATCCCCCATTGAAAAAATAATCATTTCATTTTAGTTTTACTTTGTTACTGTTTGAACATTGAATACATGTAATCTACTAGACTTAACAACACTATACCTATTGGATGCATAAGATGTCTTTGCATAAAATATGTCTGTTTTATGAATACAGTTGTCAAAAATAGCCTTCGTTTACCTCATTGTGTCAAGCAGTAAGAGCTCCCTGGTAGGAGAGGAAAGTGACTCACTTTTTATACATTTAGTGTAATTCTCTCATGTCAAACTATCAACTGTCTAAATGTCAGCTTGATAACTTGGTCCCCATTTCATTTCCTAGAATATATTTTATTATTATTCTAGGCTGTCAGTCTATACTTTACTTAAACTTATATATATAAACTTATATATATATATATATATATATACAGTATATATATATATAAAATGATGTGTGTTGAGATAAGACAGAGACATGCAGTAGATCCACTCTATGACTCAAAAGAGAGGCAGGTTTGCTAAAATTCTAATTTCTGGTTTTCAGATTTCAAAGGCAACTCAGATACTATCTTTCTTGTTTTACAGCATTACATAAATCAGAAAAAAATTGGTTACAACAAATCATGCAAAAAAACTCAGATTCTACTCTCCACTTTGAACGAATCTGCAACATCTGACATTTTTTTTGAAACCTAACATTTTTAAAATAGCTTGCATTTTGAAAATACGCCTCAAAACAAAACAAGGTTTTGCCTCCTGAATTTTTATATTTGAGTTTTAGAGATTACATTGATGAACCTCTAAAATTCAAGATAGGAAAACAAATTAGAAAATAAATGCAATTCCCTTTTTTGCCACAAAAATACTGCATTGAGTGAAATTTTGTTTCCATATATCAAATACATTGTAGTCAGTTTATTATTGCCTAATGTATTACACATGTCAAATACTATTTACAATTCTAAAAAGTAAATGTAATTTTCATTCTTCAAGAGATTATCAAGTTTCCTGCAGGGATTTCTATAGGGTTCTCCTGATTCCTTCCTGACTCAAAAAAAGGCAGAATAGCATTGACCCTGTTGTCCATGTGATAAGGACTATAAGCTACACTGGGGCAGGAATCGATGGGATTGATGCATAATCTATACAAACCCCTGCATAAATGTTTCATTGCTATATAAAGCATCATAATTATACAAAGAGTCATAGTAGTAATTTTGGGGTTTGTATACAGTATTTTTGTCAAGAACAAGTTGAATGTTGAAAAGGTTTTTAAGACCAATTTTATTATTCAAACCCATTTATAACGGCCTTAAAGATATACTGACACCTGAAAAACTCTTTTTGACATCTATCATAATATTGGCTTTGAAAGCTACTTCTAACTTTGCCATAAAGTATTTGCATGATGCTTTTACATTACCTGTCTGTTGCTCCTTGTTCCTGTATGAGGGGGCTGCCATATTTGTGCAGCAGGAGTCCGTTAGCATTAGAAACTGTAACTAACAGGCTGAGATTGGACAGTCAGGTTGGCAACGTCAGAGTGTCAGAGAGTCAGGCTTCAGGAACTTCAACTAACAATTATATACAAAAACAAACCTCTCAGCAAAAAATGATCAACTTGACCTATAGGTAACATTTAATGTACATTCATATGTTAAAAAGTCCTTTTTTAGTGTCAGTCTCACTTTCATGACTACAGATACCTACATTTTAAATCAGATTTGGTAAAGCTTCAAAGGTACTGTGCAAGTGCAAGTGAAATAGTTTAATCACTAAAGAGTTAAAATGCACATGAGTTTTATCAGCTGGAATGTGTGGGACTAGGGACATATTTATACTAATTTAATTCAAACTTGCTGTAAGTAGCACAAAGATTTTGCCTAAAACCTTGTCCAGTTGCATATCACAAATTCACTGTTTTAAACATGTCACTTTAGAACATTTCATGAGTATGAAATTGTAATGAAGAGTTAAAGATGAAAGTTAATGTCAGCAAGATCAGAACTTTACATATATTGGTCCATCTTGCCGAGAATTAGTACAGAGGGCAAGGCTATCATTTGTACAGTCAGCTCAAAAGAGGACAATGTGATGGACTTTTTCCACTTAAATTAATGGTCCATTTATTGCTGTTTAGGGCCTATTTCATATGAGAATGCTCACAAAAAGATTCAATAATGATGTTTTGGTTTTGTAGAGAAGCTAAATTTTCAGCCATCAATGCACATTACTGAGATGATTTTTTCTGTCAGGCATGGATTCTTCCGCATTTCACCATCTGCAAGTTTTTTTGTGCAAAAAATTGCTGTGTCAATAATGTCGTGAAGACAAAAATGCCCATTAACTCATCTGGAGTGAGAAAATTAGTAGTGTGCCTAAAAAAGTGTCACTCATAACAAAATTTTGTCTATTGACTTCAAAATCCTTGCGACTTTTCAACCATTTCGACCATTTATTAGCAGTTTCGCTAACTTCTCAGCAAAGCAGAGTGGGACAGAGTTACTCATCACTTCACATTACCACCAACATTGTCTCATGTTTTAGAAGAACATGTAGATAAAACAATTATCTATTAGGCACTTTTCCTAATGATTCATTAATGATGTTTTGAGTAACAAGGGCCTTATTATATGTCTTTTCCTTACTCCTCCTCCTTCTGCTGGGGATTGTCTGTTGGGTTAAAAGCACTTGGGTAACTTAACTCAGTCATTACCCAATACAATAAATGTCCATTTGTAATGAATGTTTGTTTCAAAATGACTTGTATAGTAACATTAGCTTGTTTACTATCCCTAGAATTTCTGTATTTTTTTCTAGATTCCCTAAAAAAATATATTGTTTTTATTTATTTAAAACTCTAAAAACTCAACATTTGATAAATGTAAAAAACATGAAAACTGAGAATTTAGCACATCATTTAGCATTTTTTTTTTGGTCTAACTATATATTCAGATATTTAATAAATGACATGGCATTCATGGTTTTAGAGAAAATGAGTTTATTTGTGGTTTTAAAAAAAAAAACTCTAAAACCACTTCAATGAAAGTTGATACATGGGCCTCCATGCTTTTAAAAAAAGAAATCCATTAGTTTAATCTACCACAAACCTTCATCATACAGAACCATAACACAAACTACCCACAACCACAACAGGCCAGTTGCTCATTTAAACTCATAAAGAGAGAATCTTCTGCACTCCAAGCCTGTTCTGTATCCGTGGAATTGTCTGCAAAACTAACCACCTATCGTTAACTCAGCTAAATGTCTGTCTGGCAATTGCTGGATTCACCATTCTGCACTTCCTAACCACAAAGGCACTAATAGAGAATCCTCTTGGAAATGTTTTGAACTGACCTAACAGAGGATGCATTTCTAAAGAATAATAAGATCCCACTAAAGGCACCTTTAAGCTTTGAAAGCATTTTGCTATAACTTACTTATGTCATCAGAAATGTCCTTGTTATACCCATATGCCAGTTGTATCAAACAAGAGATATATAATATATAGCAACACATGTATACTGTAATCTTTGACATCTGCACCCTGTTTATATTCATGGCAAAATGCTGTCTTGCTATTGTTTGGTGACATTGACTGATGTTGTTCATTCTGTTTTCCACTGATATCCCTGAATCGTTTTCATTGCAAATGGTCTTGCATATATACAATTTAAGTTATTGGTAAAGAAAACAGTTCCAGTTTAGCTCACTGTACATATATTAATCCTTTTATAAAGAGGAAAACAGAATTGGTAAGGGAGGGACAGTGACAGCTTTATTAATCCATATATGTTTCATTATTGAATTTAATATCAATTTGTAGAAATTCAATTCAATAGTTGTATGTTAAGGTTAATGGCTATACAATAACAAAAAGCCCAAAAGCAAAGATACAGGAAATTCAGGAAATTCAGAAAAAAAAATAATTCCTGGACCTAAAGATGCTTTAGAACCAGTTATTCACCATGTTTTAAGTAAGGTTTTTTGGTTGGAGGAGATGCAATTTAAAACCTTCCGAAAACAGAAGAATTTAACTCTCACGTAAGGTATTATGGGTGGATGAATGCAAATCACTCATGTATGTCAATTATGCATCCAGAACCTCTGGTTTTATAGCACAGATACAGCTTAAAACTGTAGATCAGATTCATATATCTAAACATGCAGACAACCTATGGGCAGGAATTGTGGAGTAGTGATGCAATAAACCTAGCCCTTCAAGTGCAAGACCTGCAGCATTAATCTTTCTGAAAACAGAAGGTATTCACTTGCCTAGTGTCATATGCAGTACATAGAAGGGATCTTTTGCTCTTTTTAGCCCCTCTCACCCTGACCCCTAGGGGCAGATTTACTAAGGGCCAAATTTTCGCAGTGAAAAAACTTTGAAATTCGACCCTCAAAGTATTTTTAAAGGGCTTTTTCAATCGCAATTGGACCTATTTCAATCTAATAGGTCAATTTTTGATCGAATAAAAAATAGTTTGAATCGCAATCCAGCAGCTTTAAGCTGGCGAATAGTCAAAGTCGAAGGATCTTTAAAGGGCAAGTACTTTGAAACTTGAACATTCTAAGTTTTTCAATTCGAATTGAATTTTGGGCTATTCGATAGTTGAAGTAGCCCAAAATGACTTCGAAATTCGAATTTAAAAAATTCGACTTTTATTCGAATTTTCACTTCGACCCTTAATAAATCTGCCCCCTTGTGTAATATTCCATGTTATCCAAAAAGTGTTCTGGTATTTCTTTTAAGAGGGGATACCTCAATTAAGGCAAAGAAATCCACAGCTATTATTCATGTGTTATGAATACTATAAGAAATGTCCTATTTGCTGTGAAGGTAAGGGAATATCTACACACAAAATGTAAAATGTACTAAAATAACGTATCTGTAAGAATACTGAATATTCAACATGTAATCTTGCAGGAATGTTATTTGTCTAGCACCGCAGAGTATGGCAGATAACCTTTGTGTTTTCATCATATACTGTAGTAACATATATACAGATACAGTCACTTGGATTTGTAAGTTCAATGAATCGTGACTTAACTCATCTATCCCATTTATCCCACTTAGCACAGAATATTGTGTCACAGCATCCCATTCAATTAAAGAGTTCACCATTGAAAACAATGGTGCTTTGGTATGCTAATGAAAAGGTTAAATGCATTAAATGAGTTAAGATAACTTTAGATAACACAGTTTCTTCAATTAGTCCTGAGTCACGACGCATTAAACTTACAAATCCAAGTGACTGCATCAGTATCTCATCGGCATTTCTCCATTCAGTGTGTCGCTATATATATACTGTATGTTCCAATTGTATCTTTATAGCAGGAGAAGCAATCAATAAAAATGCAAAGAAGAGTGGTATAGCATATAATATCTGTAGAAAGTAACCAATATCATATAAAGAAAATTACCACAATTTCACCTTGAAAATGTTGCAAATTAATTTTACTCGTGCGTTAGTAATGACCAATTCTAATTAGTAATTGATTGTCCATCTATATATATATATATACTGTATATAT
>CM044440.1:15879481-15894426 GCA_024363595.1 Xenopus borealis | reverse complement strand
CAGATATCCCACTTAAAGAGCAAACACTTAAGAGCAGCTAAACACTAGAGCAAGCTCCACAGTCTGTTCAGGTGCAACTAATCAAACCCCAGCCCATCAAAATGAAGGAATACTAACTGCAAAGTAAAGCAGGTTATGACAAACTTTCTGTAAGCACAATAGCACCTAAGCTTAGCTTCTCAACAGCTGCTCAGAGCCCACTGAGCATGTGAGTGTCACAGACACTTTTCAAGATGGTGACCCCCTGTGACAAGTTTGAAGTCCTGGATCATTGCTGCTATTGACAAGCTGAAACTTAGGCTGGTGCAATAAGTTCAGTATATAAAATATAAAATTTTAGGCACATTCATTTTTAGGAATTAGTTCTCCTTTAAGGAGACTATTTATAAGGGTGCAATGATAAGAGAAGGCTCCCAAACAACTATGCTTCCAATAATTCCAAAGCAACATACAACATACTGTAGGTAACAGTTTACTTCTCAGTAGAACCAGATTTCATTTGTTGTTTCTACAAAGTTTTCAGCATTTGAAATCAAAACAAAGAATTCCTTCACAGGGTCAACAATAGAAATCTAGTGGTAAGTTATATTGAGGATCCCAAAATAGAGCAGTGAGAGTCCTACCCTCAGCAGCCATGTTCCAATATCTTGCACTCATGAGATCTAACAAGATCGAAACAGGCTGTCTGCAAGTTTGGATATACAGTAAGGCTCTCAACCATTAGGCTGTATCTGTGCTATAAAATTGTTGGTCAAAGGGATTTGCATGCCTCCAATTATGATGCCTCTCATTTTAGTATCTAAGCAATGCATATGTGAAGGCTTCACTTTGCATATAATAGTGAAATGTTTCACAGGTCATGCAGGGACAGCCGTCTTGATATAACAGCTCACTGACAAGATGGAGAATCCTAAAAAAATATTAATCTCTTTTTATTCCACACAAAATAATCCTCTCTACTCTCCATCCCTTTCTCCCTTAGAAAGAGGTATTAGTAATAAAACTACTGGTGCTGAAGATTCCCACATGTAACATTTCATGACCTCCCCTCCAGCACCCCAAAACACACAGCAATATTATAATTACTCCTAACAAGGTTACAGATACGTATATGGAAACATTGGTGTAGGACACAAACCCAGGACACAAATAAGCACAACTGGCCTTCAGACTGGGCCCCCTTAGCTCATAACAAGGTTACAGATATATAGAAACATTGGAGTAACAGTCACCCGACTATAGTTCCAGGGGTACCCAGGGCACAAATAAGCACTCACCCCAAATCTCCCCCTAACTGGCCTTCAGGCTGGGCCCCCTTAGCTCATAACAAGGTTACAGATATATAGAAACATTGGAGTAACAGTCACCCTGCTATAGTTCCAGGGGTACCCAGGGTACAAATAAACACTCACCCCAAATCTCCCCCTAACTGGCCTTCAAGCTTAGAAACATGATAGTTTAGTGTTACATGATGAACTGTATCACATATACGCCAGGTCACGCTTCTTTGGCTGATGTAGTTGATCCATTCTGTACAGGGGTATCTACTCATATATACAGTACTTGGTGAACTATGGCAGTTCTGTGATTGTGTGTTACTATAAAAAGATATTGTTTGAGAGCGTTAGGTGTATATGTCACACATATACAGTATATCTCTCGCTGCACACAACTCCAGTCTCGCTACCAGAAGAGACCAATAGCTTGGATCAAAAGATTCCAACATCGATGTCATTCACTGACCACAATGTAGAAAAGACAAAAAGCAACAGAGACCCCCAGAAAACTGATCAGTGTTCCAAGTGACAAGTACAGTTGTGTTCACTCTCTAAAATGCTAATAACGTGAAGGCAGTGGCACCTGAGACAAAGGAACAGACCAGTAGATCTGTGATTACTAGAAATATCCTGAGTGATACAGATGGTTTCCTAATGAACTGACTAAGGGACCAGCCCTGCGTTGAATAAGTCAGTTCAACCGGACGGTGATCCAGTCAGTGATCATCACTCACTAAGCAGCCAGAGCTGACAAATACTGTTAGTAATCGCTGCACTGGAACTGCATCACCGCATGAGAAGCTTAACAAATGCCCCTTTAAAGTCTCCCTGGTTGCTCTGAAATGACCGTCAGCGTGTTCTGCACATGATGCAATTTATTTCACCTTCTTTAAATAAAGAGATTCACATAATAGGTCTCCTGAAAAGGAGGGAATTGCTGCCATATTGATTAGTCCTGGATATTTAAAAAAGCAATAAAAACGTATTATAGGTTTTATATGACAATAAAAAAGTGATCAGGAAAAAAGGAAAAGCTGAAAAGCAAAGAATGCATTCTGATTTTCATGGTAATATTAACACCAGGTGGCACTGTGGCACTAGAGTCTGCGGGCGAGCATTAACTAGATGCTCTGAGGAGGAATACAATGGCTGCTTCCAGTAGAATAAATAAATCTAATTATTGTGATGAATGAGAATGGAACCTGCCTCATATACTGTATGAACGATCCTTCTCAAGCCCCAAATGTCCTGTAATTGCCAAGATCCCCTTGTCATACCCTGGTCCTGTCTATCCCCCCAAAACAAATCTGATTCCCTCTTCCTGCTTTTACACAGACAGAGACATAACATACAATGCCCTTGGCTCTCAGTAAATGAATGTATATAGATGAAGCATGGAACAATACAGAACTGCACTTAATTATAACAAGTTGACACCGAGGCACATTCAATTATTCAGGACTGGCATTCATATGGAAAAGCCCAGAAGACTCATGACTTTCTCCAAATCTCCTCACTCAGCTGAAAAATAACAAAAAAAAAACACTATTTCCTAAGGTCACATTGGAAAACAAACAGTTTTAGGGAAGAGAAGCAGTGAAATCTCTCAATTTCAGCCGCTTTTGAGCCAATCATTCAACAGGCAATAACTGTGGCTATTAGAGTAAACATGGGCATATCATTACAGGTGTAGCCCATTATCACCCAAGGATTCAGAGTCAATTGAATTCCACCTAGGAATGAAGGTTAGTATGGTATAAATAATAAATATATCCCACTGTCTTTCTGATCGTAGGCTCCCATTATGCTCAACATTCTCAAGTAAGAGTTCCCAAATTGCACAATCCACCTTTCTACACCCACAGATCCAATATTTACCTTTCAGGTGCAAAACCACTCCCTCAATGACATCATACCAAATTGATATACATGTATTTGAAACTGGATGCTCTGTATTTGAACCTGGATATTCCATCCTGGACAAGCACATGTGCTTCCCCCTGGATTTAATGGAAGAGGAGGCAACAATACTATAAAGGTCATCATTTCCTCTATAGGGCTGCTGTATGCTGGTACTATAATAAGGGATGTGCCAGAGCTTTACTTTCATCCTTGCAGATATAAAGGCATGGGTGCTTTGCATGCACATTGACACTTAGATTAGCTGCATTCTGCCTGCACTCTTTTTGGAGACCTTACAGAATGAATTAACACTGCAACAACAAGACAATTCAGGAAAATCTTGTTTTGGTGGTGGTGGTGGGTTTGATACTCCCACAGCGATTAAATGTTTATTTTATAACTAGTGGGTGGGAAAAAGGCACTGTGCAAGGTACAATAAGTCTCGCTCAGCTTCTATATGCAATTATCCCTGAAGAGTAATCTCTGCAATTGGATGTGCACTCTAAACCTGCCAAAGGCTCATATATCCATTATCCTTCCACAGAAAGACAGAGGCAAGGTTTGATGAGGGCATCAACTACAAAACTCCTGGCTGCTCCTGAGACAAGGAGGCAGCGGATCTGCCAGCCCATTAAAATGGCCACATGAAATCTTCCCCCTCGCTTGCTCCCCGGCTTCCAGTTTTATTCCTTATTGCTAAAAATAATATTGTGACTATATTGTATGTTTGCCAAAGTCTTGTGCATGTATGTACCTGTGTGTGTGTGTGCAAGTATGTGGCTTTCCTTGTGCAACTTGTGTGTGCCATTCCCCATGTAGAAAAATTCTTCTCCGAGACTCAAGTAACCTTAGATGTCAGAGCAGATAATCCCCAGTTAAGTCTTTCTACCTTCTTACTGCATGCAGCATGTGTAGAATGTGTACACCATCCTTCTATTCCTGCCTTTCCGGATAAGGGCAATCCTATTGCCCCACTAACACGCATCACACCTCCACAGAGCCTGCTTTCTTCACTATTTCATTCTTGAAGCTTTTGGGCAGGGATGGGGGTATAAACCTTTGCCTATATGGCACAATGTATAAAAGGTTAACTTTGACTAGGGGAGAAAATAATGCCCCGCAGCAATAGTATTTTCAAAGAAAATTAGGAATATCCACAAACGTACAAAGTCAGAATACCAGGTAATAGGCTAATCAATGCCAATAAACAGAGTTTTCATGCCTTGGAAATACAGAAGCAGATCTAGGAGACTGAGGGAAGCGAAGGGTTAAAATCTCTAACAATATGAATATTCTAAGAATACACATGCAGCTTGTTAGAGAGGTGCAGAGGTTACAAGTGATTTAGCATTGGGTTTCAAATAAAAATCAAATGGCATCCAGGTAGAGTATATGAAATAGGAAACATCGTGACATGCCAAGATGATGATCAGTGGGGGCACTTTGCACATAACAATTCACAACTGGCATGATTTTTCAGCCTTCATCTTAAAAGACACCACCTCAATATGCTTCCCCTGCCATCATACACACCTGCCCTTGCTCTTCCCATGATGGCCCACTGCCCACTTGAGCCCCCGGTAATGAGATCAGATCAATGTGACCCGAGGTGCCCAGAAAACTTCCAGCTCCCGGTGCTGATAGAGAAGGGCTCTCTTGTGCTATCCTTCTGTCACATCCCAACAATCACGGTGTGTTCCAGTTGGCACTTCCATTCATCCCCACAACTGTAGCCACAAACCAGAATTACACCCCCCCCCCACGCCAAAAAAACTGCATTTTGTCTGTAAAGGGCTGAAAGGTGAGAGGTGGGGGATTAGAAAGGTCTTACCTTTTGAAAGTGGCATTTATCCTCTTTTGTGCCAGGGAAGCTACTGTAGCATAGACATGGGTCCTGGGTTTTTAGATGGTTCAGTGCACAAAATAAAGATCCAGTCCTTGTCTCCCAACTAAGAGAGGGGAAAAAACTGCAATCCAACACAAGCAGTCGGATGAGATGGAATCCCAGAGTGTCCTTCTGTGTTGCACTATATCCAAAGCACAGAACATACACATATATTTATATCCACCAGTTTCCCTTTCCTTCTTGCTTCTGGATTAGAGAGCAGAATTGGAGGAGCTGAAAGCCTTGTATCTTAATGCTATGGATTCTGCCCAGTTTCCAAAGATCCTTTGCATTGTTACATACAGGGGGGTTCCAAGTTGTATGTCAGACAGCCTTGAATGCAGAATAGGAGCACACACACACATACACACACAGACACAGCAGCACACAGCCACAGACAAGGCAATGAGAGAGAGAGCAGCAATCTGCACTGATCCCTCACAATACTCTAGATGGCATAAAGCTCCACAGCTTGGGAGGCTAAAGAAGAAAATAGATCCGAGCAGCACTTTTCCTTGGGCTCATTCAAAGCATGGTCGCTGCCGCCTAGGTCTTGCACCAGGTTAAGAGCTGTATCAACCCTGTTGTGTTTGATAACAACAAACACACACAAGTGCAAAGAAGAAGAAGAGAAGTCGGAAAGACGGTGAAGGGAAAAGCAGATTGGCTCTGTAATTCTGTGCCAAAGCACTGCCTTGCTAATCCATTGCATATTAATAGGCAGCTAAGCCCAGGCAGACACTCACCGACATGCCAAATCCTCAGATCAACACTCAACATTTGTCAGAGAGAGGCATGTCACTTCAATGGGGATTTGGGTAGGGGTGGGAGGAGGAACACACATTAGTTCCACGCTCAATATATGCAATAAAAGAAAAAATGAACGACACAGGCAGTTCTGAATAAAGAACGTCGCTTGCAGAAATTATAGGGCTGTCAGAGGAATGGCAGAAACCTTGTTATAAGCAGATTTTTTTTTTCCTTTCTCTGTTACTAAGTGAATTATAGATAATCAGGCATGGCATGTGCAGCATTAGGAATAACGTGAAGAATGACAGGAAACTGGGGTTTTTTTCAGCAAAATATCAATAGGTGAATCCATCATCAATAATTATTTTTTCTTATAGGGAACCTGATATTGTGTCCCAGACAAGAGAGAGAGCGAGAGAGAGAGCTAGGGCTGCAAAGGTGGTAGCTGTGGCTTGACCATAGGAGATTGCCAACACCTTAACATACAGTACAAAGGAGTTTCTCCTCAACTCTTGGGCTACATTAGAATAATACAACTACTGATATTGACCAGTGTATAACCCCCTGACCCTTCATTCTGTAGCAATCTTACTGCCATGTCTAGCATTGCAGGGCTCATTATATATTTTCTGCAGTGATCTTGATGGATTGTAGTACTGAGTATTAATTTTCTGCAGTGACCTTACTAGCATGTCTGTGGTTAATGCAGTGCTCATTATCCCTTGTACCTATTGGATGAGGTGTATTGTGGCAGTGTAGTTCACCAGCAAATTTTAGATGTTTTGTACCATGCCCCTGTGCTGCCATAGCTATACCCTTGAGCAACCTAAAGCCCTGTCCTATTCAATATGCACCCGAGGAAGGACCTGTGTTGCCCCGAAACATGTAGTGCTGCAATAAAATAAATTTTAACTGCACTGAAAAGCTCTCCGGTTTCTATATTCTATTATGTAACTGGATGGAGTTGGCTTCTCCAATATGATGAGCTGAGACATCAACACTGATTAACGAAGTGGATCAACGAGGAAAATCTATCTGCATTTTACACTTTGGCCATTTTTATTGCCATCTTTAGAAGCTTCAGTCTTCAATTGCGGAGAAGAACAGCTTGTAAATTTTGGAGAGAAAATTTCCTCAAGTATGTGCTTAATGTAAGGTTCATTATCCATTTACTGACTTGTCTGGGATTAATGTAGTACATACAGTATTATACATTCTTCAGTGATCTTACTAGTATGTCTGGGGTTAATGTAGTGTTTATTATCCATTTTCCGCAGTGATGTTTCCAGCATGTCTAGGGTTAATGTAGTACTGAGTATTCATTTTCTGCAGTAATCATACTGGCATATCTGGGATTAATATACTGTAGTGCATATCTTACTGGCTTGTCTCTGATTAATGCAGTGCTCATTATAAGTTTTCTAGGGTTAATGTAACACTAAGCAGATGTTTAGGGATAAGCAAATTGTTTGGGCGTTCTGCCATGGAAATGACACTCATAGAGTCGAATAGCGTCAAAAAAAAAATAACGTGCGTCAAAAAAATCCCTACAGATGTCCGATTTACCTTTTGAAGTTGTTTTAACTCTTGAGAAATGTTCGGAGTTTTCAGGGTTTGATGCTGGGTTTTCCATGAAAACACAAATATTTCATGGTTTTCTGATTCCAAACGAGAAAATTTGGGATTTTCATATTACAATCTGAAAATCTGGAAAATTCAGATGTTGATACATAACCCTCTTAAAAGTGGATTATAAAGTACAATTCCTCTTCTGTTCCATCAAGATGGGGACTTGCTCTCTAGTTGCTTGGGAAAAGTGATGGGTGAATTTGACCCGTTTTGCCAAAAATTCCCCGATGCCCATTTAAGTCTTTGGGCATCAAACAAAAAATGACACGCGTCAAAAAAGAAATGCTGCATGTTATTTTTTGTTTGACACACAACGCCATTCAAGAATATGTCCATCGTGAAAACAATGGCCATTCAAGAATATGGCCATTGTGAAAACAAATTTTTCATGGTTTTCGGACACTAAACGAAAAAAATTTGTGATATTCGTGCGACAATCTGAAAATCTAACAATTTTTTTTTAAAAATCAGAACAATTCAGATGTTGATACATAAAAGTGGATTATAAAGTACATTTCCTCTTCTGTTCCATCAAGATAATGGGGATTTGCTTGGGAATAGGGATGGGTGAATTTGACTCATTTTGCCAAAAATTCATCGGCGGCCATTAAAGTCTTTGGGCATCAAACAAAAAAGACACACTTTAAAAGAAAAAATGCTGAATGTTACTTTTTGTTTGAACAAGTTGAAGAAATTTGCCCATCCCTTCTTATGAAGTATGCCTTTAACTACATCATATGGGCCAGTTGCTATTGCTTCTCTAAGAGGCAGTTTTTCATGTTAAAGGAAAATTCAAACCCCATATACTGTAACCCACTATCCCTACCATACATAGTCCTCCCTCTTTGCTCCACTCGTACAGGTGATAACTCCAGTAATTGCCCTATATCCAGTAACTACTCCTTGTTGCAGAATAAGCACAGAGGAGCTCACAAGTGCCATATTTTTCTCTTCACTAAACTTAGGGGCTTCTTCTGGATCTTCGGCTGTTTCCACTGCTTTCAGCACACGCACAGTTGTCCGGAACTGGAAGAATGCTTCAACTGCGCATGCGCCTATACCTCGCTTACTCTCCAAAGATTAGCAAAGAGAAGAAGATGGTGCCCATGAGCTCCTCTGCACTTACTCTGCAACGAGGGGTAATTATATGGGGCAATTAATGGAGTTATCACCTGTGCGGGCAGGAGCAGGGAGGGGGGGGACTATGTAAGGTAGGGGGTATTGGGATTTATTATATGGGGGGTTGAATTCTCCTTTTACATGGAAAACTGCCCCATAGAGAAGCAATCGCGAGTGGCCCATATGCACTTATTCTGCAATGAAGGGTAATTACTGGGTATGAGGCAATTAATGGAGTTATCACCTGTGCTGGCGGTATCAGGGAGGGGGTACTAGGTAGGGTAGGGGGTAGTGGGTTTTATTATATGGAGGGTTGAATTCTTCTTTAATGCTGAAAAGAATATAGCACAGCCCTTAATTACATAAAATACTCCCTCACCTGTATAACCCCCCCTGGTTTATTAGCCCATAGCAACCAAGCTGATTTTTAAACAAGTGGCTAGTAAATGTGCTACAGGGTTACTAGACCAGGTGCAAAATGTATAACGCTCATAAAATTACCCCCAGAGTACATATCTAAAGATGTATTTGATTGATCCCAGCAAATTTGATTTTGTATTTACTGCTTATCATTGTAATTGTTGTAGCAAGATATCCAATAATTATGGGATGCCATATACAACATATTTAACATTATTACTATGTGCATATTAAAAGCGTAGGAAGAGAAACATTAACACGATAACAATAAAAGGAGACATTTGCAGCTATAAAACACATGCAACATAGGATGGAGTCAGCTAATAAATTAGCACATAAATCTGCATATAAAAGGCACTGAAATCTAGAGATTCCCATAAAACCTAACCTCATCAGAGGCAGAAAGATTAACTCTATGACTATGAACTTGAGGAGGATATTGACCAATAATAACATTGAAAGGGGTTGTTTGCCTTTGAGACAATTTGCAACTGGTTTTCTTTTTTTATTATTTGCAGTTGTTTGGGTTATTTAGCCTTTTATTTAGTTTGCAGTTTCAGCAATTTGGTTGCTAGGGTCCAAATTACCCTATAAACCATGCATAGATTTGAATATGAGACTGGAATATGAATAGAAGAGGACTGAATAGAAAGCTGAGTAATAAAAAGTAGCATTAACTATACATTTGTAGCCTTACAGAACACTTGTTTTTAGTTGGGGGTCAGTGACTCCCATTTGAAAACTGGAAAAAATCAGAAGAAATTAATGAGAAACTATAAAAGACAATCTGAAACATTGCTTAGAATTGGCCATTCTATATCATACTAAAAGTCAACGTAAAGAAATTGTTCAGTTTGCTTTGAATCTGAGCTGAATACTGAGGATCAATTGCAAACTCTCTGAACAGTTATGTCCCATGTGCCCCCCCTTATAATCACTGACTAACTCAGAGTTAGAGAGCTGAAAAGCAGGAAGTAGTTTTCTTTTGTGTTATGTTAGACATCCAGTCACTCCAGCCTTTATAGATTGCATTTTTTGCTAACCAACTAACTATATTAGAAACATTTTTTATTTTGCACAGCCTATTTACCCAGTTTTTATTTTCATTCTTTTAAAGCTGAACCACCCTTTAATTGAGCACCTTGGGAATAAGGGTATCCCATTAGCCTAAACATTTGTTGTATGTACCCCAATGGCCATACCTTTAGCTGTAATGTTGAGACTTGTCATGTCTCCATTATGTGCTGCATAATGGGGCAACAAATAATTCTCAATGTTCTGGTAATTGAGATAAAGCCTCCATTAGGCAATTCTTCTTTCTTCTATTTCCAATTAGAGTAAGGTTATTGGATGATAAACTCCCTTCTTAGCTCAAGCAGCATCCCTACCAGGAGGGAGGAAACCTTATAACCCAAGTATGAGTTTCTACTTCTTCAAGACTCACATTTGGTGGCAATCAGAGAGCCGCATTGAGATACAAATTCTTGCAGATGGCCTGTCCCACCAAGATGGAGCTCTGAATGCTAAGCTTGGCATGACCTTTACAGGGCTCATTTAACACAAGTGTGATCATGCTAAAATAAAGGCAACTTGTTGCACATTATGAGTTTTCTTTAAATGTACCTGCATCTAAACTTTGAATGTGGCAGTACTTCCAGGGCGCCCTCCAGGGCAGCAGACTTGCTCTCAAAAATTACAAGCTAAACTTATATAAAGGATGAGTGCCAAGAAGTGACGCTGACCCCACTATGAACATTTTAACTGCAACTTGGACCTCATATGTGTCAAAATGCAAGTGCCATTGGGTTAATTGTGTTGCATCAGGGCAGTTGCATCAAACACAAATCCACACGTGATCACAAGGATGCTAGAATTGTGGGTGAAAATGTTGCAATGGGGGAGATTTGCAGAAGAAATTCGAGCTTGTAAATATGTCATACTGTTGTATAAGTCAAAAACCAAAGCAAGAAACACTTTCTAATTCTGAAGTCACCAGACCCTCGGCCAGCGGACCACTCTCCACATTAGTATAGTCTAATATAAACAAACAGTAATATAAACAAAGCGTTAATCTGCATCTGGTGAGTAGGGGATCTTGCAATTAAGGATAAGCCACCTCCTCTGGTTTCCACCTAGTTCATAAAGGGTACACTACAGAATCTCAAAATTATGCAAGCCCTGAATTCCAGAGGACCCAGTCCCTATTGAGTCAAAGAAATTTAATCAGTCCTTTCTTATCTCTTCTATCAGTCTTTTACAACACATAATTCAAGTGTGCCTTGTATGGACCCTAGGAGTGGCAGTTTGACACTCACATATGTAAAATGTAATATTTTATATTCAAGTGGTTCATGTTCCAGTTGTTCAGTAACATACACTCACCAACTGCAAACAATATTGATCAGTGATCCCCAACCAGAACTCGTGAGCAACACATTGCTCACCAGCCCCTTGGATGTTGCTCTCTAGTATAGTGCCAAGTAGAGCCTCCTGTAGGCTAGCAATCCACTTAGAGGATACCAAATAGGCAATCACAGCACTTATTTGGCATCCCCAGGAATTTTTTTCATGCTTGTGTTGCTCCCCAACTCTTCTTACATTTGAATGTGGCTCACAGGTAAAAAAAGGTTGGGGACCCCTGATATAGATGAAGACGATTGAGCTCTAGCACCATCTAGAGGCAGGATTTAGCACTAAACAATGGTGTCTGGAAATGGTGCGACAAAATGTGAAATCCCAATGGCTTCATCTGTACACACTGCAACATTAAGAATAAACTAATCTGTGTCAACTTGTTCCCTGTTACACCTTTATTGTGATGTATTATCCTTTATGTGCATGGTTCTAGCATAGTACTCTGGAAAGCTTGTGCATCATTCATGTAAGTTCCTTCGCCTAACCCACAACATACACACTCAGTTTCACCAGTGGCCAATACACCTTCCCCTATGTTTTTGGAGTGTGGATTGTGTCCCAGGAGGAAACCAACACAGACAAGGGGGAAACATACAAATTCCTTGCTGATAATGCTTAAGTGGAACAAAACTCAGCATTACAGAGCTGCAAGGTAGATCTAAATTATAGATGATTTATTTGTATTAGCAGCAAAGAGTCCTTAAATTTTGAATTTGGTGCCAAAACGCGGGCGCTGTGACGTCATCGCATCCGTCGCAATGCCGATACCCAGGTGGCGCCCCTGGGCACCGCTATTTTGGGAGCGACGCTGGACAGGAAACATGCGCTTCCCGGAGCTCCTAACAAGGCTCTGGGCGGTGTTTGTGACAGAGACACATTTTTCTAATTAAAAACCTCATTGCCTTTCATCATAAACTCATCAATGGCTGTGCATTTTCACAGAGGTTCATGTCTGGAGTGTGATCTAGCCATTGATTAGTAATTGTGACTTGTTAACAGGGGAATTATCTCCCACTGACACTTATTCTCTAATAATCATGCCCTTCTTCTATTGGTCAATTTATCTATAGAAAAACTACTGTATAAACTACTGCATCAAACAACCAATGTATTGTCATTTTCCTAACCAGATTAGACCTACACTAATACAGTGTAACAAGCAGAGCTACTTTCAAAAAATATATATACCCCAGCAGAGTGCCCACCTGATCCATCACCAAAAATGGAGCCACAAGTTAAAAAATAACTCACCTAAATCCACTGTTGTCCCATGCCAATATCTGACTAGCGACAATCCAATCCACCCAAACTCACCCCAATCGGGCTATTTGCCAATAATAATATTGTCCTGTCTGTCTGTCTGTCAAGTCTTTCTATCCCCTACTGAGGCTGGTCCACCAAACGCAACTTCCATCAGTGCCCCAAGAATGCAGACATAGTAACAAGTGGTAGCTAATCAGTATGAGCATGAGTCCTTGTTCCCACTAACAAAATGAGACAGTAGGGTTCATATAAAAAATCAAGTGCAAAGCAAAAAAACGGTTTGCTTTTTTGATCAAGCCTAATGGCTCTTTCATTAACCAAGAATTCTGGAGAAACTGTTGAACTCTGGGTACAAATAAAACCCCTTTGAATGTGTTTTTGTATACCTGGTGCGGTGTTATTGTGTTTTTGGTTGGTGTAGAACAAGTGGGATTTTTTTTGTTGCTTTTGAGAAATTCATAAAAAATTTGACACAAACAGATGCCTTCAGTGCAGTTAGACGAAAACCAGGATTGCTTTTGGGTTTGCAATTTAGTCAAGGACACCCTTGCAATCTTGTTATCATTTTGTCTTGGCAAGGCTAAAAGAGATACACTAAATCATTGCACGTAAAGAATTTCCAAAAAAAAAAAGCTAAAATTCTTTAGTTGAAATGATTAATGCTGAATGTTTCCACTGCCTGCTTCATAAGAAATACTGTAAAGGTCTTGAAGCCTTAGTCAGACTATGACAAAGTGCTTGTAACATGAAATTCGTAAGGCTGCATATTTATAGTATAAATAAAGTCTTCACTTGCTTTCATTCACCTGGTGGAAGATGGACTTGAGTGCCTGCTCAACAGATACTCGGTTTCATCTGCTTCCCTTGCTGAAGGCTCAGGGCAGTGAACCTGGGCCTCTTCTTTTGAAAAATGATGCACATAGACTCAAATGGGTGAGAAAATCGGTTGTGTGTGAAAAATTTGTTGTGCGTCAAAAAGATTTTGCCGCCCATAGACTTCAATGCATTTTAGCAGATTTTCACCATTTCCATGAAGCGAAATGGGTCAGATTCACCCACCGGATTCTCCATCACTTTGCTGATTTGAAAATTTTCCTTGAAGCTAAACGGGTCAGATTCTGCCACAGTTACAAGAATATCTAATACACTCATGCATGATCTCATCCTATCCCGACTAGATTACTGTAACCTTCTACTAACTGGCCTCCCTTACTCCCATCTCTCCCCTCTACAGTCTGTATTTAACTCTGCTGCCAGAATTATCCTCCTCTCATCCAAAAGGGTACAGGCCCCTCCCCTGTTGAAGTCATTACCATGGCTTCCTATTAAACAAAGAATAACATAAACTTCTCCTCGTAGCCTTTAAAGCCCCTCATTCCTTTGCACCTAACTACATCTCATCTCTTGTCTCTCTATATGTTCCTGGACGAAACCTCCGCTCCTCCCAGAGTAACTGCTTGGTTGTTCCCCCCACTTCAACTGTTGTTTCCCGTGTCAGACCCTTCTCTCTTGAAGCTCCCTATATTTGGAATGCCATTCCTGCATCACTCCGGAGAGAATCCTCCTTCAATGTTTTAAAAACAAAACTCAGGGAGCACCTGGATAGCACCTGAACTGGGAACTGGCACTTATATGACTGTTTCACCCACTGTAAATTACAGCACTTTATTACCCCTCCAAATTGTGTCCGTAAGTTACCCTCCCATTTAGACTGTAAGCCCCATGGGGTAGGGTCCTCCATCCTTTTGTCTCCTCAACACTGTGTACATAAAAAATATACAATACAGCAAAGCTTTGAATGATCAAAGTGGCCTTCAAGCTGGGTATTCAGGTGTATCTAGAAGGATCAGACAGAGCAGCTTTTCTACTACCCCACTACTTTAAGTTCTCCAAGAGGGGTTTTCTCTACAGTTTGGGAGACACTCCTTTGGTGTATCAATACACCCTTGCATCTCTCATCCCCTCTCCCAACATATTTGTGACTGAGGAACAGACAAACTTTAAAAGGAGAATAATCTGCTTTTTGGGCTATAGGTAGTGACCTAAAACAATGTAAACCATGTTTTGTTTTGTGCATGGACAACGGCAATACATATCTTAAACATCTAGTGGTTCCACTACTCTCCTGAGTGCAGCACAGGTCAGCACTGGCTGTTTGTATCAGAATTACCATTCTACTCCATCAATAGCTCAGCCCTGTTAATTCAATAGTTCAAGAGTTCAGGGAATGGTAGTTTTCAATTTAAATGATAATGCAACAAAATTGCATGATTAGCATTAAAGCA
>CM044440.1:15744858-15770453 GCA_024363595.1 Xenopus borealis | reverse complement strand
CACATACATGGAAGTGATGTCATGTCCAGCGATGTAAATATAGAGGAAGCAGACACTACAATTGTGAGAGTGGCCCAGGGAAGAGAGGGGCCAGAGGAACAGGGTGCCCAGGGTGCTACTTCTTCTATAGTCCTAAATAAATGCCTACATTTGAGCTGGGACTCAGGGAGGAAGCAGGGAGGCATCACCATGGGCCAGCAGGTGGTAGGAGATGACTGGTGGTGTAAGCAGGGTGGATAGGGATTGCCAAATGCCAGACTCCTCCAAAGATTTTTTTTTTTGCAGGGGGCCTGGCACACACCAGATACGCCACTGCTGACGTCACTTCTGTAGCTGGGGGCACACTTAGTTCTGGTGTCTAGGGTGGCACCAGAACTAAATACAGCATTGACTATAAGCCCTCATTCAAGAGCTTCTTTTCCCAAAATTTCCAATGAGCTGTTTGCCTTGTGATCATGGTTCTCCTCAGGCTTTCTAATAACAGCCAACCCCTTCATAGAGTGGAGTCCACAGAGAAAGAACCTGATTTCTTCCCTTTTACTGAGTAGGTTATATCCATAAAAACGCTGAGCCCCACTAATTTGTTACAGTACACAGTAGGGTAGGTTAACTCTTTCTATGCTCTGGTTAAAGTTATACTTGTAGTTAAGGATTTGGTCATTGATTTATTTATAAACATATATTGACTGCTACCTTGTAGAGTTAGTGATCAGAGTTTATAGTACTTAAACTTTTAAATTTTAAAGGCCAGCATACTGGTTTTTTTCTGGAAACCAAAAAGTCCACTTTGTGAAAGTTTTTTATGTAACCTGCCCTAAAGCATTAGTGCCTTCCCATCTGTTTATTCTTTACCAAGATAAGTGACCATTCTAGAGTTCTAGAGTTTTCTTGAACAAAGAAATACCAGTTACATCAGGCTACATTAGTAGAGCAACATTTTGACTTCTAATTTATTCCGTGCACATGAAGAATGACAAAATTAAAAAAAATTTTGAACAAATGATAAGTATTTCCTAGAATCTCTAATTATAATTTTTCACTCATTGTCTTGCTCATGATTAGCCTTTCATATAATTATTTAGCTAGCATTCCTTACAAAAGATGCTTGAGCTTTGAGCACCGCCTTATTCTTGCCATTGTTAATCTATAAAAAAAATTGCCTCTGACAATCCATTATGTATTGTCTTTTCTCTCAGACTTCTGTGCACTCAAAATGTAATAATGTGCCTTCTGAAATGAAAATAATAGCAATGTGGGGCAAATTTGCCATATATGAGATTGGGGAATCTAGAGTAATTCACAGCAATTTCATATTTTGACTCTTTACTAAAGCTTATTTAACAAATTGAGATGTTTATTAACTTATTCGCCATGTATGGTTTGGCAGTGAATTTCAGAGTTTCACTGGCAGCGAAAAGTCTTTTTGAATGGCGTACAGTAAGGGGCAGATTTACTAAGGGACAAATTTTAAAAGTTAAAAAACTTTGAAATTCGATCCTCGAATCCTCAAAAACCATTGCTCAGTAGACAAAAATGTTGCGCGGTAGACATAAATGTAACAGTCACAGTTTTGGAAATGTTTTGCTGTTCCGTGAACTTTCTCAGGGAAATATTAGTTTTTCAAATCTCAAAAAAAAAATCAGTGATGCAACTGCATTGGATGCAGCTACCATTGTGGTCATACAAAAAGTCATGATGAATTGCATGCAAAATTGCACTTCGCACATTGCAAGTACAGTCATAAATAGTTGACAAATTTTATTTCTTTAGCAGCTTCAATTCTTCCTTGAACCTGTTTCAGACCATTTTCAGCCCAACTGTGTCTGGTCTTAACTATTTTTAAATTAGTTTTCCAGATAAAGTCAATGAGATTTAGTAAGCACAAAAAGCACAAAGCACAGTAAACACAATAAATTTTATAACGCTAATGTAAAAAAGCACCAGCTTTCTGTAGGAGTCAGTGGGAAGTACATTTTCAGATTTTAAGCAGGTTGTTTTTGCAGAACTGTTAAAAACCAAGACATGTTTTTAGCTTGATTTTTTTTCATATAATTTTAATCTATCAAGATTCCAGTTTTTTCACAAATAAGCTAGAAATCCAAATTTCTTTCATTTTGTTTTTCAAATTTGGAAAATTAAAAATACTTAAATTGTATTAAATCTGCCTCCAAATGTGTTCAGCTACTCAAGGCACTCCAATTTTACTCTATTTTACGAGGTAATAGAGTTCAGTGCATTATTAAGCTCTAACACCCCAGCAAAGTGTTAAGCCAATGAAAATTAATTCGTTTTGTATTAAAATTAAAAAAATAAAATAGACATTAATGGTGCTTAACAATCTGGTAAAAATAATCAACCACATTACTATGAAATGTGAAATAAATCAGCCCAGTAGGTCATTGTAATGGGGGATCATGCATGGTACCTGCCCCTAAATCTATTATTATTATTATAATAATTAATATTATGAAAAAGGTGAAAAGGCACAGGATACACAGCAGATAACAGATAATCTCTGTAGTATACAATGGAATTCTTCAGTGCTTATCTGTTATCTATTGTGTATCCTGTGCTTGAGTGACTGCCCCTGTTGCCACACAGCAGCTTGTTTATATAATCTATACTGAAGTAGTATTTCTGAAGCAAACATACCAGTTTTACCAGTGCAGGGCAACACTATATTATATTGTCATTCCTATATATGCTTTTATTTTTTAGTGTTTTGGTGTTTGGTTTTGTTTTTCAGGCAAATACTTCACTCCCACACCAAACACTACAAATGTAACCAGGTGGACTTTTGTGCAATTGGGTCCGATTTGAGACAAAATGCATGCTCAGTTGCATTGATTTTGACGAATCTAGTGCAATTGCCATTGCGACAGTGCAGCTGCACCAAGCACTTTGCCCTATTGCCACCACAATGACATTAAATTAAGGTATACACAGGTCACTGTGGAAGCTCTGGAGTTACTGCCACCCCCTGTAGCAATACTGTATGTGCCCTGGGCACAATTTGAAACAGGATCTAGTAGCATGGAGTGCAATTATACTGTATGCAAGTGCTGACCTTTCCTGAAGATTACCTGAAATATAGCATGTATTCATGCAATGACTACATGTGACTATGGATGGGCGAATTTATTCGCCAGGGGCGAAATCCCGCGATTCGCCACTGGCGAATAAATTAGCGAAACACCAGCGAAAATTCAGCAAAAATTTTGACGCGATGCATCGAAAATGACGTGACGCGCGACTCGTTTTGCAATTTTTTCACTGGAAATTCGCGAATTTTTCGCCGAACCGAAACGGGTGAGATTCGGCCATCACTACATGTGACCACAACTGCAGAATTTCTCATAAATTACCTTTGTTTCTCATCTGAATTTCTGACATAGATACCAACAAAATACTAAATCTCTCATTTAGTCCCAAACCTGCAGATTCCATACCTCCCAGCAAAGACAACACTTTTTAATAATTTGGATTTCTCTTTTCTTATTATTGTCACAGTGAGATGTTGCCCTTGGGTCTTCCTCGTACTCTCGTTGGTATATTCAACCATATCGTATTCACTTGTTCTTCAGTTGGAGTCACTGATAATCACTTCTGTCACTGACTCATCAGTCAGTTTTTATCAATGTGGAAGAATACCCCTAGCAAGAAGCTGTTGGTTTTTTATAAATTTTAGTATTGACTCGTCCCTCATGTTTAAGTCAATGCCCTGAGGGGCACCAGGTCCTCTCAACACATCATTTATTCATGCTAGAACCAGCAGCTTCTAGAGAGGGAGAGGAAACATGAAGACTACTATAACAGAAATATAACGATAATAACCCATCCATTCAGTGTGACAATTTAAAATTAATTGAATTATATCCTCCCTACATGTTATTGTCCGTACTGTACATAGGCACAACAGGGCTTTTTATAATCACAAATACAGTGGGAAAAATACATTTTTGGACTCAATTCACCATGCCCAGAATGCAACCCTTTTCTTATAATTCTAGCATCATTGAGGCTTTGAAAAGGGACACATTTGTGTGCAAATAGAAAGATGGAATAGACACAATGGTGCAGAGTGCCAACTATAGGTGCAAGAGTAATGCATGTTAATACTTGCGACATGAGATTATTTTTTTTTTTCACAAACAAAATGGTGGTTTATTAATCTGTATCCTTAAATGAATTTATATGCTCCTAAATATCTGTCTTTAATAAAAGTACTATGTTTAAACATGTGTTATTAGGGGCTACTGGAGCACAGGGAACAAAGTGCAAAAAATTGTGCAGTCCACCATGTTGTCTGCATTATTTAGCCCCGGCCTTCTATTTACTACAGGTCTCCATGCTGCAAAACAGACCAAAGAGATATGCATTTGCCCAATAAATATAGCACTGCCTGTGTTCTGCAATTTTGGGGCGATACATAAGTGGCTCTCATTCCACCCTCTATATGTATATATGTATATATATATATATATATATATATATATATATATATATATATATATATAAAAGGGCAGGGCTCTCTGGCACCCATGAGTACTGTGCTCTGCACCCTGTCCAAAGAAGCCAATTGTGAGTATTTTGGTAACACACAATGTAGGCCAAATTGCAGTGATTTGCTTTTTGTATTTTTTTGGGCGGTTCTTTTTAGAAAAGAGCACTCTCTCAGATTAGATAGGAGGTATTTACAGATTAAATACTCAAGATGAATGGAAATTCTCAAATAGGATCACACATTTTCTCCCCAAGCAGCAAAGATCCCATAACTTTGTCAACAGTGTATCTAAAATGATTGAAATCCTCCTTACTCGCCATATGAAACCTGTTAATGTATGAATTAGTATGGAACCTGCTAATGCAGAATTACAGAATTCTTTTCATAGTCCACATGAAATGTTGGCAGTAATCCTGGACTTCTCAGAATATATAATACCCTAATGTACCTCATTAGTATTCCGCTGACCCTTGGCATATAAAAGTCTTCTTTTCGTTTTTTGGTGAGTCAACTAAATTTTATTCAGCTTATTACTAAAAGAAAATGTGGGGATGTAAATCAATTTTCTACAAAAAAGACATTTAGCAGTACTATGAGTTTTGCAAGTAGAGATGTGGGAAATGACCCCTAGGTTAGAATAAGTGAGCCAGTGGGAGTGAGAACCAGTGGGATCCTGACTGATATTCAGATTCTTTATGCAACTGTCTATCAACTTTCTTAGTGGCCCCAAAAATGATTTTGCTACATAGCTTGTTAACACATAGTTTCCATAATGGGTGGGGGAACGCACAGGCGTTGTAACTGCCTGATGTCACTGTCAGAATAAAACAAAACATAGCATCTTGGCATCAGTCTGTTCAAGGAACTTTCTGAACCTCAGGCCAAGCCTTGCTGTCTTTATTACATATTAAAGGTTTATATTAGGCAAGGTAAAATGGACATTTCAGATGCTGACGCACACAAAGGGGCAGATTTACTAAGCTCGGGTGAAGGATTCGAATGCAAAAAATTAGATTTTTGAATTTTTGGGGGGGCTAATTCGACCATCGAATCTGCTAATATGATTGAATCGAATGATTCTAATTAATTATTCGACAGAATTGAATGAAAGAAAAATGGAAGTCCTGGAACATTGCTGCTATGGAGAAGATGAAATGTTAGGTTGATGTAATAATTTCAGAATATAAAATATGTAATTTTAAGTAGTGATGGGCGAATTTATTCGCCAGGGTTGAATTCGCAGCGAATTCCCGCAATTCGCTGCTGGCGAATAAATTCGCGAAACGCCAGCAAAAATTCACCTGGCGAAAATTCACAAAAAAAACGAGTTGCGTTTTTTTTTACACAACGCGACGAAAGCAACGCTCGTTAAAAACTACGTGACAAAAACGACGTGACGCACGCTGGAAATTCGCAAATTTTTCGGCAAAACGAAACTGTGTAGATTCGCCCATCACTAATTTTAAGCCAAACTAATTTTTTTGGGTTTAGCTCTCCTTTAACTGTAAAATAAATACCAGGTTTACAGCAGGGAAAATAAGTATTATTTTTATATAATATATATTTATATTATATATAATAATAATATAATAATATTTATATATTTCAAATTATGTGTAGTAAAGTGGAATGACACAGGGAATAATATTGAACACGCTTACTGAAATGTAGTTAATACTTACAAGAAAAACTTCAAGAAGCCTCCTGTATGGAAAAACTAGTCACATGCATTGCTAAGGCGTGATATTGGCCCAATCTTCCACACAAATCTTGAAGGTTCTGGGGCCTCTTCTCTGAACACTGATCTCCAGTTCTTTCCATAGATTTTCAATTGTAAATAGTCAAACCGGGTGATTGACTGGGTCATTCTATCAGCTGTATTTTTTTTCTCAGAAAAAAATAATTGTCTTGCTTAAATGTCCACCCATTTTTCCTCTTCAGCATCCGGGTAGATGGCAGCAGATTGTTATAAAGAATGTCATGGTACATTTCTCCATTCATTCTTCCTTCAGTTATATGAAGTCTGACAGTACTACAGTATATGCTGAAAAACAGTCCGACCTCCATACTTCACTGTTGGTATTGTGTTTCTGGGGTGACGTGCAGTGCCATCGCAGTGCCGTTTTTCCTCCAAAGATGGTATGTGCAATGACAAAGATTTACATTTTGGTCTCACCTGACCAGTCTATATTATCCCAGAATTTAATTTCCTTGTCCAAATGTTGTGCTTGGGATATTTATCTTGCTGAAATGTTCACCCTAGTTTCATCTTCAGCATCCTGGTAGATGGCAGCAGATTCTTATCAAGAATGTCCTGGTACATTTCATCCTTTCTTCAATTATATGAAGTCTACTAGTACCAACAGCTCCAAACTTCACTGCTAGTATTGTGTTTCTGAGGCGAGGTCATGTGCTGTGCCATTTTGCTCCAAACATGGTGCAATGACATACAAAGAGATCCATTTTGGTCTCATCTGACCAGATTATATTCTCCTAGAATTTCACAGGCTTGTCAAAATGTTATGCAGCAAACTTTAAATAAGATTCAGCATGTTTTTTTCTTTAGCTGCAGAGTCTTGCATGGCGAGTTTACATAGATGTCATATCTGTTGAGTGCATTACTTATTCTTTTCTTTGAAACAACTGTACCTGCTAATTCAAGGTCTTTCTGAAATGCTGCACCAGTGATACTTGGTTCTTGTACTGCTCTTATGATTATTATTTTGACTCTTATGAGGAGCACCTGGCTGTGGCCAGTCTAGGGTGAAATTATGTTCTTTCTACTTCTGGATTATGACCCCAACAGTGCTCATGGGAACATTCAGAAATTCGTTCGTTTAGAAATAGGTCTGTATCAATGCCATCAGATTGCACAGATCTTAAGAGAGCTGTTTGCTTTTACCAATCATGAGATGTGCAATACCTTCGTATTGAGATACCTTCTTATGGCATCCAATGCTTGAAAAAAGGGGGTAATCCCGAAACGTTGCACTGCTATTTGCAATAAACACTTTTGTGTTTGATAAGTCCTGTGTGCCTTTGGATTCTTTTGGATGTTGGTTTGTTGGGAGGTTGCCGGATCTCCAACATTGAGCACCAGGCGTCTCTAATTAGCTGGACACAGAGGGTGTGCGAGAGCCACAACTATTCCTAGTGAATACCTTCTTATGGGCCATTAGTTAGGATTAAACAAACTGATATTAATTTGGACTGATAGAGGGCAGGATTTCTTTCTTAATACTGACAGATTTCAGCAGGTTTCTTGGCTTTCCATGCCTTTTTGAGCCTCCTTTTCTTCATGAGTTCAGTTCTTCAATTCCATGTGTCATTCCACTTTAATACACATAATTGATGGACTTATTTGTTTTGAGTTCTTTGTATGTGTGGATAATTGGTTGTTACCAACATCTGGTGCAAATTTTATGTCAATAGACCCATTAGAAATCTCTTTACTGAGAAAATCATTGACATTTCAATACTTATTTTCCCTGCTGTATATTAACCACACTTGGCGTAAACTTTTCAGAAACAGTAAAAACTTACATACTGATGTACAAACCCTGGATATTATGTCTGCAGCTTGAGGAGAGAAAACAGTGCCTTTTCAAGAAGACATCCAAATCCATCTTTAATGTATTTATGGCAGGCATTACCCAACATTAGTGATGGGCAATTTATTTGCCAGGGGCAAATTCGCAGCGAATTCCCGCGATTCACCGCTCGCGAATAAACTCGCGAAACGGCAGCGAAATTTCGCCTGGCGAAAATTCCCTAAAAAAAATGAGTCGCATGCCATTTTTGATGCGTGTTGAAAACTACGCGACGCGACAAAATTCGCTAATTTTTCAGCGATGCGAAACTGGGTAGATTCGCCCATCACTACCCAACATAACTGTCATCCCATTTGCCAGTTTGCTGCCCAGTTCTCCAGTTTAGTCCAATCTTCCTTAAAAGAGGCAACATCCTGCATGGAGCTTGTGATTTTGCACAAATAGTATCATTAGCAAAAATAGATACAGTACTTTCAATGCCCACCTCCAGGTCATTAATAAACAAATAAAAAACCAAAGGGTCAATGACAGACCCCTGCTGTACCCAATTAACAATTCTGGTCCACTTAGAAAATGTTCCATTTACTGTTTTGCAGCAGCAACTGTCTGAATTATTTGAAGAAAAACTGCATTTTGCTGCAGATAACATTTAGATGTTTATATTAATTTTCTGTAAGGGAACATTTGCTGCCATTTAATAGCTGTTTGCATTTGGGGAGCCATTGATAATGAAGAAAAATGTAGTCCCACCCTCATCTCTATATTTAAAAATATCTGATCCTTTTTCAAAATGCTTCATACAATTCTCAGAACTCAGTATTCAATATTTGCAGACAATCACTGCATAAAATTACAATACAAAACAATATAGTTGAATACTCACACTGAGCAGAAATCACTAAAACAACTCATTTATCTCATCTGCTAATATGATAATCTCAAGCCTTTATCAATGGGATAACCAGTTTTCTACTATTCTATCCGTAGGTTTCCAAACTTGTTTTGATTCTCTTCATATTATTTTTTTTCTTTTGTGAGCTTGCTACTGTGATTTTCCTTTGGTGTAGAGAATATTATTATATCATATCCCATGCTGGCTGAACTATTCTCTGTTCTATTTTAAAAAGAAATGCTCCTATTGTGTAAATAAGACAAATAATGATCAAGATGTGTATCAAGTCTTAAAACAAGAGTATTCTGTATTCCTTGTAATCTGTATTACCAAAAAAAAAATGATTGTAATAAAAAGGGACTTTCAACAGTTTCATTATGGAATGTATAATACAGTCTTCCCAAGACAAACATGGAAAATGACATGAATGTGGGTTCTGATTTCCCCCATTACTAGCAAAAGCCATTTCTCAGTGTGACTGAATGGAGGACATAGTGGGGCAGGGTACTAGAGACCCTGGTGGATTTAAAAAGAGGTGATTAGGCTTGAAAGATATCCTAAGGGAACATAAAAAGCTGAGAAAAGCTATGGGGGGTAGCATTAAATTGGTAGGAAAGATAGTGCAAACATAGAAAATATGAAGGAACTAGGGACAAATGTAAGTGACAAAGAGAAAAATACACCAAGGGTAGATAAAGAAAGGACACAGTGGGTGTTCTAAAGAATAATCAGAGTAAAGTGGAACAAATGGCTAGGGAGAAAGCAGCCAGGAGAGCAAAAGGATCATGAAGATGTATTGTGAAGGCAAAATCATGGAAAAGGAAAAGAATAATAACATTATGTGAAAAAATTATTATATTGAGATGATTTAAACCCCAGCAAAATTGGGGTAAATTAATAATAGAAAAGTACTATATATATATATAAGGGAAATATACTGACTGCATAAAAGAAAAGCCATTCAAGGTTGGGGTAAACCAAGAGGACTGGAAGCAGTAGAAGAACATGTTACAACGAAAGTGGGAATATGAAGGGAATATGAAAGTATTGATGGAGCTTACTGAGAAAGTTCAAATAAGAGAAATAAAGGAATGTTTTGGAGTAAGAATGGTGGAGAACGCAGAGAAGTCACCAAAAGAAGATTGCATACTTTGTTAAATACATACAGTAATTATAATACTGTAGCTGTGAAATGAGAATAGAATTAAATAAAGAAATAATAGTAGAAGCATACATAAGAAGAGAACGGAAGGAAGGGCACCTGTAAGCGCCAGGCTTTTAATCCCCTTTATCTTGTTCATTATGCTTTGACTGAGCAAGCATATGATATATTAAGACACAATAGCAATACCTCATGGACATACATCTTATGCTGCATGATTACTTTGAAAAATGATCCAGAATAAAAAGAAAAGAAGTAAAAAAAAAATGAGAAAAACTTGAGCAAAAGGGTAAATGTACAAGTGCAATTGTGAGGCAGGAGCCTGTAGATGCCCGCTGATTTCCTGTGATTAAATGAAAAAGAATTCTCAAATATGATGCCAGTTTCCCTTTAATAATGGGAATTCCTGCAAATTTTCTGAGGTTTCCATGGAAACAGCTTTGTACGATTTCATTACACATGGGTAGGTTTAGGTAAGATACACAATACAATAAAAAAAAAGCTTGTTCAGAAGGTATTTATGTTTATTAATTAACTATACATATTATTATTTTTATTATGATGCTATGAAAGTTCTTAATCTTCACAAATATCTATATTCCCTCAAAAGGTCCTTTTTATTTTATTTTCTTAATACATAACTTTTTCATGTGATCCAAGAGGCACAGTGGATAAGTCAGTAAGCGAGTTGTCAGCTGAATTTCATGGAGTCATCTTGTGTAATCCTCTTTCCTATTAAAATCAGTTAGATATTTCCTTGACTGGCATGTCTAAGAACAGAAAACCTGTCCCATTTAGAAAACTTAGCAAAGAACAATTTTTTTTGTTTATGTCTAAGGCTCTTTTGGTCAAGTCATAACAATATAAAGATGTAAGTCTACAATGAAATGCCATAATCCATCCAAGAGTGGACCTCACATGATATGCTGCACTCTTATTCCGTCATATGGAATTGGTTATGAAGGTAACAAAATTCAGGTTTTGTCTAGTCCTGTGGATACTAGGAACACTAGGAGGAATCATTGGCATTTTTCATATAGTAGACCTTAAGTCTACTAGAAAATCATCTAGACATTGTATAAACCCAAGGGGCTGGTTATACTTTCAATAAAAAAAATTATTATGTACAGCATGTCTTAGTTTAGTTGGGATCAAGTACAAGGTACTGTTTTATTGTTAATTACTGTAGTTTGAAACTTTCTGAATAACAAGTCTCCGGATAACGGATCCCATACCTGTACTTATTATTTCTATCTGCTGTTACTAGTGATGAGCAAATTTGTTCACCAGACACAAATTCAGGGTGAATTTCTGCATTTCCAAATCTGCATTTTTTCCCCAAAACTGCTGCAAAAAATCTGCTGCAATGAATGTTGCCACAACAAAAAAATCACCAAGACAAAATGTTGCCATAAGAAAAAACGCTCATTAGCTTTAATGCATTTGGACAAAAAAGTAGCTGAAACAAAAAAGTGTCCAAGACAAAAAAGTCACTGTGACAAAAAAGTGACAACAAGTAAAACTCCCATTGACTTTAATGCATTTGGAGTGAGAAAAAAATTGTTGCATGTAAAAAAATTCTGAGGCTCATTGACTCCAAAGTGCAAATTTCTCACTGTTTCTCAAATTTTTTCGCAGTTTCGCTAATTTTTCAATGAAGCGAAATGGGATAGATCACTTATCCCTAGATGTTACCCATTTGCCCCCAATATGACAACCAAACAAGTGCTTCTAGAGGCCCATGGTGCAACCATCTTGTTTAAAATGTTGGAGGTGCCATAACCAATATGACCTGGTAGTGCAGCGAGCAGAGCTGCCCTGTTATTATTTTAGTAAAGCGTTTCTTAATCCCTTGCATAGCTGCAACCAATTCATCAATGTGTTACTGTACACGTGATCTTCCTCTGAACATTATCTGTTTAATTCCGTTTAAAGCTTGATTAAATAGTACAGCTATTTAATAAATCAGAGCAATTGATAATGAAATACTTTGCCAATGCAGAGCACTGAATATGGACAACTTAATAGCAGAGTCTTAACACAAATGTGTTGTTGCCCTAGAACTACATGTACATTATTGTGTTTAATGACATTTTATATAAGCTGCTAAATATTTTAATATTGTCACTAAAATTTAGCAGCAAGAGCTGACACAGTTCATACACATTAATATGTTATAAAGAAATTGAAATATTAGAGACTAAAGATGTAGATTTTTTTTTTTGCCACTTTATGTTAAATGAGATACTGATGAAGGACTTGCCCAGTGACAATTTATGCTAGAGGTTAATCACAGTTCTACGTGGGAATGTTGCATAATGCATGGTCATTAACAGCTCATTAACAGTTTGGTAGAAAGTTGAAGTAGAAACCTCTCAGATCTTTCAGTATTGTAGTGTAACTTACACTCTGTCACACTTTGTTGCTGATCATGGGAAACAATACATACATATTAACTATTGAATGTTTGGAGTGTGTCATTGTGACATTAGCTCCATTGTTGGTGTAGGAACTGGAAAAGAAGGTGAAATGAGGAGCAATGTATCCACATGCAAACCTATACTAGGGGCCTTTGAGTACAGTTTTAGATTTTGTGGACCATACAACCCAGGACTCCGTTTGGGATTTGTCTTATTTCCAGCACTATTAGGAGATTAGGATTCAACTGACTTCAAAGAAGTTTATTTGGAGCACTAAGGGGTGCAAATTTGCCTATATTACTCCCAGATCCCTCTAGCTGCCTGTTTGAAGCCACCCACTATCCAATCCCATCCCTCTTTCTTCTGCAGTTAGATGCTCAACCTGATCCCCCTCTCTCTAAAACCAGACACTTCCTCTTCAACGAGCCACTAGACTTGATCCTCCTTCACATAACAAGCACCCAACCCTATCCTAATTCCCCAAACCCATTATTTCATGAGATAAACATTTCACTGAGAAAAAAATGCCCATAGATTCTCATGTTTTTAAAAATGTTGCTCAGTCTTGAAAAATTGTCAAGCAAAAAAATGCCCAATGGTTTTAATACATTTTGCTAATTTTAGTGATGCAAAATGGTCACAGCTGTCACTCCTGTCAATTACCCCATCCCAAATGCTCTGTGCAAAGAGGGGGAGACAGGGTTGTATAAGCCCCATTTTCCCCAGCCAAATCATGCCCCCCTCAAGTTGCACCATAACCAAGCACTTGCACCTGCCAGAGCATCTATAGGAGCCTTGGTACCTTGATACCTTGGCCATGGTTAGATACAAGTCTCCTGACAACTTTAACAAGACAAAAGCAATTACAACTGGCAAAAGCGTGCTTGGTGCTAGGATGAATGAAGGTAAAGATGATATTTTTATGGGTATAATCCTGCACCAATTGTTGCATCATGTGATTATAAAGAGCCCTTTGCCTTTCTTTAAAAAAAAACAAAAAATGATGAATTAAATAGTTCTTCAGAGCAAGGCAGTATAAATAATGTATTTGTTTCATGTGTATGATAGCATTTTATTAAAAAAACCTCCATTGTTTAAAAAAATAAAAACTTGAAGGGGACATGAAAAATGAAAATGAATCCTCCAGAGTTGGTTGAACTGAAAGAATAATTGACAGTGAATAAGAACTGGCAACAATATTTCTACTTGTTCTCCAGCTGCATGGAGCTTTATTAGAAACACACAGACAAACCAGATCAACGAACAGACCAATCAAATTGCCGATGTTTATGAGTCACTGAGAAAATAAAGACAATCGTACATTCCTGCAAGGGTAACAGCATGTATGGAAGATGTAACAGAAATACATTTTAAGGTTTAGAATTACGCAATTACTTTTCAATTCGAGCTTTTTATTAAAAAAAAATTTAATTTGATCGGGTTTCTATTTTCTCATCTGCTAGTATATTTACACAAAGTTAGTATATCTCAATCTAGTTTATTCATGGGGAAAATCATTGAATTTTACAAATTCAACAGATTTTTTTACAAAAATTTCAAATTATAAAAAAGTGAATGTTGAAAATAGCCTTCCCATTGAGGCAGTAGTTTACTAGGGTGTATATGCTATTTTATAATATTTATTTCATTTTTAAACATTTTTAGATTGATCAAAAACTCATGTTCAAAACATTTTAGCCAGGCACATTTTTTCATCAACCACTAGTATATTTTGAAAAAATCATTTTGAAAAATGGAATCACATTACATTCATAGGTCAGTTTTAATAATTATAAGAGGATTAATATAGTGATTGCAACAATTTACTTTATAGACAATTCTATGTTAACTGTGCTGTATGCACTTTCAGAGGGCATTCTTTAGTAAGAAAAAATTGTTTCCCCCAACTGGAGTATGGGTTCCCATAGCCTGGTGGGGAATATATAGTTTTGAGGATAGGTGTCCTTGAAGTCTTGTTTCAAAATGGACTATTGGCCTGGACTGCCTTAGAAAGGAACATTCTGCTATGTATAGGTTGTAAAATATGTTCTTTTGACTGGTAGCAGACAGAAGACATATTTTATGAAGGCTTTACACAGTATACACTCCCGAAGACTATATACTAAATCAGCTCTCTTGTAAAAGTGATAATTGTGGGTCAGGGAAGGTTTCAGCACCTTTAGGGCTGAACTCGACAGTGCAAGCTGGGCCGACGAGACGGATGCACTGAATATAAGGTAAATAATATAAATGTTGGACCTTGTCACCGGGTGCATCAGACATAACACAACTATCGTATGTGAACGCCACATGTTGTGTCTTCATCCAACAGTTGTGTCGTGTTGGATGCATGTAATGACAAGGTCCAACATTTCTATTACTTACCTTATGTTCGGCACATCTGTCTTGTAGCATGCGCTTCCTCTCAACATATATCGGATCAGACCAGCGCACACCGTGGAGTTTAGCCCTTACTCGATCCTATTACCTGGCCCCAGACAAACAACATTTCCATAATATCCTGCAAGGATTCATCCAAAATGTAATTATTGCTACTAATATCAACCAAGAAGCAGATTTTTTTTTCTATTTTCAAGTTTTTTGGATTCAAATTACCTACATTCATGTGTAACATTGGAATAAAAGGAATGTGTAGCCAAATGGGCATGAAGTGAATGCATTTGAGGGAACAAGAAGGAACTATAAAAATACATTTTTCATGCACAAATTTGCCAGCAGCAATTTCATTTGTGCATAAACAAATCCATTATGATTTAAAATGCAGATCAATTTTGCTGCTTTGGGTATTATTACTCATACCTCTACCCATTAAATGGAATTTGATCATTGTTCTTTGCTGATAAGAAACATTTTACATTACTGTTAAATGCCATTTTCCTACAAGGATGTGAGAGGCTGAAATTCACGGTGAGATTTGCCAGACTGAAAACAAAGAAAAGCGAGTCGTGGGGGGGGGAATTAACTGCCGGTTCCAGTGCACTTTATAGTTTATGTAAGAAATATAATAAAATATTTGGATGTTGTTCATGACCATAGGAAAACACAAGAGTGCAGGTCAAGACAGTCATTAAGACCAAAAGGCAAATCGTGGAGCTTTAACCCCCTAATGGTTTTCATTCACAGGAATATTTTGTGGGTATTTAGTCAAGCTGGTACTGGTATAGTCAACCAATTGTATTTTACCTGAGTTTATCTGTTATCTGCTATGTAAAGTAGCTCTATTTCAACTTCAAAGGCTGTCCCTGTGACTACACAATATATGATTTACAGTATATAAACTCTCTTCTAAAGCAAATGCACAGTTTATACCAGGGCATGGTAATACACCAACTTTAAAAAAAAAGACTGATCCTTTAATAGTTTATAACATGTTTTGAATATACTTGTTCTGCCATTTTTGTTCATATTTTTATTGTTCCCAGGATCTGGTGCATCACAAAAGCTATTTATCTGCTGCCAAAATTCAAGGGGACTTTAAAACGTTATGTTGGTTTTTGACCTTTCTAAACTCAGCTTTCAGGATCTTTTTATCATATAGATATTTGTAACTCTGAGCTTTTTAAGACCACTGAATATTGCTTGTGCTGCTGGCCATAAAGTGTTCAATATTACAAATGTCAGGACCCACTTGTCACTGTTGCTCTGTTGGGCAAACAAATTTGCCATCTTGTAGAGCACTTTATTTAATCACTCTCATGCAAACAAAAACAGCAATCGCTGGTCCTGCTGTGCCATGACAGCCCTTTCTGTTTGTGTGGAGCTGAAGGACATCTGAGGCAATGTTAGAAGGTTTAAACACTTGCAAGAATACTGTTTTTGTTTTTTTTAAATTATGTCATCCACAATTTTATATTGTATTCTAGAATTTGATATGAATCTTGTAAAAATGTATTGTGGGTGAGTTTATTTTAAAGGGCAAGGAAAGTCTCACATAGAATGAGGCTATAAATGCTGTATTTTGTATACTAAACATAAACATGAACTTACTGCACCACAAGCCTAATCAAACAAATGATTTATGCTTTCAAAGTTGGCCACAGGGGGCTGTCATCTTGTAACTTTGTTATACATCTTTGCAAGACTAGACTACATACACATGCTCAGTGTGATCTGGGCTTCTTAGGGATCATCATAAATTATCAAAAAACAAAGCTGCTTGAGTTCTGCATGGCTGGTAAGTAAGGCAGGGGTTCCCCCTGCTGTTCATAAGTATGATTGTTTCCCTGCCAGACGTTAGGGACCGCCTGACAATTCATATCCACAGTACTAAATGAAGGAAGAATTTCACTGCATACAGTCAGGTTTCTTATAAAAACGGTACACATTTTTAAATTAAAGTATATTGGAGATAGATTTCTTTTTCATTAAAGAAAGTAAAAATGGGATTTTATTTTTTTGCCTTTCCTTGCCCTTTAAATTCTATAAATCTGTCATTTCTTCCAAATATTACAGTTACTTTAAAATAAAGTAGGGTCACTGTGTAAAACACTGAAATATTGATAGAAGAGGGCATTCATTCAAAATGTAATTATTGCTATTAATATCAACCAAGAAGCTGATTTTTTTCTATTTTCAGGTTTTTTGCAGAATTGAAAAAAGTTTAAAAACTTGAAAATACTAGAATGTGTGCTTACATTAAAAAAACTTGTACATTAAAGAAACTTGTAAACAATGGCAATCACATTTTACCTTTTATTTTAAAATTTCATATTGATTTCAAAAACTCAAAATCGAAAATAGCTTACATTTTGAAAATACAACTGAAGTTGACTTCTTCTTCCAGTTGCCTCTCCAGCTTTTAGATGCCATTTTTATATTTGAGTTTTCATTTTTTTCTCTTATATTTTAATACATTTCAAATATTTGAATTTCCAGAAATGCAAATTTGAATTCACATCTTTTTTCATGGAAAAATATTCAAATTGTTATCAAAATCTACCCTTATTTTAAGCCAATTCAGGAAAAAACATGCAATGATATTGGATCCTTGACATTGAGGTCTGGGGGTTCAAGCAGGTGGTATCACAAAGTCAAATATAGTATGGTATTGTCAACAATCTTAACATTATTCACTAAGCTACTAGCATTACCAAACTGGAATATGGAAATGTTATCATTGGTTCACCAATCTTTCTCAACATCAGTTCAAATCTCCAAAAGATGTTTAACTGAGGTAAAGACTAAACAAATCTTCTATAATCCAATACTCTAAAGTCTTGAGTCCGTAGTCTAGAGTATGAATAGACTGCATGATGCCCTCAGTTTGTTGAAGCTTTTTCTGGTTACACAACTTCATCAAGATAGTTCTTGTTTCAACAGGGGTTCTCCTCAATGGCATATCATTACATTCTTTAAATATTCGTAAATTACAGTCAACTGTTCTGTACTTGTCCAATACTGCATTTTCAAATCCATGTTGGAAATTAAGTAATGCATTTATATTTAATAAATAATGAATTTTGAATAATTTCCTGAAAACTAATGTGGAAAAAAACAGAAATGGCCACTGCAAAGCAGCATTGTTGTCTAAAAATATAAAACTTTGAAATGAACATTCCCTTTAACTAGGACTAACATTAAAAATAAAACAAAATATAATGATGACTGTGGATTGTTTACAATCTGAATAAAAGTGGGCAAAGCTGAAAAATTCTCTGTGGTGTGCCTCTCACTGAGAATTAAACTGTCACCCAGTGCGATGGTAAGAGAGTAAGTTATTGGCAATTAAATATTAAAGGAATTTCATTAATCTCTAAAATGTTAATAAATCAATGATTACAGTGGTGGCAATGATAGTATGGTAATAACAGCTGAACAGGCAAGGGGGGGGTGATTAAAAAGTAATCATAATTCAAGAAATCTTATTTTTAAGCAAAGTTTTATAAGCCCCACTTGGCATGTTGGTTTTTAATTTGGAGGTTTAAACCAACAAGGAGCATTATTTTGGCTTAAGCAAAATCAAGAAAATGTTAAATATCACATCACTTAAATTGATGTTAATTGAGTAAATTCAATCTGATAAGGTATAAAGCAAGAGTACTTAATATGTCTTAAAGTGTGAATAAGAGGGTGGATACAAACATATTTAATCAAATATCAAAGATCCCTCCCTTTTATTTCTCCATCTATTCTATGATATAATTCTTTGTCATTTTAGGGGATTGTATTAATAAATATAAAGACAAAATAAAATATAAGTATAAAAGAAAATCATAATTCATATTTAAATGGTTAAACATCATATGATAATGCATTAATATATTTTAATAAATTATGTTTATAGTCTGTTTTTGCTAAGAGAATCAGTGGGTTACTTGGGGCTTTCATTAATATAAATGAACTAAGATTTATTGTAATAATATATAATAATTTATTATAGTTTGCATATGTTATATTTAAGTCCCTTTTTGCCAAGAGAGCCAAAAGGTCAATCTGGGCTTTCATTAATATAAATATATGAACTAAGATTTATAGTAAAAATATATTTAATACATTATTGTATTTTTAATACATGTAATAAATTATTGTCCCTCTTTTGCCAAGATAGTTCAAGGGATAAGTCAGGGCTATCATTAATATATATGAACTAAGGTTTATAATAATACATTCCACATTATTCTTTGTTATCTTATAAAAGTAAATTTTCCGGTAACAGAAACACGGGGGAGACTGTGGTTGGCTCATTTGATATTCTTAAAAACATTGTAAAAAAGTATGCAGGGAACTGATACATGCATTCCGCTTTAGTTTGACCACGTAAGGACCCCTTAGTTCAGGGTTCCCCAAACTTTTTAATCCATGAACAACATTCAAGTGTAAAAAGAGTTGGGAAACAACTCAAAAATGCAAACAGTTGATGTTATTGGCCATTTGGTAGCCCTTATGTCAACTGACAGGCTCTGTTTGACAGTACACCTAAAATGTATGCAACTTGTCTCCAGAAAAGAAATTCAAAAATAATCAGCTGCTTTGAGTCCACTGGGAGCCCCCACTATTGGGGTAAAGCTATCAGTTTGAGTAATGGTGCCGCTCCATTTTACTATAGCCTTACAAGTAAGTAAAATGTAATGGAAAAGACTGTGTAAAAGCATATAAAAAAATTATTCCTATTGGGGGAGGCATTTACTGTATAAAGTTACATAGTTAAATCAGATAGAAAAAAGAAAAAGTCCATTAAGTTCAACCCCTCCAAATTCAAACCCAGCTTCATCCACACACCCCTTCATGCCTTCACACAAATTATATATACCCATGTCTATACTAACTACAGAAATTAGTATCACAATAGCCGTTGATGTTATGTCTGTCCAAGAAATCGTACAAGCAACTCAAGCATCAACAGAATCAACCATCACAACATCACCTGGCAGTGCATTCCACAACCTCTTTGTCCTCACTGTGAAGACCCACCGTCAAGTTGCTTCAAATGAATGTTCTTTTCGTCTAGTCTGAAAGGTTGACCTTGACAGTCTACACTCATAATTTAAGTCTTCATACCACTAACCAGTTTTGTTGCACGTCTCTTCACTCTCTCCAGCTCATTAATATTCTCTTGAGGACTGAAGTCCAAAACTGCACACTCCAGATGAGGCCTTACCAGGGACATATAAATAGGCATAATAATGTTTTTATCGCTTGAGTTATCACCCTTTTTTATGTAAGACCGTGCAAGGAATTCCTTCTCTGCAGCTCAGGTGCTGCTACTACCACTTCCCCCTGCCCTCACAAGATGGCAGCGCGCAGAGACTCCACGTGGCTGTAACAGATGCCAGTGTCAGAACGGACGCAAGTGTCAGAATGGCCGCCAGAGTCAAAATGGACCCCATCATCATGACATCATCACGTTCATTTGACACCTAATTAGGCCTATTTAAGGCACCAGGACATTGCCCTAGCATAGGTTCTACCTTGTGTGTTCCTGGGTGTGCTTTACTACTATTACCAGTGGCGTAACTACTCCCTGGTCTTTACTTCTATGAATCGCATGCTGGAGTGTTGATGGCATGTGTGCTGTAAAATCTCTCCCTAGATAACGCCTGCCATAACTATTGTTGTGGCTCTGACGGGCCCTAAGGGGGTGGGGGCCCTGGTGCAATTGCACCTTCTGCACCCCTGGTAGTTACGCCACTGACTATTACTACTGATCTTCATGTTTGACTTCTGCCTGTTTTTTGGACTTTGAACTTTTCGGCCTGCATCAGCCTATTTGCCTGGACTTGACCATTCTTTCTCTTCACCCTTGTCAGATACCCTGAGCTGTGTTGGACCGGTGTGTCCTCCTTGGTCCACAATCGTCACGGAGGACTTTGGGCCCCTTACAGACAGTACATTTTTTGCTTTAGTGGCCACAGAATGACACTGCCCAGAATTAGACAACTTGTTATCTACCTGGGTGGCACTGTATCAGATGCTTTAGCCAAGTCTAAGTACAGAAAATTACATCCACTACCTTCCCAGGATGGCAGTGCAGGATGAACAATTAAATCAAATTTTGACTGGTTGCCATTGGTTATTACCCAGGTGTAAATGTACCCAGTCTTTATAAGTGAGCCATGCTGATAATAATAGCAATGATTTCCCTTTTCTCTGTAATAATGAAATAGTATCTTGTACTTGATCCATACTAAGATATAATCAATCCTTATTGGAAATAATAACAGCCTATTTGGTTTATATAATGTGTACATTATCTGGTAGAATTAAGGTATGACAATCCAATTACAGAAAAATCTGTTATCTGGAAAAAACCCAGTTCTAGACCATTCTGGATAACAGGTCCCATATCTGTATTTTGACTAAGGAATAAAGTCTTGATTAAAAAGAGTGAAATGAAGAGTTCAGGTATTAAGGAAAAGTTAGAGGAAACACAGTTTCATTGATACTGGGTGACAGATGTCGAGCACTAGCAGTAGCCCATAGCAGACTCTTTGAGTGGCTTTTATCTGGCAATGTATCTAATGCCTGGGGTCAAACAGGTGTCAGAACCAGAAATAGATAAGATAAGTTATTGGTCTTTGCCTTTGGCAAAGTGTCAGTGTTCCATGCTGTTGAGCAAGGGTTATGTCATATCATTGGGAGTCTATTTCTTCATATGATGTTGAGGCTAGAAGATGTTGGCTCAGGGAAAGATGACAGTTGGCTTTGTGTTCAGGCCTGACAATATACGCGGAGCAAATCTGCAAATGTCCTTGGCACTGCACATGGCATTCCATTTGTTCATCTGCATTTGTTGCTTTGTCTGAAATCTCACCTACATTTAATAATCATGTGCAACAAAAACGAATAAGATATTCATCAATAAATGCAATGTATATAATATAAAAGCTGAGTTTCTAAGAGGCATTTGGAGTACAAACGCCAAAAAATGCCTCAGAGAAAGGAAACATATACGTACCATTGGCTTACCAAATCTACAAAATATGTTGGTGCTATAGAAATACATGTTAATAATAATAGATCAGAAACGGAAGGGTTAAAACAGTGTAAAACAGGCAAAAAGGTTGACCAGCTGCTGTGCCTATAGTCATATGTTATACAGTTTGCAAAGTAAAGTTCAAAGTTTACTAAATAATGAATTTTGTATAGGATGCTGACATCAAAGTCACATTAAACTTGTAAAGAATCCTTACCCTGGTGGTCTAGTGGTGCGGTGGGGATGCCCAACGCGCTGCTCCTCTTCTTCTTCGCTGGCTGTTCTATAGCGTGTGCGGTGCGCACTTCCGGGTTTTATTTGCGCATGCTTGCTGACGTGATGAAATTTTAAATATTTAAAGGGCCTTTTCAGTTATACACATTGCCCGTGATAGGTTTAATCCCTAGTGCCTGTTCTCTTAAAAGGAAAGGACACTGTTAAAGGTCATGGTACCACTGGTAACAAGAACAAAATAGGAAACAATTAAAGGTAGCCTTACAAAATGTTTTTAATAACACCAGCCCTATTATCTAAGGGGGATGAAATCAGTTCTGAACTGAAAAGTTTAGAAAAACTAATTTCTAGAACCTAAAATCAACTTGGGGATATCTCTGAGGTGTATTCTAAGAGGAGGAGGTTTGAGGAATCACAAAGAGCTCTTAAAGCGCCAGTCAGTTGTACTGTAGATCAAAGCATCAAGTTTCTTCTTCCTTTTCATCCTCATCTGACACCGACAAAGTAAGAATGACTGGTAAATTGCTATTCAAAAGAACTGTAGTAGCTCAGATCCATGCACCTTATTTTGTTTTCAGTGCAGATGAGATAAAATAAGTGGATGGAAAAATTAAAGGTAAAGTAAAACCTATCCAGAAACAGAAACTTATGTCTTTTCACAGGAAGAATCATTGCAAGAGGAGAATCTCTAAGCTCTCCCTCAGGAGACTGTCAGGAAACATGATGCACCTGAAAACTTCTGTCCCAGAAGTCCATTGGCCATTGGGTAGGAGCATAGGTGGCCAGAAGGCAAGAATACCTACTATTGTGCCAATTGTAGCAGTAGGATTGACATAGCTTTTCTTTCCACAGGAAAGGTAAAAGAGGTTGAGGCGATCTTAGTTGATTATTCTCACCATTTTGCCTTATCTTTTCTCCTGGGAACCTCCTCTGTCCCAAAGAAAGTCAGGGGGTTGTGGAGATTAAATGCGGATTCACTGGAGTTCTGCATCTTTGGAGCAGTCTTGTAAGTGTGAGAAGTGCTTGAAAAATGCAAAGCCCATAATAGGGGTAAATATGGGCTAGGAATTTACCAGGCTAAGGCTTTTGACAGAATAGATCAAGAGTACCAATGGGCCACCTTGCATAAGTATGGCATCCCACTTCAGTTCATTGAGTGGCTTGCTTGCGTGACTTTGGGCTATTTAAGTCTCATTAATTAGTTAAAGAAAATATCCTATATATTAGGAACTTATATATTGCCACCAACCCCTATTTATGTAGGGGAAATGAGAACAAAGCAGGCAGTAAACCTCTCAATACTTTCCCCTTGTCTCTTCCCTATTTCTATAGTTTCGAAATATGTCTTTGCCTTCCTGTGTACCATACATAATTCAGTTGTTTACTTCATACATTAACAGTAATGTCCAGCCCAGAAAACAACTCCACAGAGCCCCATAGGATAATGTTTATTCTAGTCTGTGTTTTGAACTAATTTAGAAAGAATTATTGTATAGGACAAGATCAATCTTTTGGTTTTGTCATCGAGTGGGTAAGAATGGATCGGTTGCGTCTAGTCGTCCCAAGATAGCTGTAGCTCATGTCTAACTGAGTCATAGAACAAAAATCATAGTTTTATTTTCAGTACATACAGTTTCATCCTCATTACTGGAATCTGAAGGTTGAAAGTCTATAAGGCGAATAAGGTCACTCTTTTATAAAGGAAATGTAAAAAATGTATTTAAAAATTACATTACATAAAAAAAATGACTAATAGGACGATTTATTAAACTATAACGTTTTTGGATCAGGCTTCTTAATGCCAAAAATGTAATCCAAATCAGGATTTATTATGCAACAAAACTGCAACCATTCCAAATACAAAAATACTCCAATATATGTTTAATATGTCAAATATGGCAGATGTTCCTTTAAAGGACAAGGAAAGTCTAAAATAGAATAAGGCTAGACATTCTGTATTTTGTATACTAAGCATAAACATTAACTTACTGCACCACAAGCCTAATCAAACAAATGATTTATGCTTTCAAAGTTGGCCACAGGGGGCTGTCATCTTGTAACTTTGTTATACATCTTTGCAAGACCAAGACTGTGCACATGCTCAGTGTGATCTGGGCTGCTTAGGGATCGTCATAAATGATTAAAACAGCACAAGTCAAATGATATCTGCCAGCCGCTGATTAATAATCAGAATATACAGACTGCACTGGGTCCTGTGTTGTCATGTAATCTATGTGGATTTTATAGTTTTTGTATTGTTTAATAGAAACTTTCTCCAACTCTGCAGAACCAGTTGCTGCAGCAAAATAATCCTCCAAATAGAATCCCAGTTAAACTGCTTAAATCTGGCTCCATGTTCTTTGTCCCTGCAGCTGGAGTCGGAAACATTAAAGTGGATGTAAAGGCAAAAATAAAATCCAATACAAATCTCTACACAGTCGCTGACTGCAAGCTGCTGGAGTTCTGCATGGCTGGGAAGTAAGGTGAGGGCTCCTCCTGCTGTTCATAAGCATGAATGTTTCCCTGCCCAGCAGTTAGGGACTGTCTAACAATTCCTATAAACAGCAGTAAATGAAGAGAGAATTTCACTGAATACAGTCAGGTTTCTTATAAAAAAACGAGAAACATTTGTAATGGCTGCATGAACCTGCTAATAAAGCACTGTTATACTCATCCCATCTTATTTAAATAAAGTATATTGGAGATAGATTTCTTTTTCATTAAAGAAAGTAAAAATGGGATTTCATTTTTTTTGCCTTTCCTTGTCCTTTAACAACTGGAAGATTTTTTATCTGTGGCTTTAGAGGTTTTTGCGTGACAATATGAAAATGTCATAGTTATTGTGCGACAAGTCGAAAAAGTTGCACTTTTCTATAACTTTTCCGTTTGTGCTTTTTCAGTTTGAACTTTTTTGGTGGTTTTAGAGAAAGTGGGGGTCATTTATCAACACTGGGCAAATTTGCCCATGGGCAGTTACCCATAGCAACCAATCAGATTGCTGCATTCATTATTCTACTTGTAGTTGGCTTCAGAAAACTAATCACTGATTGGTTGCTATAGGTAACTGCCCATGGGCAAATTTGCCCAGTGTTGATAAATGAACCCCAGTGAGTTTAGTTGTGGTTTCAAAAACTTCATAAACCCCTAAAATGAGTCTGCAATTCAAATTTGTGTTATTTTAGAAGTTTTTTTTATTTAGACTAGACTCACAATTAAAAACAAAAACAAATGTTAACTTATTTATTACAAAATCAGAATATATAATACTCAAATAAATAAAAGTGAAAAAAACTTGATTATATATATTTTGTGCTTTACGCATGATTTTGGAATAAAATCTAATAATTAGCTAACATATTTGGCTTGGTCTGCTTCCATGGACTTCTACATGACCTTGCA
>CM044440.1:15681970-15692422 GCA_024363595.1 Xenopus borealis | reverse complement strand
AAGGTAATGTATAGAATATACACTGTCCCTCTTCTCCCAGGCAGTGAATAAGTAAAGCACACTTTCTAGGTAAGGTATGGTAGCTTACCAGAGTTTGGGAAAAAAGCTGAAGGCTTCTGCAGACGTAGAAGAGACATCTCGTCACCAATTTGTTGTGTTTTGGTAGCTGTGGATGAGCAAAGTATAACAGTGATTTATTAGTAGGCTTATGCAGCCATTACACATCAACAGTAACTTAACACACTAAGCAGTATAAAAAGTACAGTGTATGCACAGTATACTCTTGTGCTCAGTGACACCTACTGGCACCTTGCACAAACACCACACTTGGTCCCTGGGGAAGAGAGTTCCCATACGATATCATCTGCAACTACTGGCTTAAATTTGTCCCAAGTAGTGATGAGTGAATTTATTTACCAGGCATGGATTCGTAGTGAATTGCTGCACTTTGCAGACTGCAAATGTTTTCTCTAAACTACTGTGAAAATTCATCTTGGAAAAATTTAATGACCATCACAATTGTCGCATTTTAAAATTATTTTGATGCCCATTGCCTTGAATGCATTTCGCAAATATTTTTTGGAGTTTTCACAAATTTTTCAACGGAGCAAAATGGGACAGATTCGCTCATCACTAGATTTTTTGGATTATCAACACCACAATTGACAACAGTCACATAATATTACATACATATTTATTTATTTCCAGCCAAATTATTATTAAATATTTTACAATTTAATATATTATTAAATAAAAACTTTGTGGCCGTGACCTTGAGTAGAGGAAGGTGTGGACTAAATAAAACATTTTTGCCAACATTTTACTTTTTTAAAAATATGGCGACCTTAGAATAAACCAAGTAAAACTCCTATTTGTTTCAGTCATATTAGAATGCACCCAGTTGGTCTTCTTCATCTCTATTGTTAGTAGAATAATAGAAATATGTAATCCAACAATATACATGCAACAGCATTTATATAGAGTGAGTTTATTTGGTGCCCATAGAAGCTTTCAGTTCATGATATGAGCATTTATTTCCCGTGCTCCATTAATACTGTCGTGTTTTACCACTTGAAAGTCAATGCCTCCATAATACAATCATTAACAGCCCTATGAACTTAATGAAGTGTGGGACTTGTGGCAGAACTTGTGCTTTCATGTAATTCAGGGAAACTAATTTCTCTAATGGCCGCAATTGCGTTATCATTATCAGAATCAAAGCAAAGAAGAAAACAATGTAACCGCCGATGGTGACAAGTCACCATTGCAGGTAGGGATTCATGTTTTTGTGATTTAGTGATCCGTCACCCAGAAATTAATCTATCTTGCTGCTAATCCACTTCCCCACATTTCCATTACTTTCAACTGTAATATAATGTGATATACTGTGCTGTGCTGTGTGCTCACAAGGACTGGGATGTGAAATGCGCCTTTACCATGAGCTGAATGGAATTAAAAATAAACACATTTCTGTGATGACATTCTTCTGAGTGTTGTTAAGATAATCAATAAATAAATGGTACTCCGGAAGGAAAGTAAACAGCTCACCAAGTCGATCAAGTGGTCCAGGTGCACCAGCCCGAGACCCCCAGCTTCAAGGAACTGCAATCCGGCAAATTAATAATTAGGGTTATCCAGCACTCAAATGAACCTGCAGTGGTCAAAACTGTATTAAAGTTAAAAAATTATTTTTATTTAACAAATTTAAAAGTATAAATACATCTCCATGAGACCTATGCATTTCGCACCTGCATGGTACCATCCAGATAGTAAATGCGTAGGGCTCATGGAGACGTATTTGTACTTTTAAATTTGTTAAATGAAAATAAAGGTTTAACTTTAATTCTTCTGAGTGTTAACAGCGTTCATCAGCCCTTTGAGTTCATTTTCAAAACACTTTGTCATAAGATAGGCAAAAATAAAAAACCTTAAATTAAAATTTTTTATAACTTGTAGCCCCAGAGGTATCGATATCTATATAATTAGGTTCTAAAGTAGGCTGATTTGCTGAACTGTGAAATATAACTACAAAGACAGTGAAGTGAAAATGGCAAAATAATCCTTTTGTATGGAGTTGGATCATATTTTTAGCAGAGTTTCCATTGAAACACTAATCGGTGGCAGAAGTAATTAAAAGTTACATTTACGAAGCTTGGTTCCTCCTAACGGTTTATTATGGGGACAGGTCTCTCCTATTCACTGGGGCAATCACACGATAATTAAAATTAATAAAGCATTCTGTAAGCTTCAGCACTCTAATATCTCATTTATCAAGTGTTAAAAATTAAATAGAAATTGTAGTGTTTGAAATTATCACCTATTTAACAACACCTTGAATTGTGGAGTGTTATGGAAAACGGTGGAATCTTGACTGAATATTTAATCACTTGTACAGGAATACAGGAGAAACAAAAGCTTAAGGCAGTGGCCTCCACTCTTCCTTTCAATACCTGGGGAAAAAATTGAGTTGTAAGAGACAAATTTACTTGTACAGGAATACAGGAGAAACAAAAGCTTAAGGCAGTGGCCTCCACTCTTCCTTTCAATACCTGGGGAAAAAATTGAGTTGTGAGAGACAAATTGGTTGCAATATGTAAAAGGCCATGTGAATTTCAGGTATGGGACCTTTTATCCAGAGTAGGGAAGGGCGAAATATGTTGCCTCGTTTCATCGAGACAAAACACCCCTACACTAAAATGGGCAGTTTAAAAAAATTGTTGGGTGGTTTGAAAAATTGTCACATGGTTTGACCCCCATTGACAAATTATTGGTGAGGCAAAACAGGTCAGATTCCCCCATCACTAATTCAGAATGCTCTGGATCTGGGGGTTTTCGAATAGCAATCTATCCATAATTTGAATTTTCATCTACTAGAAAATCATGTAAAAATGTAATCATGTAAAACCCAAAAGGCTAGTTTTGCTTCCAATAAGGATGAATTATTTCATTGTTTGGATCAAGTACAAGCTACTGTTTTATTATTACAGAGAAAAAGGAAATCATTTTTAAACATTTGGATTATTTGGATAAAATGGAGTCTATGGGAGAATCCCTGTATACATTTCAACCTACTAGGTTGCATAGTTAAATTGGGTTGAAAAAAGACAAAGTCCAAGTTCAACCCCTCCAAATGAAAACCCAGCATCCGTACACACAGCCCTCCATCATACTAACTGTAGAGTTTATATCACAATAGCCTTTGATATTATGTCTGTCCAAGAAATAATCCAAGCCCCTCTTAAAAGCATTAACAGGATCAGCATCACAACATCACCCGGCAGTGCATTCCACAACCTCACTGTTGCAAATGCTTGAAGTGGCCACTTGTTATTAGAAATGTCCAAGGAAGCAAAAATAAAGACTAAAGGGATCCTCTAATGCCCTAGACATGAGCCCACCCTAAAACAAATGTGGCATGTCTCACAAATGTCTGGAAAAAAATCTTAAAACTAAAATTTTTAATAGTCACAACTTTTAAATATAATCCCACTTTAAAATATGAAAAAGCATATATATAAAATATAAAAAACATTTTTTATCATTTTTATAACTTTTCGACGTACATATGTCAACTGACATAAGATTGGGGAAAATGTAGCTTCATCTTATCAGTTTGCCAGGTCTAAGCTGGCAACGGGAACTCTGGCGAAAGGGGTAATGTTATAGAAAATTCCCACTTTAGTGAATTTGAACGAAAATGCCCCTGGCGAAAGGGCACAATACTCCGCTAGTGACGGTCTTATGCCTGTGGCGACGGCCCTTTGCCCTTTAGAAAATCTGCCCCTAAATGTTTAAATGTAACAAAGACTATAAGTTATTCAAACCAAAAATTATATTAAAAAAAAGAAACCCTTTCCCAAATTAGTCTAGGATGCCATCTCCTTTAATGTAGGAATTGTTCCTGGGGCTTCAACTGAAAGAGGGGAAATACACAAATAATATGACCCATTGCCTTTGTTTTCTAATACATTTCTCCTTCCCGTCTGACTGTAAAAGTTACATTTATTTTCTCTGTTTTCTTCTGGGTGCAAATCGCATTAAGTATTAATGACCCCTCCACAACACGAGAACTTCAAACACCTCCTATTCAATGTTTAATGATATTTTGTCTGTGTTATTATCCTTTGCATGGAGCCCCGCCAGTATCACGGGGTCGCTACATGATACAATATATTCCTTTCATATTAAAGTAATAAGATCTCATATTTTATGGTTCAATGGGCATTAAATAAAGCCCCCAATGCGCCAGTCAAGGTTTTATCTTGATGAAAATGAAAAAGGTGATTTAAACATTAAATTAATTAAATTAGTTTAGTTTTCTATTAAAGAGAATTGTCTGTTGTTGCATCTTGAAGAAAAATGATAATTTAAAAGTTTGCAGTCTTACTTTCTTCTATGAACTAAAAATATTGATATTTAAGGAATAAAAAGATCACATTTCTCGTTGTAACAAGGTTTGTTAGTTTATTGTTACTTTGCAGAAATGAACTGAATTTTTAGACCAGCTTGAAGCCCCAAGTACTTACTGTGATTTCAGTAACATTTTGTTACATTGTGTACTGATGCAAATGCTAAAACGCACACACTCTTTTTACCAATGTGTTGGGTACATGTCCGGTCTGGGCTTGTCTGATTGATATACTTGATGCCCTTTTGTAGTGACATTATCACCCAAGTGTCAGACAGGCGCAACCTCACTAGACACCAGGGTTTTCCCGAAGGATGTCGGGCCACTGCAGTTGGTCACTGAACGCACTTTAGAGCGTACTTCAGGCCCACTGACGTCAATGTTATATTAACCATAGTCAGTCCTGACCTGTTACCTAAACATTTGACTGAATTAACCCTTAATTTGCTGTGCCTTGGATTTTCTCCTTGCCTTGCCTTGATGTGCCAGTGCCTACCTTGAGTTCAGGGCTGGAACTAGGGGTAGGTAGAAGAGGCACCTGCCTAGGGCACAACGAAAGGGGAGCGCAGGGCAGGCACCTGTCTTCTGCCTACCCCTAGTCCATGTTCGCTGCTCTCCCCTCCGGCACTTTCCCCTCCCTCTCCATTCTCCTCAGGAGCTCTCCCCTCTAGCTTTTTCCCCCTCCGGCGATCTCCCCTGACGTCCTCTTTGGCACTTCCCCTTCCTTTCCCCTCCCCTCTGGAACTCCCACCCCCCGCTGGCGTTCTCCCCTCGTTCTTTCCACCCCTCTGTCTTCTCCCCTGCTTCCCCTCTGGCGCTCTGTTCATGTGTGCGCTCACTGCGTTGGGAAGGTGCGCACATTGAGTGTGGTGGCTGGCCTGGTTACCTAGGTGTCCGGTCGGCTTGGTCCTGCACTGCTTGAGTTAACCCTTCCTGTACCTTATTTCTTCTATATAATAAAAACTTCTATCTTTCTATTGTTAACTCCTGTCGGCCTATTTCCCAGTCAACATTCTCCTTCATCCCTACTCCAAATAATCAGTAGTCCCCTGTATACTCTGAGGAAGTGCCTATTTGGAAGGGCACGAAACGTGTCAGTAGGAAGTGTTACACTGTGCCAGAACCGTGCCAATGCTGACAACCTGTATGTATATGATTTAATAAAGGATGTGAAGAATTTTTACAGATTGTGAGTAAGAAGTGTCATTGAATAGAGTCCGTGGAGTGAAACATTCTCCTTCATCCCTACTCCAAATAATCAGTAGTCCCTGTATCACTTTTCAAGATTCAGAACTAGCAGTGCACAGAATAGCAATGGACAGACGCTGGGGGGTCATTTATAAAGTTTATAAAGCACATATTTATTTGCATATGGCTGTACTGCTCATGTTTTTTCCTATGTGCTTTTATATCACACTGCTGTACCCATCTTTACTTTTTTGCGGATGCGCATTAAGCACAAGTATTCGCTAATGGCCTGCAAGTGAGATGTTGGGTAAGCTCAGATACTGTACGAGCTTGTTTTGTACAAATATAGAATTGACGGTAATTTAAATTCACAATTTGCAAATATATTTTCCACCACCAATGTTGTGGCATAACTCAATTAGGCCATATTTAAGAAGGTTCTTAAAGGAGAAGTCAACCTATAATGGATTAAACGCCATGCCCCCCTCCGTCCTACTTCCTCCCCGGGCAAATACCCCTAAATTGCTACTTACCCCCTCAGCGCAGGTCCCGACCGTGGAGTTTGCAGGCGCCATCTTCTCCCCAGCCGTCTTCTTCCTGGATTCTTCATCACTTGGCGGCGCCGAAAGTCACAAATTTTCTGATGGAAACTTCATGACTTTCGGCGCATGTGCAGTAGAGCTGAACTGGCAAATGCTCCTAACAATTACAGTTATAAACCACTTTAAGCCCAATAAGAATGAGGAGTGATCTTATTTTGGGAGGTTGCTTAGAATTACACTTTTTATGTCATTCGGCAGCATTTTTTGGGGGTTTATATTCCTATTAACCGTGTGCACTCAGAAGGTGTATGTTATCTCCCAACTGAAAGCTAAGCTATATTACAAACAGATTTATGTGGGACCTTTTCACATGAAATGCTGTTCTGTGGCTATGAAATACCCAGCCAGCGTTTATATCATTGCTTTTATGCAGATGTAAGATACAATTTTGCTGATGTTTTTACAGCGTGAGAAAGCCGCATGCTCATTGGTTATTCCTGAGTGACAGTGGGGCTGAAAGTAAAAATAACTGTTTATGCTTTTATAATCCAATCCTAGGAGACTGCAATATGGAACTGTCAGCGTTTTCCACTCCTGTGCATGTAGCATATTTCAGACCTTGAGACTGCGGGGAGATTTTTAAGAGCAGCTTTATAATAAATCTGATATATGTATAGCCCTTCTGAATTTCAATAAAATTATGATTTGGGGAATATTGATTTGCATAGAAAATAGATGGTTAGGTCATATACTGACCTTAAATAGACACCAGGGCATATATTTCTCCATTGTCACATTGAGGGTATAGCTTATTGTGTGCCCAGAACATTCCTTCTCCGTATATTTGTATTTATACACATTGGAAGGAGGTGCCATATTGTTTCCCTTAGATGGTACAGTACGAGGGTATAGCTTATTTAGTTCCCAGAATATTCTGTATATTTGTATTTATCAGCTCTTAAGGAAAGGTGTGCCTACCTAACCTGATTCCATTAAACATTTGTAACCAGAAGCCCCTGGTGTGCCTGATATAATGTTGCTGTGTTTTTAAAAAAAAATGTTTTTGTGTTTATTGTGCAGTGTACCATCATAAGGGTTAACTTCCCCTTTAACAACTGGAAGCCCCGTCCACACACTGAGCATGTGCGCAGTCTTGGTCTTGCAAAGATGTATAACAAAGTTACAAGAAGACAGCCCCCTGTACAGATACAGGTTGAATTCGCCTTTAAGCATGATGTAGATGGTGATATTGTGAGATCATTTACAATTGGGTTTCCTTTTTTTATTTGCCATTTTTTGAGTTATTTAGCTTTAGCTGACTGACCCAAACGAAACCGCTAAATAAACCGGCCAATCCTGTGCTCCTACAGAACTTCACATAGGATCAAGCCCTAAAACTGGCAATCAACAGTGCATATGATACATTAAAGGTAATTAACCACCAGAATTTATCATCTATAATCCCTGTGTTTCAATTGTACCCATATCCTTTAGATTGTAAGCTCTTGTGAGTAGGGCCCTAATCCTATTCTTACTCTCTAAAACCTTGTTTGTTACACTTTTGCAAGATCCTTGTTTGTTATAAATGAATGTAAAGTGCTGCATAATTAGCTGGTGCTACATAAATAAATGATGATGATGATAATGAGCCTTCACTTTGTTACAATTAAGGTCAAATGCAAAACCAGAGCTGTTTATTTCGCTGCATTATTCATATTTATCAAGTCTTGTGTTTCCTGTTATTTATGCTTTTTAGCACTTTTTGTCCCCAAACACCCTTTCTGTGACCTCTATGAAACGCAATATTTTGTTATGACTATCATTCTATCCTTCTCCGATTTGCTAATCACCAAACCCACCGCTTGTTTCCTGCATGAGAATGCAATGGGTTAACAGCAGAGCGATGCCAATCAGATGCATATGCACACGCTGATACAAGGGGATAATAAAGACTGAGCAGACATGGAAGCTGATAATCTCCTTTAGATTGGATCGACTGTGTGAGGCATAGGATTGAGAACTTTAGGGCAAAAAAGGTGATTTCTAATAATATAAACACTTATGTGATCCAACGCTGAACATCCGTTATATATATTCATCTTCCCAGAATCCTACTCTGTATCACTTCCCAGAAACATAAAATCTTGATAAAGGAACATTGTCTCCACTGTAATTAGTCTGAAGGTTGCGTTCCCATCTGAAAGCCAAGATGCCAACTCTAATTCTTACTGTATTTTCCTTCTACTCATATGTGTAATGAGAGGAATGAATATACCCTGCTCAATAGGAGGAGAGTAAGGGGCAGATTTACTAAGGGTCGAATTTCAAATGAAAAAAAAATCGAAATTTGACCAGGGAATAGTGGGGAATTAAAAAAATTCGAATTTGATATTTTTTAGCGCAATTCGATCGATCGATCGGATAGGGAAAATTCAATCGATCGAATTTTTCTTATTCGATCTTAGGGAATGATCCCCATTTCAATAGGTTTAATCTGGTGAAGTAGGTGATCGAATTTAAATTTAAAGGGGAAGTATTCGACCATCGAATTTTCGAATAAAATTTAATTTAAATATTTGAATCATTCGAATTTGAATATTCGATGCTCGAATTTGGTCAAATTTGCCTAATTTGCATATTCGAAATTCGAATTTGAATCTTTTTGAAAATTCGATCGAATATTCGAATCCCTCATGTGAATTTATGTGAATGATTAAATTTGCCCCTCTGTCTCTGAATACGACTTTGGGGCTAATGGACATCCCCTAGAAGGCCCAGATTTGCGGCAATGCTGCATAGGCCCGGGCCTAGGGTGGCATCGATTAAGGGACGGCATGCCACCCAGCCACATGAACAAAATTGTCGCAGACATCCAAATTGACACAATGGGTTAAGATTAAGTTCTGTGAGAAAAAGTATTCTCATGGTTTATTATGTGAAAACTCATGGACGAGATTCAATTAGAGGAGAAAAAACTTTCCTCCAAATTCAATTCTATTATTTTCCCATAGACTTTCACGTGACAAACTGTGAGAAAGTTTTCGTGAATTGAATCTCGTCCATGAGTTTTCACTTGATAAACCTTGAAGTCCTTAAGCAACTACGAAGCGACTAAGAAGGGGACATCTAAATCCTATTATACATGACATTGGGTAACATAAGGATCTGATTCTTCTTGTTGATATTTAAATGCATAATTTTGTGATTAATAATATGCTATTAAATGTACTTTCGTAGCAACCAGAAAATGGTATCACTTTTTATTCAATTATCAAGTATACAAAAAAAAGCAGCAAAAAGAATCCCTAGAGCAGATACAATATAATGAGTTCTTGCTTTGTCATTTTAAGCAGAACTTTTTAGTTCAATAAAGATCACTTGTATGTGTCCTTCTCTATTATCTGCAATTTAGATTTAACCTCTTGTCCTATTCATTTGGAGTGTATTCATAGTAGAGTTCACATCTCTTGTTAATAACTTTTCCATCAAGAGAAATAATAAGATACATTTGGGTAAAAGGGTTTATTTGAGGAAATATATGATGGAATTAATGTTCAAAATAATTTTTGGCACTTCTACATGTTAAAAGATTCTGATTCTTGGCCAAGCTGGTAGTATTTGTATGAAGAGATGCAAAAAATAAGCAGTTTATTACTCAACCTTCTTCCCTTTATTTCCAGCTGGAACAGATAAAAAGTTAAGTCAATTGGCAACAATAATGAATTTCTATATATTCTATATTATTCTATATATATATATATAGTACGCACAAACTCACAAATCTCATTGAGTGTGACTTTAGAAATGAATCCCAGAACAAACATTAATTTCATCACTAATCTTCATCTAACTTTCTCCATATCTAGTAATTTAAATAATCCTAACTATAGACACCAACGTCAAGCATTAAACAATGCTGTGACTAAATGACCTAAATATCTCTTGTGTCACTAAATCATCTAATACTTCCTGTTCAAACTGAACAACTCTGAAAGTTGGAAGCATATCATTCTATTTAAAGACCACCTGGGACTAGAGGTGGATGATGTTTAGGAGCCTGAGGTACAGTAGAAGACCTTAGTAAGAAGATTTGCCCCAAGGTAACCAAGGCCTTTCTAAAGCTAGGTGAAGTTAGTGGAAGGATATCACCTGGTATAGCAGGAGTATCGGACAGACAGGACTAGCAAGTAAGAGCAGATGTCTGCCCCACCAATACAAAAATGCAGGATAGTTTTCTCAATGACACTAACTAAGCAGTAGGGACTCAACTGGGTAGGACTCCGAGAAATCTTATTATACAGTAATCCCTCTGGG
>CM044440.1:15581242-15600352 GCA_024363595.1 Xenopus borealis | reverse complement strand
ATATCATAATTGACACAGTTGCCACCTCATCCTACTATAACATTCTCGATAGCTCCTTGCTTCCAACTTTAAGCCAGATTCAATTCATTGAGAAAAGGTTACCTCGTGGATTATCGCATGAAAAGTCATGAACGAGATTCAGTTCGAGGAGAAAAAACTTTTCCCCGGATTCAGTTCCATTTTTCCCATAGACAGCAATAGACGTTTCGCATAATAAACCAAATTGAATCTTGTCCGGGACTTTTCACGTGATAGACATTTTTCTCATTGAATTGAATCTGGTTCTTTACGTCAATAGTTTGGTGAAGGCCCTTTCTCGTTCCAGCACAATATTTTCAATATGCACAAGGTCTATACAGAAATGGAAATAACCTGACTGCACTGAAGCCTGACCTCAACCCAATTGAACCCCTGTAGCCAGGCACATGTCAACATACTTTTTACTGAATATGTGACCTATTTCAGTTTGTCCGGATTAAGCTTATCCAACATCTTTCTTTCCAATTGACATTCTTTTTTTTCTCTCTACAATATGCAACCAACTTGGGGGCATTAAAGTGGACAATTCTGAATAACTAGTGCAAAATCTACATTGTTGCTTTCAGATTTCATATACCTATCTATTAATTATGTACATTTAATTCCATGCACTGACAGAGTCAGTTCTCTGAGACACTGTTTGATTTCTGCATGGACTTACTGTTGAGTTCTTTTACATTGCGTGGATCCTGACTTATTCATACAGTATGTATTGTCTTGGAAAGCAAGTATGACAGCTTGTTCCATTTTCCCTCCCTTCTTATTTATCTTCTAGTATCCAGAAAAGAATTAGCCTCTTCATTCACATGCATGGTGAGCAGCATGTGGCTTGTTGCTTCATTAAGTTCCTCACTAAAGTGATTAAGAAATGAACATGGCTCTGCCTATTACACAAACACATCATCAATCTAAATCAAATCTAAGCCATTTGAAGCAATATCATCTGTACATTAGGTTTGAGTAGATTCATTTGTCTCCTCCAAAAAGTTCTCCCATAAACAACTGGTATCATCTTACTGTTTCCATTTAGATGAACAGAATCATAAAACATCCATAACTTTTTGTTATCCCCCACCCTCAGCTCTCCCTTTAATAACACCATAGCCTTCCTTCATATACACCCTTCTGCATCATCATTGCCTTTGAACAAGTACATTCCATGGAAGATTGTTTGTTTACTGCCCATGCTCATTAGCCAAAGTAGTATTTTGTTAATTTAAATCAAAGTATATTATCCAACAAAAGTCCACAATGTAGAGGAATAACTAAAATTTAATAATTTGGGTACCTTTTGGATAATGGAATAATGAAGGAATATGGAAAAACTAAGGGTCAAAGATCTGAAAATGAGGTGTGAGGCATGTCATGCGTCTATCTTGGGTATCAGAAATACTATTATGGTATACTATACAGGTTTGGAATAATTTTTATTACATACTTATGTCAACACAATTACTTTATGTGGTTTCTACGTTCAAACCCTCCGTTAAATTTTTAAATTTGGTCAGCCTCCTCAGATTCTATAATAAGACTCAGATATGGAAAATGTTGCCTAGTGATATAGTTCCAGGGACCTAATATTACCGAATGACTACTGTTAGCCCCCATAAGAGGGGCATGCTCATAGTATGGAAACTTAGAAGTTTTGGTATGCAGGCTTAGAAGTACCACAGAAGAGGAGGAGCTTGTTTGATCATGGACCATGTGGTTGTCATAGGAAAGATCTAATCTAGACGTGATAACTTTAAATTTATGGTATAGCTTCCAGAAGATTGGAATGTGGGGTTCCTATAAGTATGCAGGTATAAACTTATGCCCGTCAGTACTTTCCTTGTAGATTCATTTTTTTTTTCAGAACTGAATGTCAATTAAAAAATAGCAGTGACTGTATTTGCATGGAACTCGTTGAAGGGGATTTGATCATTTATCAGATGTACATTTCAAATGTATATTAAAGTGGACCTGTCACCCAGACTGTATAATCTGTATAATAAAAGTCCTTTTCAAATTAAACATGAAATCCAATTTCAAATTTTTATTAAAATATTCATAGCTGTTTTAAGCTCATTTAAAAATATTGGCTGTCAATCAAATATTGTCTGCCACTCCTCTATGCCTCAGGCAATATTTTTAAATGAGCTTAAAACAGCTATGAATGTTATTAAAACATTCATAGCTGTTTTAAGCTCATTTAAAAATATTGGCTGTCAATCAAATATTGTCTGCCACTCCTCTATGCCTCAGGCAGATAATTACTTTCACTTTCCATTCAGCACTTCCTAGATGTCACTGCTCCCCACACATTCCCCCAGTTCTCTTAACCATTTAATTGTGTAGCCAGGACATGGGGATAGACATCGGGTCCCCCATTCTGGTGCACAAACAAGATTCTGAGATGATACAAGGCTTGTCTTAATAACAGTGTCCACAAAATGGCTCCTGCCTGCTTGCTATAATTATGAATTCCCAGACTGAAGAAAACAAGATTAAAATAATTTATATAGTGTAATTAATGTTCATTTTGCTTGACTAATGTGATAAAATAGGATTTTGAATATTTTTTTGGAGTGACAGGTCCACTTTAAGGTCAGGAATGCCCAAGCCCTGCTCATAATTATATTCATATAGACCGAGCTCTACCAGAGACCTGTATAATGCCCATGCTCGTTTCACTCATCCTTTCCAGGTATCCTTTAATGTCATATTTTACCTCCGCTTTTCTTTTGATAATTAAAAGGTCTAACAAGCAGGATTTAAAGGTCATGCATATTTAGTGTTTTTATTCATCGTTTGCTTGCTGATAAATTGGTCAAAAGGTATCACTTTCCCAGACAACTCAGACACCAAATTAAGTCAACAGGTCAGCATGCAGTGACCTTCCACCAATTAAAATTGTAATAATTCTTTTTGAAAGTAGGAAAATCAGAAGTGAACATTGCAGATCAAAGGAAGACTGATGAGCTGTATCAACGAGGAGAAAAGGTGGTTTCAGGGTTGGGCATTAAGGGCATTTATTTGGGCTTACAGTACAAAAAATACAGCATATATAATTATACACATGTATGATGCTTAGACTATGGCCCTCCAATTGTTGAATAATTTCAGTCTGGAAGCCCCAGATTTGCTATATTTCCAGGGTCCCGACCCTGGGTCAATTTTCTGATGTACAACACAAACTTGAGTGGCAGATGGATGCCATTCCTGTTACTGCCTAACAATCTGTATTTTCTCTGCCTATGTTCACATTATTTTGCTACTAATAAAGTAGGCTGTATTTCTTAGAACAGTACAAGAACAGGATTGAGTCATATCCCAGAGGACTATACTCTAGTAAATGAAGTTTTGGGGAAGTGCCTGGACAGATTGGGGGTGATTTGGCCTGATAAGAGGCATGGACAAAGTGTGCTCCAATTTTACTGCAAATTAAGGAATGAGAACAGAGTACAGTTGTACTTCTTTGTGTTTCTTCACCAGTGTCATAACTGCGAGGGGAGCAGTAGGTGTGACTGCACCAAGGCCTTCCCCTCCATAAGGCGCACAATACAAGAACATCTAAAGTTAAGATTGTTCATGTGGTGCATGTCCCGGTGGGAGAGCAAACTGGGGTCAGACTTGGTTTTTGTGGTCCCCGACTTTCTCCACTGGATGCCAGTTGCTAAGGTTCATACTGTATATCACCAGTGTTAATATTTATGTATCCACCTCATGTATGGCCTACTCTATTCTAGGAACAGGATTACATTAAATGGCAGAACACCATTGAAGCAAATTATGTGAGTGGCAGTTGCAAGCAAGAGCAGCCAAGGCTTAGTATAAATAAAATTTTGCAGGTTTATAATGTCTGTTTCTTTTGACAGTTGCATGCTAAACTCATCTAGGCCACTAACTGTGGCAGTAATCCAATTAAATGTTACAAAATGTATCCCAAACCCAGAACAAACCCAAAGGTCCTGGCCTGGGCTCATGATTCCACCTATAACAGCTGCCTTTCGCTTTGGGAGGAGTCCTCCGCTTCTCAGATGCCGCCAGGTCTTATAGTGAGAGGACCAAGGGGGGAGTTCTGGCCAGGCAAGGGAACCAAATGTGAACTAGAGGCACGGGGAACAAAAAAAATTCATTGAGGGATAGGCCAAGTCAATACCAATCAGGCGGAGCAGTACAGAATCAAGAACATAGTTGGGGTCACAGGCCAGGTTAAAACCAACAGTATAGTGGTACAGAAACAGGATCCAAGAGAGTGGTCAATATACTGGAAAAGGGCAGGACAGGCAGCAAACTAGGAATGGTTAGAAACAGGCTAGGTCTGGTACAGACAAGGCAGACTAAAATCACCAGGGTCGCTGTGGCCATAAGGCAAGGTGAGAATCCTGCCTCAGGCGGCACAGAGCAGCCAGTTACCAGGGGCAGAAAAAAGCCACCTCTGGTAATTTTAAGAGCCGAATTTCCACTTTCTAAAACAGAAATTCAGCTCTTCTAAGGATGTGGCCCCTCCTCAATCCACTCAGACGCTACAAGTTAGAAGCGCAGAGCAGGAGGGGGGCAGCATCAGGGCTGCTGCCTCAGGTGGCACGCGTCTGAAAATCACACCCAGGAAGTATTGAAAATAAACCTACGTTGGGCAATGTGTGGTAGGTCAAGGCCCCTTTAGATATTAAAATTTTCCGCCACGTGCAATGATGTCACATGCCAGTGCTCAGAATAAAAAGGACCAGAATAAAAAGGATCAAACTGGAGGAAGCGGCAACTGCTGTGGGCATCACCGTTGCACCACTAGGTACATTAAATAATCACATAATGATGAGAGCTATTGAAAGGGTAATAAAATGCAGGATGCAGTGGAATACTCTCCAGCTCCCTTGCTGAATGTGGTCCCATGCAGCTGTCTCAGTCCATATCCGTTTTTGGAAATGCAAAGTTTTCCCTTATAGTGCAAGGCTTCCTAGAGCTCTCGTTCCATCTGTTCCTTCCATCTATCCATCACTCGGGTAATTTGTTTCTTGTCAGACTGGGGTTTCACATTGAGATCTCCTTGAACTGGGAGCCATAGTGAGAGATAACTATTTATAACAGGACGCATGATTAATTACTGCATGTGGGTCAGAAGCACAAGTGTCCATAACTGATTGTACTCTGGTGGATGATTTATTTTCCTTGAAGGATCTCGCTTCATTGAAATATGGACGTCTCTGGCATTTAATGCAACACAACTAATAATCATCTGCTGACAATGTGTCACTAGGAACAGTATCTGCCCCACCCGTGGTTAAGAGTGAGGGGCACCAGCATTTTATTATACTATAAAGGTTCTAGATAAAGAGTTTATTTATTTATTGTGCAGATCAAGTCTGTTCCATCAAGTTTTATCTGAATTCATATTATTGCCATTCATTTAGCAGCTGCTGCCCCAAGTGCCATTACTAGCACTGCTCCTCTTTCTAATAACAAGTATAAAGGAAGCAAACAGCACGGTATATATATATATATATTGGGATTATTGAGTAATAATGCTGCTGTAACTGTCAGATGAACAAGCATAAAGGAAGCAAACATATATATATATATATATATATATTGGGATTATTGAGTAATAATGCTGCTGTAACTGTCAGATGAACAAGCATAAAGGAAGCAAACAGCACGGTATATATATATATTGGGATTATTGAGTAATAATGCTGCTGTAACTGTCAGATGGATCAGTGTGTCTCTGTTAAGTGAGCAGATCGAGATACAGGGAGCAGGCAGTAAATATGAAATATGTTATTACTCTATGGCTGCTACAGAGGCGCCGTGATTAAAGATCTCTCTCCTACTGACACTTGACATGAGTCACTCAGTTAGAATTTTTAACATTTCTTATAAAACGGAATTCATACTTCACTTTATGTCAGATGTGCATAGGGATATCTTTATCTCTAGCTCTTTCACTCTACTGTATCTCTCTCTGTCTCTTCTCTCTCTTGCTCTACTGTATGTCTCTTTGTCTCTCTTGATCTTCTTTCTTTGTCTGTACTGCATTTCTGTATTTCTCGTTTTACTGTATTTCTCTCTATCACTCTACTGTATCTCTGTCTCACATTCGACTGCAGCTTTCTTTCTACTCTACCTTTCTATCTCTCACTGTACTGTGTCTGTTTCTCTCTCTAATCTATATTTTCTCTACTTTTTACCTCTTTCTGTCTCTCTCTACTGTATATTTTCTTTACTTTCTCTCTCTCTCTCTCTCTCTCTGTATCTTTTTCTCTACTCTATCTTTCTCTCTCTCTCTGCGTCTCTCTTTTTCTACTGTATATTTCTCTGTACTGCTCCTCTCTTTGTTGCTACTGTATTTCTCTATGTTCTACTGTATTTTTCTCTCTATTGCGCCTCCCTATCTCTCTTTTGTGCCTCTCCATATCTCTATTATATATCTCTGTTTCTTTCTCCTCTACTGTATCTTTCTTGCAACTTTGCTTGTCGAACCTTTCTGTGTATCTCTCTCTCGGTGTAACGTCTCTCTTTCTCTGTGTCGCTCTACTTTGCTTCTCTATCTCTATTACTCTACTGTATCTATTTCTCTCCTATCTCTCTCTACTGTATCTTTCTCCCTGCTGCAGTGATGTTGGACATTGCTTCAAGTGGCCTCAAAAGAGGTGATCATTTTTAGTTCTTTGCTTGGGGGGAAAGTTTTGGTTGCATAAAACTGGGTGTATTGCCAAACAGAGACTCTTGTATGCTGTCATTTCACATTGTGCTACCAAATAACCAAGTACAGCCCAAATCTGGCACCACCAGGAACTTAGATCTTAGTTTTGTTGCTCTGTTTAAATTAGAGTGTGGCTCACAGGTAAAAAGGGTTGGTGATACTTGCCCTACTGTGGCTAATGTGTCTACCACCCTAATGTATCTCTCTCTTTCTCTCACTCAGCTGCAAATAGGAAAACAAAGGCACACTTACAGACACCCGTCACGGCACAATAGATGAAGTTGAGTGTATAAATTTAAAATGTCCAATTTATCAAGGCATGATAAAATTATAAAATAAACACACAGTGGAAGCAAGCAGGGGGAGACATGGCTCAACGTGTTTCGTGACTACATAGGTCACTTCATCAGAAGCCTTCAGAGTAATTCTTTTTGCCTTTTGTCTCCCTCAGCTGTATCTTTCTCTCTACCTCTCTACTGTATATATCTCTTTACTGTATTTGTGTCTCGCTAATGTATCTTTATCTATGTATTTCTATTGTCTGTCTGTCTCTCTTTCTTCTATGTCTGTCTGTCTATTTGCTGGCAGAGATTATAATGTGATTGTTTGCAGTTAGAGAACTTCTTGAAATGACTGTTACTTTTAGTCTCATTGAATTTGCAGCTTACATCCCAGAGTCATCACCATTGGCCTCTACTCTTTATCTTCAGCCAACGGGAACCTTACTGAATTCAGCTTCCTGACTTGAGCAATCTATTTAGTATATTATTATTTTTTTATTGTTAGTGATTCGGGAACATAGCAATTCTACAAAAATGGCTTTAAAGTCCATCAGCACCCTTAGCAAGCCTTGATCTCAAAATGAAAACATTCTAATAATGATGAACATTCATAAATAGAATGAATCAGCTTGTTTTAATTTTCTTTTTATTCAGTGAATGTGCCCATTGGGATCACTTAGTATAGACTGAGACATTGGAACAACCATTAGCTGGACAGAATACTCATGAGATTTGCCTACAATGCTCTCTGTGATTCCTTATACATTAATACAACAACATAGTAAAATTGTCATTCTGCTTTTAAAGGAAAACTATTCCCCCGAAAATGAATACTTGAGCAACAGATTCAGTTTATATCAAATTCAGTGACATATTAAACTATTAACCAAACTGGTATATATATTTAAGTAAATATTGCTCTTTTACATCTCTTGTCTTGAACCACCATTTCATGATGGTCTGTGTGCTGCCTCAGAGATCACCTGACCAGAAATATTTCAACTCTAACTGTAACAGGAAGAAGTGTTGAAGCAAAAGACACAACTCTGTCTGTTAATTGGCTCATGTGACCTAACTTTATAGTTTGTTTGGTATGTTTGTGTGCACCGTTGGATCCTAGGATCCCAGGAGGCTGTCCTTATTTTTTAAAATGGATATTTTCTATTTGTGATTACCCAATGGCACATGCTACTAAAAAAGTGTATTATTATGAAAATGGTTTATTTACATGAGCTGTTTTATGCAATATCTTTTGATAGAGACCTACATTTTTCAGGGGGTATAATTTTCCTTTAATTACCTTACACGTGGAAATTGCACTGGAAGTTAGTCAGTGTCATTGGTTGCCAACCATGTTACAATAGACAAATTCCTATGATATTTCTAGCTTGCAAATAAAGCCTCAGTGATTGCAAAATGCATTAAAGCTCATAGGGTCTGATGACTAGAAATCTTCCCAAGTGTTTTTTTTTTCAAGAACTCAGTGGAAAAATGAGTCTGTTGCCAAAGTTGTACATTCAATAAATGGATATAAAGAAGGAAAATCCCAGAAGGGCGTGAAGCTTAAAGTGAATCAATGTTTCCACTTTGACAGAGGCAGTTTTGTAGAATGTGAGTTATCGACCTATTTCTCTCCTAACTTTTAACCAGAAACTCATTGGTAAGGTTTAATTAAAAGGCCAAGGAAACTGTCACTAATATGAATTCATGCTGCCCAAGAAGCCTGTGTCCTGAGAAGGCAAATGCATGATAGAGAAAGGTCTATTGATTACCTGCTTCATTTCACCCTTCAAGGCGACTCTTTATCTACCTGCCAATGGAAGCAATAAAGAACACCTTGCCTGTCCAATAAGAAAAATGCGCAGTAGAACTGCTCTGATAATATTGATACTTCAAAGTGGATTTTTCATATAAAACGTGGAGATTTTACAGGTTTCAAAATTCACCAGTGTCACAGACCTGTTTCAGAATTGGGGGGGATAAACATTATTTTCCTTCTTAGGAGTCATGGCTAGATGTAGTGCATTATGGGGTGCCAACCTTTAACTTTAGAGAAACTTTGAATAGCCTACATTTCTCAAGCAGTTTTTAAATCCACTGAATAAGGAGATGCCCTCAGGATGGCAATTGAATGGGTCTGGTTTATAGCAGGACATCTCAATTCTTTTTAGGAGAAGATAACGAGACACCTACAAACAGTACTGGGGCACAGATGGAATTACCAGGGTTAAGGTTATCAGACACCACGTGCCAATCTATGCTGTTGAATAACCTTTCATTAGACGCCATTGGGATCACCTGACTACATGAGCTAGTTCATATTGGAGCAGTGACCAGCTCCTTGTTGTAGCCCCCACCCTTCCCAGCTATAGTCAGGTGATCCCACTGGTGTCTAATAAAAGGGCAACCATGATTGGGAGTTTTACTTTGAAAGCAGGGAGTAAGTTGCAGGTAAAACTTAGTTCCTTTGTAAAATGTATAATGAAGCAATAGAATTCTTAATGAATCAGATGAAAATTAAGCGTAGGACTGGCCAGATATGGGATGACTTTGACGTAGTTGGGCAGCTTAAATATATTGCAATATATGGACAAACAATCCCTGTTGTTTAAAGGGTAAGGTATTTTTTTGTAGCCGTATGCACAAAATGATTCAATGTCTTAAATATATTGATAATGGGTTGAGTGCAGAGGACCTCTTGTATTTGTCTATATGTATTTTGTGGTCACAGCCGCATTGCTTCATTTATATCAGGGATCTGCAACCTTGGCTCTCCAGCTATTAAGAAACTACAAGACCCAGAATGCAATGAAGTAGTCTGTCATGATTCATAAAGGCAAATGCATTGTGGGACTTGTAGTTCCTTAACAGCTGGAGAGCCAAGGTTGCAGATCCCTGATTTATATAGTATATATATATATTGTACTGACCATTGTCACTGCCACCCAGCTGATTATATGAATTAAAATTGAAAACATTTAGCAGGTTCGGAAAGAATGCCTGCCAGGAATTTATACACCTCCTGAAATCACAATTCCCAGATGAAAAAAAAAAGACTTAAAAAAAAAAGAAGTCTGGAATCAGATCGGCTTTCAAAGTAAATGCTGCTTGGTTTCAAATTAGAATTGGTTGAAGTGGACTGGGAGTAAGGGAATAGTGGGAATATGTGCTTGTGACGGAGATCATTTCACACTGGTTAGAGCTGGAGAAGAGGAGGAATGTAATTATCCAACTGCTTGTCATGGAACTTTCTTGTTATTATATCAAGTATTGACCAAAGAGAATTAGGAATGATTGAACAGTGTACAAATTATGCAATGGAAAAACATTAAGACATTATTGTGTGCAGAGGGATAACATTATTGGAATCAGGTAGGGAAACCTTACTGATGGAAGGGGGACTATTGTTCCCTGGTTTCTGTCTTACCCTGTCATTGGACTCCAACTGACATAGCACTGGTGGGCACAGCACAAACTTCAGTATCTCTATGGTGTCATGGAGAAAGAGAGTGATCATATTGTGTGACTTAGTGCTGTTGGGGTGGCCCCCAATAAAAATATAAAGACCCTAGTCACAATGGTTAAACAGCAATAACAGCAATTGGATTAGGTAGGGAAACTAAATCATGAAAGGGGGAACCAACCAGTATGGCACCGATGGGCACAACACAAACCCATCTCATGAGGGAGAGACTTGACATCCACCTTGTGGGACCTGGATGACCCCAACAAAAAAACAAAGACCCCAGTCATAATCATAATTGTTAAACACCCACTAAAACACAACGGACTTCATTGAAGCTGGTTAGCCCAATATCTAATGCAAAGTCCATAAAATCTCAATTAACGATAGTATAGTTAATTTTCAGGGGGGCACTGGGACACAAATGAAGATCCCTGAGCTGTAAAGTTCTCCTTTAACAAATGAACTTTCTGTTCACCCTTTGACCAATATGCCCCTTAGGAAGAGCAGGGATTGCTCCTGTACATTTTCCTGCCAGGGAACGCATAGAATCATAGTGTCGTTACATTCAGACTGATCAGCGCTAATCACTCACATGCCTCAGCTTTCATTATAAGGCTCTATTAATATTCAGTGACGACATTCGGCTGCGCTGAGTGACAGTAATTGAAATTACGTGTCATCTTCCCTTTTGCGTTCATGAGATTAACAGCTTCCCAATTTCAGCATTAAATGGTATTTAACGATTATTAATAATTAAGGATTCTGCCATTGCAGTTTCATACAATGGATTATAAATTCTAATACAAATATTTTGTCAGTGCAATTCAAAAGTTTTCATCACGGCTGCAGTTTTTTTGGGCCCTGTTCTTAATGGAACCGGATTAATTTACTTTAGCGAAATCCTCGGTCTTGCGTTCCTGAGTATTTAGCCGAAATGGAAATTGTTACTTATTTGAGCCTATCACACCACCAACAACTATTGCCTCCTTATTATCTCTCCAGAAACCTGATATCCAGAAAGCTCCAAATTACAGGAAGGCAGTTTCCCATAGATTCTATTTTAAACAAATTTCTATATTTAAAAATGATTTCCTTTTTCTCTGTAATAATTTTACCTTATACTGAATTCTAACAAGGATATGATTAATCCTTATTGGATTTATTAAACTCCGATGTTGTTAAAAGTACAATTAAAATAGTACTCCAACTCAGACCTGCCGAGTTCATGTAGACGTCAGCGGCAGATGTCTCATTGACATTTGGAAGATATCCTGATCTGCGCTGGGTTTTGTACAGTAATCTGAAGATATTGGGGTTTTTGTAGGTTTCAGTCGTTAAATCCAGAAAAAATTGTATGATTCACTATTTTATTGAGTTTGTTCCCACACAAGAAACTCTCGTTAAAATTTTGTGATAAATGGGGGGGGGGTCTGTGCTGATTTGGTCAGAGTAGTTTTCAGAAGATAGTAAAAAAAATTTGGATTTTGATGAATAAGCCCCTCAAAGTATTCTGCTTCCAAGTTAGACCCAGGTCTCTGTACTGGCGGAAAAGAAGAATTTCAAAAGTATATTCCTGTAGCATTGTTTTCCATGCTCCTGTAAAATCAGGTGTGCTCGCAAGTCTTCACCACAGAAGCTATTGTTCTTTTTCCCTGTGAATTCCTTTCTTATATTTACTTGCAAAGCTGGGTTACTGATCTAAGTCTCGCGTTATACTCCAATATATTAGAACATCCATAGGGCTTAGCAGGTTCACATGTGATCCTTAGGTTTATGATGAGATATATCCAGAACAGATGGAACCACTAATGATAGAAGTCAGTCATACAGTATGAAAAGGTGCAAGACTCATCTTAGATTGTTTGGTCAGAATTGTAACAGGAATGGGGGGGATGAAACCCCTTCCTTACCTCAGCTGCAGGCAAGTAGAGTACTATCACTTACATGAAGTATATGGAGGAACGGCAGATGGTATAATAGATTCAGCAATATACCAACAGATGTAGCACACCCATGAGTGGGCCCAAAAAGTATCTGAGTAATGAAACTTGGTTTATAAGTTTACAAGTGTTTACAGTGTGATACTGCTGAGAGCAACTCTGCTAAACTCTTACCCTCCAGTGAGTCTTGTGTGCCTTCCAATGCTCAGACCATCCAGGATGAAAGGGACAGTAGTCCATAGGGTTGCTTCAAACAAGTAACTTATTTATTGAAGAATGCAAATAGTGGAAATCCTTCACACTTGATATATTAAGTAGTAGCGACTCCCTCTTAGTGGGTAGTGTAGCCTGTCTGGGTGATCCCCAGTACTAGTGATCCCCCAGGGTATTCTGCTTCTTGGCACTTTACCTGCTCCTGAGCTCACCCACGTGTGTCCATATCTGGTGGCTTGATCACTGTTAACCCAAACTACTCTCCTTGTTGGAGCTAGAAAGCTGCTCACTAGTGATGGGACAATTTATTCGCCTGGGGTGAATTTGCAGCGAATTTCCACGATTCACCGCTGGCAAATAAATTTTTGTACGCAATGGGCGCCGGCTTCCAATAACGGCCTGCGTCCAAAATGAGACACGGTGGCATTTTGCTAATTTTTTGTAGAAGCAAAGCACCCCAGATTCACCCATCACTACTGCTCACTACACACACTGTCTCTAACTTTTGCTCCTGTAGTAACTATTACACTAAATAAACGTTCCCTACCTCTGTCTGTCACCTGCTCAGACCCAACACAAAATAAACTGCCTGAATAAAATATCCAACCCTTGGGGTCTCTACAGGTATAATATTATATAGTTTCATCTAGGGGCCATCCCCAGCATACCAAACTGTCCAGACCAAGGGATCACTAACCCTTCTGCTTGGTGAGCACAGAATTGATCTTGTTCCCTAAGTGTTGCTCTCTTACACCCCTGGTATGTGCTGTGAAATGAACTATAACTTATAATTAACTGTTCCTTCACAGAATCCCTACAGCCTAAACCTTTGTAAGGCTTGGGTTATACCGGGGCCTTATGCTCCCAAGCTACCCAATACATCCATATATATATATATATATATATATATATATATATATATATCATGTATATATATAGCAGGGGTCCCCACCTTTTTTGGCCCGGGGACCAGTGTAGTGCCAAATTTTTTTGGCGCTAGGACTGGGGGGTGGGGGGGTTGGGTGAGAGTCAGGGGAGGTTGAATGAATGAATGAATGAATAAATAACATAAATACACATTCTAGGGTATGCTTTGTAGAATATGTCAAGAAATTCCATAACTGCATAAATTGTAAATGATAAAATAAATAAAAATACAAAAAAGTAAAATAACAAAACTGTTCTTTAAAATTCCAAAATAGATCACAGAATGTGGCCAAAGAAATTGTAATCCACATGTTTGAGAAGGTATTCATTCTTTGTCTAATAAAGAATCCAATGTTCCGTTATTAACGTACTTTATACTTCTCAGAATGACAATATCCATAAACTTAATGTCAGAATCAATTTATCTTTCAAAATTACAAGTTCGCTGTTAAATTAAACTGTTTTTGGAACACTTAATTGTTAGAACATTGTGCCCAACTGGAATTATTATAAATAAAAAAATGTTTTATTTCACCCAATCAGCAACCGCTATATTATAATTTTAATGCTGAGACAGTTGATACAGAAATAGGAATCTGATGGCAGATGAAGTAATTGCAATTTAGCATAAGTCAATGTAAGTCCATTATCCAGCAGAGAACTCTGCCCTCGGTGATGCCAGTAAAACGATACTCCATTGTTCCCTTTCACTGTCATTACCCAAGCAATGTATCTTTATAAGGCTGGACTTAAGCCAAGAAGCAAAACAAAGGGAAATTACAAAAAAAAAGAACTGAATCAGCTTCTTTATGTCTTAAATGAACATTTTTTATAGTGGAGCATTAAAATCTCCTGGGTAACGGTTTTACCAAATGGTTCATTAACTTTAGTTTGAGGTACATTCACATACCGCAGAATGACAGCGGCGAAGATTTATTGATGGTGTTCCACTTATTATAAACCATTCAGAAGGATACTGTGTCTGCCCTTAATTAATAAATTAGCAACATGCCTCAAAATGAGCCTCCATTCATCTGCCCTGAGTAGCAATTAGAGGAGACCACTGTTATTTCTGTTTACGTGAAAAGGTTATTTCAAGATTAGCAAGAGATGGTTGAGTGGGAAAAGGGCATTCTATTTAAATCGTTCCTCAAGAGGAAACTTCAAGGTGATTTTAAATAAAAAGAGGTCCCAAAAACAAAATCAGAACTGAATTAAAATAATAGAGAAATACATTTAAAGAGCAAGATCATTAAAAGGGCATCTGGGATGAGTGTGGTGCCTACAAATTAATTGTAACTTTTTTTTTACATATGGCAACCACTCATGGCATAAGTGTACTCTAAACCAAATCAAACTTTTCTGAATATCAAATGCATGAATTAGGTATTTTAGGGGAAATGGGAGTCATCAGGATATACAGTGAAGTCATACATTTCAGAATCTTGTACTTTTTACTGATTTTATGGAGGTAGAATTACCAAATTTATATTTCAATTTAAATTTTCAAATTAGGAAATCCTTCAGAACTTCGTCAGCTGCAGTTTTTCACAAAACTGCCGCAAAGAAAATTTTGACAAAAAATTTGCAAAGACAAGATTGTCCCAGAGACAAAAAAAAAAATCACCGTAAGAAAAAATGCCCATTTACTTTAATGCATTAGGATAACAAATTGGTCAAAAAAGTTGCCAAGACAAAACAGTCATCACAAGAAAATACCCATTAACTTTAATGCATTGGTAGTGAGAAAAAATATTCTGCATAAAAAAATTTTATGGACTTAAATGTGTTTCAGGAATATTTCACCTTTTCACAAAGTTTTATGCAGTTTAGCTAATTTTTCATCAGTTGCTCATCACTACTCAAAAACTGACTTAAAAACTTGAAAAAAACAACTCACCCCCGTCTACTGTACATATTGATCTCAAACAACGCCAATTGAAAAATAGCTTGAAGTTTTAAAATACAACTCACATTGACTTCTACTTGAACTCACCAGCTTTTAGAAGCAATTTTGTTTTCCACTGAAACATTTTTGAGAGTTTTGGAGAGTCTCAAATTTGTGATTTTGTTATGAAACAATTGCGGTAAATATTAGAATTTAGATAAATCTGCCCCATAGAGTTACATATCTGCCCAGCATCGACGCAACAGTGCATGTGTTGGGATGCAACTACACACACTTTCTAACATAACTTGAGTACGTCCCCATCCCTGACACCAGTTTTGCTCTGACTTTGCAGCCCTTTTACCCTTAAAAGAGCTTCTGGTGTAGATACTGTAGTAAACTTTGGTTGTTGTGGTGTTCTGCCTGCTCCTAGCCCTTCTTCCTGCCTTCTGCCTGACCCAACCTCTGCCTAGTTTATTGTTCTGTATCTCTGCTGCTTGCTCTGCCTGACCATTATCCCATGTTAAGTCTCACTGTCCTCAATGTCATGGGTGTTTGGTGATAGTGTGAGGTTCTTGTGGGTCTCCTTCATCTTCATCACTATCTGAAATTTGACATTTGCTTAGAGAACTGCACCTGGTTACGAAAAACTCAAACCTAAACCCATATCGATGATCTGCATGCTAGCTTCCTTGTACCTGTATTAGACCCACCAGATACTTTTCGGCATTAAACATGAAGGGTATTGATGGAAGCCAGGTGTTGGCATGGTTTTAAAATGGATCAAAAAGTAACCCCCAACATGTGAATCAACTTACTTGCAGGTCAACCCTAGCTAAAGAAGAAGACCCACTGCAGGACCATATACCATCAATCATAAAGCTCTTTCTATATGTAACAGTGGAAAAAATGGACCTTGGTACTTTGTTGGGCTCTAGAAGTCTCAGAGGACCTCTACAATATAGATGGAGTTTGGCAAAAACATCCATGCCGCTCCTCCCATTAATAGGAATACCTACATGTGTGGCTTTAGAATAATCAAACTCTATCTGTGTGTCGGTGTTTCAAAGTTGTGGCCCCATAGAATTTATTCATGCATTTAGAAATTACATTATTCTCATTCAATCCACACTCAGTACAAGTGAAATAACAGAAACCCTAGAACAACCAGTGAATCTTAATGAACAGTTCTCATTCGATATTCACAGTGCGCCATCTGACATATTTTCCCAGTCTTACAGAATTTCAACCCTCTTAGCAGAAATAATATAAAATAAACAGCAAATGTCACTTCTGGAAATCAGCTCCACTTTGGCAAATCAAATTGGGACAAGAGAAGCAAACAAGCGCAGCTTGGGGGGGAATTCTGCATTCACTTTAGTCCACCGACTGGCTGCCAAAATGTTGTGATAATCAGAAAGCTGTTATTATGGATATGCGTATGAGACATTTCTTACCCTTTCTTTAATGATATGACACACAAACCATTTTGCTGTCACAAGCTGTTCTTCTGCTGAGGGACAGGGGAGAAGTTCTGGCTTACTGTACTCTTCCAAGACTCTCATTTCTCCAGCTGTCACACATAACATGGGATACACACTTGCTCATCCTTAATCGTATGACAGATAGATTTTTAAATGAAACCAGATATTCTACTTAGAATAAACTCCTGTGACCCAAATACTGTGTTTGAGAGGAATGAAATGGATCAAACAGAATAACAGAAAAGTTCTACATTATAAACCTAGGATTTGGTAGTTAAAAACGTACAGGCTGCTATTCAATCACAAAGGGGAAAAAAGTCTAAGCCAACAACATTTCCTTCCTGAAATATTTGTGTTTAATTGCGTGCACTGGTACATCATTCTAATACAGTATTTCAGAACTTCTTTATAGTAGGTTTCTGGAAAGGAGATAATACAATAGTTCAACCTAGCAAAACTTCTTCAGAGTGTCTACAGTAATGATACATTTTTCCCAAGCCATACACATCAACTTGGAGACCATTTGGATAGTTATTTCCCAGAATGTCGTGTCTTCTGTTTGGGTCTTCAGGCTGTTCATTTACAATTCTGTAAAACTGATCTCATAATATAATACCTTACAAAAATGTCTGCATGGTATCTAATTATAACCTTTACCCAACTTCAGCTTGGAGACCACATGGATAGTTATTCTCCAAGATGTTCTGTCTTCTCTTTGGCTCCTCAGGTTTCTCAATGGCAGGTGTATGATTGTTGCAAGTGAAGTCAATCCACCTTAATCACAGTTGTCCTCATTCTTTTCCCCCTTAACATACCATGATATACCAGAAATATCTACTTAGCTCAAGTCTCCAAAATTTCAAACGTCATGCTTTTCAACAGCTACAAATGTTCTGGAAGATACGGTACATTTAATTCCTCTGAAATCTATTCAGTAGTGCTGTGTATGCCTTAGTTGGGCAAGTGGCAAACAAGGTTTCATTTGCTTATATCAGGTAGTCAACAAATGTCGGATGGTATTATTAGAATAGGTTGGTAGGGTGCAGCACAGGTAGGGTCAGGGACTCATTGGAGCCTTTTATTTCATTTCATGCTTGCATTTGAACTACACAGGTAGGGGTCAATGGCTCATTGGAGTAATTCATTTTCACCATCCTATGCATGAATGTGAACATTGTTTTCTTTGGTTACTGAAACATTCTACAGTACTTTGGTAGCACTAGATGTGTGACTAATACATAAGGGTAAACAAGATTAAGTGCTGGAAGGGTTACGGTCTGCTCTGCTCTCATTTCACTACAGGAATAGGGATTGGTAGCACTAGATAGGTGCCTACTATATAAAGAAAGAGACAATCGAAAGTGTGGATGGTTATTACCTGTTCTTTCTCTAAATAATTAGGGATTGGTAGCACTAGAGAGATGCCTAATGTTTAGGTTTTTTATTTTTTTTCTAAATGTACAAAAAATATTAACATAACTTAACACTGCAACCAATAACAACACACTCATGAAGAAACAAAGTCCACCCTCCCTCATCCACTGGCCATATGTCTTAATGAAAAATGTGACAATGGGACAAAGACAGTCTCAGTCTGATGATGGATCTATGCCTTTGCTTCATCCAGAAGAATTCGTTGCTCCTGTTGACCTGAAGGAGTGAAATCCATTGTGTTGAGTTTGGTATGTGTGGAAAACGTCAAGTTCCATGTAAGAACAAAGTCTAGCAGCAAAGTTAAAACTCCAAAATAGCCTGTAATGGGCACATTGGTACTTGAACAATGTCCCTTTGGTAGTGTGCCCAACTGAAGCCAAGAATAAATGCATGCGAGCCAACCACAAGCAAGATAAGGGTTGACAATGTGTGCTCTGATAAAATGGCATCGGAATGTGAAGCTTGACTAGCTCATTTACAATTGCCCTTATTATATAGCCTACAGTAATGTTTGGATGACCAATACTTTGCTTGCATCAGAACTGTACTTAAACACTGACACAATGAGGTAAGTATGGTCAGAACTCTAAACAGAGTGTGTAGCATTGCACAGGCTTTGAGTCTCTTCAATGGCACATCCCTAGGGGACACCTTGTCCTGTCTAGCAAGGTAATGGTACTTACCTCCCACCTTGAGCTTCCCATGCTGAGAGAGTCACTGAAGATGAAACGGTTTGGGAGCTACAGCCAATGG
>CM044440.1:15565019-15581232 GCA_024363595.1 Xenopus borealis | reverse complement strand
CTAACACGGTACAGCAACTTTACCTGTCAGCTCTACAGAAATACCAGTGACTGAATACCATATCCACAAGTGTCATCCTTTCCCCAGCCCTGGGAGGAGGGGAGGTCCAACAAAATCATTGTTTAATTAAATATATTTAAATGTATGGCATTAATGCTGATATACAACCCACTTGGCTGTACTTTACACTGAAAAACAACACTAATGAAACATTAAATCTTATCGTTTAAAATCAACCTTTTTCTGAAGTCTCCTGTAGACGATAGTGAATTTGTTTTTTTCTATGTTTGCTTTAAAACAAATATCATATAAAATGACAGTTAAAGCGTTCTGCAGTCCTTACTGACTCCTATAGAGGCAAAATCCAAGATCCTATAGAGGCAAAATCCAAGATCCTATAGAGGCAAAATCCAAGAGCTGAAGAGAGGATCAGCACTCTCATCTGCATAATGCATAAACAAAGAGCTAAATTTAAGTGACTCCAAATAACACAACCTTAATGTAGGTAGTTTGCATAGAAAATGAGCTCCTATCTGTATAATAACTCATCCTGCCACTTTCCAAAGTGTGAACAGCACAGAGAAAAAAATGTTTATTACAGACACTCAAAATTTGTATTAGCTCTTAGGTCTTCTGGCACCAGTGAGCGTGTTTAATTACACCGCAATCATACAAATCATTAGAAGAAAACTCTCTGAGAACTCGCAGGTCAAGGGAAGATTAGAGCTTCAGGCTGGAATTTATATTCAATCCATTCCTGACTGATTAATCCCATCCAAGCGGCTTCCGATGCATAGAACGTATGGCAGTAAATGATGTGCCATTTTACTTGTCATATATTACCACATTGTTTGGGATTCAATCTGCATCTCCCCTTGTGCAGTTCTGACCCAGTAAGTATGACAATCACTTGTACATGTTGCCACCGTCGTCCTCCTCCTCATCTCTCCGCTCCGGGGTCACTGGGCTTTCTCACTTGAAGAATGACAACAAACTGTAAACAAAGGGCAATGAAAGAAGGAACGAGGAAGTAAGTGGAGGCCTATGTAATAACAGTCTCATTTCATGGGTTTAGAGGTTTTTGAAACCATGGCTAAATTTGCTTTCTCTAAAAGCACGAATGTCCTGAAATTTATATAAAAAAAAAATCCAAACTGAAAAAGAACGAACAGGAAGATTCACAGAAATGTTGAGAAAACTGCAACTTTTTCAATTTATTGTGCATGAACTACAACTTTTTCATATTGCCTCACAGCATCAAAAACACCCCAAAACCCAAATCAAAGAAAGATCTTCCAGTTGTAAAATGGACATCAGCCATTAACTTCTGCATGGTTTCAATAGATTTTAGCTATGGTATTGGAAATTGCACTCTTTTTTTGCCAAGACTTTTTGGATTTTTGGCATCAAAAAGCCCAGTCCAATTTATTAAAGTGGTCAGAGAAAGAAAGAGGGAAGGAAAAAGAGAACAGTAACAAAAAGAAAGAATGGAAAAGAAAGAAAGAACAGTTAGAGAAAGAAGGAAGGAAAACTAGAACAGAAAAAAAAGGAAGAACAGTTTATGGGGCAAATTCATTATTGCGCGAAGCGTCTAACGCTAGTGCTAATTCGCCATTTACTAACACCGAATTTTTGCTAGCGAAGTATATAGACTAGTGCAACTTTGCACCCTTACGCTAGGCGAAGTTGAGCACTGACGTAATTACACAAATTCAAGATCAACATTTTCCTGAACGTTAACACTTATGCTAGACTTTACTTCACCAGGTGAGACCCGGCGAAGTTCAATACAATAGATACAAAAAACAGTGGCGTGTTTTACCATTCTAGGGTGATAGTCTGAAAAAGATCATTTTTTTGGGGGGGGTTACCCTCCTTCCCCCCTACATTTCCTAACATATGGCAACTCAACTATACAGGGGGCACATGTTTAGGGCAATAGGAAAACTTTATTTTATTTATTAAAGGTTTCCTGGGTTTGTGTAGTGTAATGTAGTGGCTGTAACATATACTTCTATTATACACTTAAGTTCGCGCCGTATGCAAATTAGGCTTCTCTAGCATAAATACGCTTTGCCTGGCGAACTAACGGTAGCGATACTTTGCTGAATTTCCCCCTAGGTGCCTTAGCCAGTTAGGGCTAGTTAGAATGGGAAGCTGGCACCCCAACGAGGAGAGAGAGTGGCTTAGCAGCCGTGGTTCAGGCACAGATAGGAAAAAAGTGTTAGAACAAGAACAACAGCGTGGACAACCCAGGCCAGGTGACAGATATTACTAGCCGGAAAGGTCAGGGGGAACTGATGCAGTGTCAAGCTGACTGAAGGAGGGAGGTGGCACAAGACAAAGTCCTAGCTGGGGTGGAGTGGAGGGTCGTAGGACATACAATGGACTACTTGACCAGTAGATGCAATTAAAAGGCCTGGGCCTGGGTTTGCAAGTCCATTGGGGTTTGTTATCGAGTACCTATAAAAACCTGTCAAAAACTAAAGTGGATTGAAGCGGTGATTTTGAGTAACCTTGAATAATCGCTCAAAATAAAAGTTTTTATTTAATTTTTCTTTGTATAATGTGCCTTTAAAACTCGTAAGGGGCCCTTACAAACTGGCTATTACACAGAGAAAGGAAACTCAAGAGGCCCTGAATCAGGAAGGTTTCAGGTAACAATACAAAGCAGCCCCCCTCCTATCCTAGTTGAATTATGTACCAAGTTTCTAACATTTTTGGCAGGTAATTGGAGCTCTAAATGTACACGAAGATACCTCTGAGCCAACAGAAGAGAATGACAGGAGAAACTATTTGCATAAAGAGTAAGATCAGAACTCACAGTTTATTAACCCTCCGGGTATCCTATGTGTATATAGTGGGGAATACAAAGGCGCAGAGCAAATAAAGGGAATTGGCAACAGATTCTCTTTATTTTATTTATCTCTTTGTGTCTCTCGTGAAGCCTTTACCACTCACAGATTTGCTCTACCGATATTATAAGTAATCTCTCCTCCATAGATTTCTGCCAGCAGTCCAGTAAAAATAGTATATGATATATATACAGTACGTAATGAACTACGAAGGGAATGTAAACCCAAAATATATGTATAATGAAAAGAAAAAGTCATTCCAATCAGCTTTCCATAGTGATTGTACAGTTATCTATAATTGCTATTGAAAGATGTAATCTTGTCATAAACCATTGCCAAAAGCTGGGCCATGTAGTTTTGGTATTCAATGCCCACTGCCCCCCACAGACCCACCACCAGCACTCTCCAGTTGCCCCCCAACTCAAACTCCACCCTATTGCATCCATGGCACATGCCTACCATGCCCACACTTGTCACAGCCCAGGCCAAAAGTATAGTTTCTAAAAATATGATTAATTGCAGCATTGTCAGCCTTGTACTGTGTGTGTCCCAATTATACCCATATAGCAGCAGTCACTTCTCCTCCAGTTAAGTCTCCACTTCCCACATGTAGGCTAGGCACTGTTGGAAATGGAGCCTTGGCTAGAGGTGAACTGGTCCTGCTACACAGAACATACAGTCAGGACCAACAGAAAATAGTGATGGGCCTTGGGAATAGGGTTGCCACCTGGCCAGTATTGTACCGGCCTGGCCGGTATTTTTCATGGTTGATCTCAATGTTATTAATAGGAAAAAAAGATAAATATATAGGAAGGCTGGTATTTTTTTCAGGAAAAGGTGGCAACCCTACTTGGGTACCAAAACTAAGGGTCGGACTGGGCCAACGTGGCCACATGGGCCCCCAGCCCAGACCCGCTCCCCCGAATGGCCGCTCCCCCCACATAAAAATATGATACAGCGTAATTCTTGGCTGGACAACATTTGCACATGTGCATGACGCACTGGCGTTCAAGCATGTCTACGGAATGTCAACATTCACACGTGCTCGGTGGCCGCAGAGGTTTGGAAGTCAGGAGGGTGCCCAGTCCAATGCTCCAGTCCGACCCTGCTGAAAATACTTGGCTCGATTCTGCTTTTCAACCAATATTTTGTTTCATATAAAATAAGACTGTATAAGTATGAAACCAAGCCATTCCCTAGACCAGGGGTCCCCAACCTTTTTTGCTTGTGAGCCACATTTAAATTTAAAAAAGAGTTGGAGAGCAACACAAGCATGAAAAAGTCCATGTGGATGTCAAATAAGAGCTCTGATTGGCTTTTTGGTAGCCCCTATATGGACTGGCAGCCTACAGGAGAGAATGTTTGGCAGGACATCTGTTTTTTATACAACCAAAACTTGCCTCTAAGCCAGTAATTCAAAAATAATCACCTGCTTTGAGGCCACTGCGAGCAACATCCAATTGGTTGGAGAGCAACATGTTGCTCACGAGCTACTGGTTGGGGATCACTGCCCTAGACTGTCCCAGAAAACATGAATCCAGAAAGAATCAGTCCCTGAACATGCACCATAGGAAGTAATCCCTGTAGATGAGACTGGGAGATTATAAAAAACTGACATTTCATGAGAATCTCACTTTTACTTTTCCACTTTAACCCCCAAATAGTCCCAACTTTGTAATTGTGCATTGCCTGTGCCGAGTTCATAAACCGCACGCAGCAGCTTGGATTCGGCAGTTAATGTCTCCCTGTGTTTTTCTCATTTTCAGAAAGGAATGTAAGCAAATTGGGCAAAATTATAATTATGTATTTCAAATTATTAGCGGCAACGCATGTAAATGGAAACATTTGCTGGGAACATGAGGCTCGTCTGATTAATGGTGAGATTTTAATTAATGTGTCAGAATGATTTCTAAAGACGGCACTGGCTACAAAATGATTTGCTCCTCTTTAATAATTTAATATACATTTTCAAAGTGATTTTTTTTTGCTACTCTAGAATGGATCATGTGACTGGCAGCGTCGACTCACAGGCCCAGCACAATCCCCCCTCATATAGTTTACACAGTAAATACTGCATGCGTAGAGCCACCATCAAAATCTGTGGAGCCATGAACGTCTAGATTTTCTGGGTTCCCTTACAAGTAAAAAAAAAAACCATTGATGGCCATGTCCCTCCTACAAGTAAAAAAAAAAGTTTGGTGGTGAGGCCCCTGAAAAGTAAAAAAAAACATTGGTGGCCAGCCCCCCAAACTTAAAAAAAGAAAACTGGTGTGAAGAGCAGCCCTACGAGCTAAAAAACAATTGGTGACCAGGACCGCCTATAAAAGTTTTTTTAAATAACAAGTGGTGGCCAGGCTTCACCTTTACTGTCATGTCTACACACATCATACAGGCTTCAAATGTCTTACTACAGCCCACTGGTTGTGACTAATCTACTCTTTGAAACCTCAGTGCACAATCAGGATCCTAAACTCAATAACTATAACCTCGTTGGAGCCAAAGTCTCCCCTTGCTATCTACAGGTGACCACCTCTGATGCGATCCTTACACTGGGCTCCTATTCAACCCAGTGTAGCCCGCTTTTCCCCAGTCATGTGTACTGCCATCAGATCTTCTCAAGCCAAAATAGGAAATGCCAACTTGTGCACTCATTTTTATAAGCTACTGCAGGGTAATTCACCTACAGACCAACCTTACAACTCCACTTATATTATATGTGACTAAGGTTAGACAAAAGACTCAAAACATGGCACAGGCACAATAGCCAAATGTATAATGGATATTATTGCTATACTGAAGAAGACCCTGCAGCTAAAATAGATAGTGTCAGGATTACAGGAGGCAGATCAATGATCCAAGACTAGTGAAAAAAACATCCAGGCCCGGATTTCTGGAGAGGCTACCTAGGCCCAGGCCTAGGGTGGCAGGATTTTAGGGGTCGGCATGCTGCCCAACCACGCCCCCAGTGGTTCAGAAATTTCCAATTCCCATTGCTCCGTCCCCATGATGAACATTTGAGCAAATAAAAGGGGACAGGGGTCGACAAACGACAGCAGTCCTAGGGGCGCCCTGAAAACATCAGTAGCCTTTTATATGCCGATACAGTATGTAGATAAATCACTTTAAATTTGATGGAGAAGACACAGAATTTAACAACATCCACCGGGCAAGAAAGACCTTGCAGACAAATGGGCAAATGTTATATGTTAACAAAAAAAGTTCACAAACACCTACATGAACGTTAGAGACCATGTTTGACCCCTTTTTGACCAATTACAGACCTCAGCATCTTCCTCGCAATGTTTGAGAACAAATGGCTTTCGCAAACATTCCCAGCGTATATAATAAAATTTCACAATTGCAACACTTTTTTGTGGCAAAATATTTAACGAAACTCCAGAGCTGGTGTTAATGCTAACCTTTGCTTAGAGATAATGCAGAATGTAATATTAACCGGCAAATTATTGTCAGGATTGCGCCGCCCGGAGTCTTACCTGCAGCTCCGGGCGGCGCGTCCTCTCTGTTCCGGGGTCGCTTCCACAATGGCGGTGCCCATGGCCGCCAGGTGGGTAGTGGCGCTGGCGTAATGACGTTGTGGCGCCGCAACACTGCGGTGCGGTGACGTCACGCTCCTGCTCCATTTTGCCACCAAATTTGAATATTTAAAGGCGCATTGGACACCATTATGGCACCCAATTATAGGAATCTTTTGCTATTGTTCCTGGGTGTATTTTGATCCTGCTGATGTGTTTTTGACCTTTGCCTGGACTTTGTATTGCTTTTGCCTTCCTGCATATAAACCTTGCCTGGACTTTGACCTTGTTTCCTGCCTGATCCTTGTCTGTACCGCGCGATTGGAACCTTAACCCCTAAGCTTCCTCCTTGGTCCCTACTACTTCCCTAGGGTGCCTACTAGGCCTACCCTGACATTATAATTGGGCCATGGACCCCACTGAGGAAGCTACACAAGACATCGGACGAGCACTACGCGGTTTGGCTGATCACATGGAGAGCTATGAAGCATAGCAGTCTAGCTTGCTTATATCAAGGTATATCTGATGTTTCTTTATGGATGTGAAAAGAGACACATGGGGGCAGTTTTACTAAGGGTCAAATTTCGAAGTTAAAAAGCTTCGAAATTCGATCATAGAATCATTTTAAAAGGACATTTTCGATCAAAAACGGACCGAATAGGTCTGTTTTCGATTGAATAAAAATTGTTTGAATGCATTGTTCAATTTTTTTAAAAATCCTTCGATTTCCTAGGACTTACAGTAAAGGTTCCAGGAGGAACAAGTAAAACATGGACAGACGAGTGGATTATTGACCAAACCTGATCTTAATTGAAGCACAAATGACCAGACTGAATCTGAATCTGAGTCTTGCTTTGGACATATTGGATATATTTCCAATTTACTGGAAAGATAATTATTCTATGAACAGTTGAGAGATAACATGGTAGATTAATTTTACCAGCAGAATTACTGTGTGGATGTTCCATTGAGAGCAGAAGATCGCAAATTCCGCAGATTAGTGATATAGTCCCCAGGAAAAAGGAATCAGCCAGGATCACTCGCATACAATAATAAAATATATATGTCATGATACAGGCTTGTAAGCATTAATAAAGCAGGTCAAGGTATTATGAAACAACAGATAGCTAACATACCTATGCTCCACAAGGTCTGAAAGTAGCAGAAGTTAGCAAGGAAATGCACACTGATTTAGTAGATGCGATGACACGGGATCAAATTGTTAATGGAGAGGACAGGAGAAATTTGGAGTCCTCCGAATCACTTATAAGATCAAATGAGTTGAAAAGGGGAAGAGGAGATTTAGGAATAGTGAGAATATTAGTAATCTGAAAGGTGGGAAAATTGTTTGTGGGTAGAATCAACTTTTCTTTTAAAGAAGTCAGCAAAGCCATACCAACGTTGCCCACAATGATGCTAGAATTTTGTGTGTGTGCTGGTGGGGGAATGATGCTGCAAATGACCATTTGTGTCCACACTGGACTTCTTTTCTAGCTTGGGCAACTACAGCCCTTTTAGCAGGGAAGATCAGTGCCTCTCAAGATGCCCCAGGAACTCACCATCTTTGTTTCTGATGATTCACTGAATTGATTCATACTCAGCCCTGTAGCATCATCTTCTGTGACATATGAACCTCACTTGCTGCTTGATGATTTCCCATGAAGCTTTCCTAAGCTCAGCTTCTCCCCAGCAGCCCAGAGCCCACTGAGCATGTGCAGTGCCACTGACACACAAAAGGTGCCTAACAAGATCCAAGATCCAAGGCCTGGATCATTACTGTTATAGGGCTGCTGATTGTCTAAGTTGCTACAGTAGGTGCAGCATATTAAACAAAACCCTCTTGGCAGCTTTATTTTTTTGTTTATTTCTCCATTGAATCATTTAAAGCAATTTGATATTATTCCACTTAGTGACCAAGGATTGCAGCTTTTGGTCCAATTTCAGAGAACAGCATTGCTATGGATGTGTGACCCTAACACTAATATTCATTATGATTTCTGATTGTACAACCACACTGAAGCACAGTGCTTTCGCCCACAGATTCTGCATAAACAAAACCTGCCGTATCCTGTCGCTAAATTGTTTTAAAACCAAAGGATTATGTGTTAATGCTCAATATTGTCGTTACCAACGTTTAATTGCAGCACAAAATAACATTTCCAAATTTAGCTAATAGTGAGAATGTCACATAATCCAGCTCCAAGCTCTAAGTACAATGAATATTGTGATTTTTATGTTGTTATGCCTTTTATTTAACAAGCATGTTATGCAAATGGAATTTAATTTTCTTTTCAAACAACTGGGACACACTAGACTATCACTTGCTCATAGACACAAACAGGCCCCTTGCTGCTCTTGCCAGAGGTCTTTTCTGAGGCTATTCTGTAGCTACCAAGGTTCCAATGAGAAAAGAAGGGATATTCCGACCATAGCCAAGAGTGTACGCTAATCTGCTTCAAGAGAAACGCCTGCCCATTGCGATAAGGAATTTAGAGTGATAGATGATTGACAGCTATTGCCGTGATTCCAAAACAACCACATCCTTGGCCTCATGTTGCTGAAGGTCCAAAACAGTTCTAGAATTTATTCTGATATTAATTGTATGCATCCAGTCATGCTCCTTGCGGTTCTAAATAGTTTCACTGAGCACCAATGCAGCCATCCTGTTATTTCTGCTGAATTGTGCACAAGTAGTGATGGGCGAATTTATTCACCAGGCGCCAATTTGCGGCAAATTCCCTTGATTCGCAGCTGGTGAATAAATTTGCGAAACGCCACCAAAAATTCACCTGCCAAAAATTCGCTGGCGCGCACAGTTAGACTTTTGGCACAAAGGTCCACCTCTCCGTGCTCCATGTGAATTTAATAGGGTAATTTACATCCAGGTGTATCAGGAGCAGTGACAGATGGACAGGGGTGTTTTGACAACTCCTTGTGTTGGGCAGTAGTGATGAAATTGTCCCATGTGCCATTGATACAAGCATGGCCACCTTTAGAAATCATGGGGCCTTGTACGGAAAAATGTTCTGGGCCCCCTGGTCTCTGACGCCCCCAAGCCTTGCCCCATATCTTGCCCAACCCACAGTAAAAAAGCCAAACAGACATCAGAGCTAAAACAGTAACCCCCCTAAGTTATAAAAAGCCATGGGTGTCCAGCCCCCCCACATGTTATAAAAAGCAATTGGTGATCAGGGGCCCCCTTGCAGGTAAAAAAAATATTGATAACCTGCCCCCCCACTCAAAAGTTATAAAAAGCCATTGATCAGGGACCTCTGCAAGTAAAAAACAAAATATTGATGGCCTGCCCCCCCAAGTAATAAAAAGCCATTGATCAGGGCCACCCGCAAGTTAAAAAAAAATATTGATGACCTAGGCCCCCCCAAGTTCTAAAAAGCCACTGGTGGCCAGGACCCCCTTTAAGTAAAAAAAAAAAAAAAACATCAAAATATTTGTTTGAAAATTGCTTGCCTGGGTTCCCCATAAATTTGGCTCTTAAGGGGGCCCTGGCTATGCTTCACTTGTCAGCATTTAGAAGTCAAGATTGGAGCCAGCGTTATTTTTGGCCTATTCAGTTCTTTGCACACTAATTGGTTGATTAAGTTAAGGCCCGGTGAAGCTTCATTGGGATTGGATAGGCTGGAAGGGAAGTTCTAAAAAGGCAAACCTGTAACTGTCCTCGGATCCTTGAAAGACTTTAAGAACATACCACTGGTACAAAAATAACTTTCTTTATTGGTAACATCATCAGGATAGGGAATCAGGAACAAAGATGATCGGTTTTAGCAATATTGTTGCGATATAAGTGCAGTAAGTGCGCGTAGAATGCGGTAGAACTAGGGGCAAACATACAAAAGGAGTATTCAGTATATTCTAACATATAATCAATAACATTGTCATTAGCAGCATTAATCAGTACATATAAACAATGATAGCTCACCTATTTTGCCTCATAGGATCTTAAGGGCAGTTTCTTTACTCTGGCATGCTCTCTGAAGATTCTGTCTCTAATATGGCTGCTGGCATGTCTGGTTAGATTCTAGAAGATCCCAGAGTGAGGCTCAGTTCTGATTGAACTAGACTGTCAGGTGACAGGATTAACTTTTCTGCTTACCATACAACAGAGCATATAAAGGTATATATTGTTCTGTACAGAAAATTAGCACTGAGTTGTTATAAACTTATCTTATATTAACATATATTCCAATGAAAACAGCAGCACTCCGGAAATGTTGAAAAAGTGAAAATACTTTACTGAAATGCTTAAACAGCAACGTTTCGGGCTACAAGCCCTTTCTCAAGCCTTGAGAAAGGGCTTGTAGCCCGAAACGTTGCTGTTTAAGCATTTCAGTAAAGTATTTTCACTTTTTCAACATTTCCGGAGTGCTGCTGTTTTCATTGGAATATATGCAGTGTTTTGCCTTGGCAGGAGGTATAGCTGGCACCCGGGGCTGCAAAGAGCTTTTTGTTCACTTTTGAAGCACACCTGAAATTCATTATCTTATATTAACAGTCACAATGAATTATGCAGCTCAAATGTTAGATTGGCTTGGGCGGGCAGCTACAAACCCCATTCAGCCTCTACTTCAGCTGTTCTAGAAAATTAGGAAGTTGGTGGCCGTCCCTATCTCTCAGTGCAGCTAGAGCCAATCAGAACACAGAATATACACAAGCTTGCTTGCTTCTGATTGGCTTGTGCTGCACACATGGGCCTGAACGGTAGGAGAGGGATAGGGTTACAGCAGAAACAAAGCAAGTGAAAATAAAATGAAGCATGTATAGTGTATTGGAACGTTGCTTGTTTTTAGTGATTCTATTAGAATGCCTTAACTTCATTGGAAGACTTTACATCCCCTTAAAACCACTAAAATAAGACTGTTGATAAATGTGCCTTGCCAGATCCAGATGAGATTTGGGAGGCAGGTGTCCCAGTAATGTCATGTTCGGCTTGCACAAAATGCCCAATTGGTGTAGCCTTTAAAGGAGAACTAACCCCCCTATAACAAAACCTCCTACATACAAAGTCCCCCCCTCCCTGCTTTCCCCTGCATAGGTGATTATTCCTGAAAGTGCTCCTAATTCATTAATCACTTATAGGTGCAGAGTAAGTGCAGTGGAGCTCATGGATGCTATGTTCCTGCTCTTCTGTACTTTGGGAAGCGAATGCTGTATTGCGCAAGCTCAGTTGGAGCAGTCTTCTGGTTTGTAGCAACTGTGCATGTGCCAAAAGAAATTACTGAAGGGAAGGAAGAGGACCCAAAGAATGCTGAAGAGCCGGACAATGGTGCCCATGAGCTCCACTGTGCTTACTCCGCACCTATACACGAGTAATGAATTAGGGGCACTTTCAGCTTTCACCTATGAGGCGGGAGGGAAGGGGAACTATGTAGGGTAACAGGTAGGGATTTTTATTATTGGGGGGGTTTAGTTTTCCTTTAAAGGGCAGTTATTGGGCAAAAATAGTATCCCCAACCAAAAGTGCCAGCTAATATAGCCCGCACTCTTGTTGGGGGTAACAATATGTTACTTTTTTTAAAAAATGCCCCAGACAGCGCTAGGCCACTCACACCAGAAGGGAGCTCCCAGTACGAGTGGTCATGTTGGGACACACAAATGTGCATTATGAGCAAATGCCGAAACTTGCTCATTATCTGCATATACTGTAAGTGACGTCAGAAGAGCATTATGCAAGACGTTCTCTCACACCAGTAGTGGCCTAGCGCTAGCAGGGGGTATTTTTAAATTTAACAAAACTACTGTTACACCCCCCACCCCCAGCCAGAGTGTTGGCTCTATTCTTGGTTGTGAATGATACTTTTGCCCTTTAAATATTTAGCTATTTCCCTATTCATTAGTTCAGTATGACAAATATGTACGTCAAGCAGATTCGTGCTTACGAGGCTGTAATTCAACTCATCGCTATAAATACACTCATCACAGTCATTTCTATCTGACAGCATTTAGCAAGTTCACACACAGCTACCAAATGAATTGCTTGACTTATTCTGGTTCAGTTCTTTGGATCCATCAAGATCTTTTCTCTCTTTTCCTATATTTTGCTTTCCTTCAAAACATAATAATTTCCTCTTCATAAACGTGACTGCGATGCAATATCTGTGCTGTATCGGATGGATGGAAGGGTCTGACAGCGAATTCATCTCTCTTATTCCTTTATGAATAAAACCAGTAAAAGGCACATTGCATGTAGGAACAGCTCAGCTAAAAGTTATATTGAGTGTAGAGAAAATTTAAGAGGGAGTTTTCCCCATGCAGTGATCGAGTGATTGGCCCATCCATCCCGTCAAGGGAATATTAAATGGGGCAATTTGGTTTTTTAACTATCTGACTTTTAGGAAATAAAAGCTTCAGTGTATTTATAGAATACTCTATCCATTCCTCAGCTGGGGGTGGGGTGGAGGCTGCATTAGAATCATCTTTCAGAATAAAGAAAATTAACATACATTTATATTGGAGAATATAATTTGACAGAATGTAACATTCTCTCTTTACATCAATTACACATGCAAATACTAATAATATACTAACAGACATAACATGAATATAGGGGCATTTGTATCAAAGAGTAAAATGAAAGGGGTGGGTTGCCTTCTGAGATAATTTGCAATGGGTTGCAATAAAAAGTAGCAATAACAATACAAATGTAGCCTTACAGAGCTGAAAAGAGTTAGAAGAAGAAGGCAAATAATTAAAAAACTATAGAAAATAAATTATGAAAAACAATTGAAAAATTACTTAGAACTTGCCATTTGATAACATATTAAAAGTTAACTTGAAGATGAACCACTCCATCTGCAGTAGCAGAGCAGGAAGTGTTCCTGGAAAATATAGTCTTAAAGGAAACAAATGTAAGTGTTGAGCATGTTCTATTCCGCAAACGTTATTAGGGGGTGTACAATTTTCACAGGGATTACCAGGGAAATAAGTGAGAAGGCAGGAGCTAATGGCCCACAGGAGCTGAGAAGGGAGAGGCAGAAGAACAGGATTGTGATTGAGTGGACAAAGACGTGGGACGGAGCAAGTGTAGAATCAAGGACAGGCTGGAGTGGGTCAGGGACAGAGTGACAGGAACAGAACAGAGTGAGTTTAGACAAGACTGGAACAGGATTGTGCAGGTGAGAAGGAAGAATCTAGATAGTGACTGGACCAGGACTGGAGAACAGAACAGACAGGACTGGAAATGAGGAACAGGAGGGACAAGAACACAGGAGCAGGAGAAAGGTTCTAGGCCATAGTGCTCCAACAGTAGATAATGCTCAAGCAATGACTGTGAGCAGGACTGGGCTATATATAGGGCAGAGTCAGCCCTGATTAGCTGACTGCACCCAAACAATAAGAGATAGTAAAGGCCAAAACATGAGGTGAAAGATAGTGAGCAAGCTTGTGAACTGCTACCTGGCACTGAGCCAAAAACCCAATGGTTCCTGGCTTGAATTCCAGCATAACCATACAATAATAACCTTGCACCTCTTACCCACCACCCCCCACATGGTTAGGCAATGATATCCCATGTTTATTAAGCAGAAGGAGGTTAAAACTGAACAGTGAGAAGATGAGTAGTTCACAGACTGGCCTAATGAAACAGTGAGAGGTGGCACAAAACCAGGGCGCTGTGGCTCAATCGGATGTTTGACCTTAGTCTTTGATAACATTTGACTTTTTTGATTCCGTTTTACAGAAAACGAGAGAACAGGCCCTCAAAAATAGGGTAACATAAAATAGAAGAATGAAGTTATTGCTCAAAAAAGAGCTAATTGCAAGCTTGGGTTGTGATATCTGCTCATGTTCATGTTATGCTATTTATAAGGAATCTGATCTATGATATTGAATGAGTTTCATCATTAGTATTTTTGAGCAATACTTTCGGTTCTATGGCCAGATATTATGTTGGTGTATATGTAGCTGGGGTAGAACAAGAGCTTAATCAGGTTAGTCATGGGCCAAGAGTCAGAGAAACACAAGGACATGAAAGAGATGAGGAGGTCACTAGACACAGGGCATCTACTTTTCCTAGTGCCTAAAATAATTTTGGTAAACATACAGATCCAAAGCAGATCATGGGCTTGGGCCTTGCACACTCTTTCTCAAATGGTCAGTCACATTTCACAATCTACCTGTTATTACCTTATTAGAAATGTAGGTTTGTGTCTCTAAGGAAGACACAGATTAGACACTGAGAAGGCAGACATTTATTTAAAAAATGAACTTGAAAAAATTACAAATTCAAATAGTTGAAGAGTCCAAACTTTCCTAAGTGTTTTGATTTTTCACAACCAAGAAAACATTTAGCAGCTGAAACCAGGAGAATATTTTGAGAAGTCACCGGGGAATTGTATTTCCAAAATCCAAAAATATTGAAAAATTAAACACCTTAAAAATTAAAACACAATGGAATAATATGATTTTATTTCAATCATGTTTTTCTGTAATCCTGTTTTGTTTCTATATGTATGCTGGGGATTGTGAAAAAAAATTGACAATTGCGATTCAGAAAAACATGCATTACAGAAATCAGAAAATAAATGATGGCAACATGGCACCTTCTGCTCCAGACCAAGCAATGGTCACTCAAAGTCCCAGCACTTATAAAGACCAATATTCAGACAGATACAGCAACAACTATAACAAAGTACTTGTAAAATGCAGAAAGTTCAAGATGTAAAAGTGCAAAAGAAGCATCGGAATCTGTAGGAGCAACTTGTGCCGAGTGTATGATTCTTGCTAAATATACTGCACCATTAGGAATACTGTTTCTCTAATTAACACAGACAGATTTCAGAAGCTGATAAAAGTTAAAATGAATAAACCCCATCTGTTTTACTGCTAATTTTGTCTTATAAAACTTAAAAAAGTTTTGAAACTTCCCAAACACTAACAGATTCTCACAAGTTGATAAAATTCGAACGTGGATGAAAATTTCTGATATGACAGAAAAAAGTCACAAATCCCAGGTGAAATTTGAAAAATGTATTGCAATCTTTTAGTCTCCAGTATTTACTCAAGTATTACACAAAACACAAACTAGTTCATCTTTATCTTAAGGTTACACAGACTGGTTCTGGGGGTATGTATACATAAAATTGCCACTGTGACTTCCTGCTATGAGTTCTAGGGTATTTCTACATGAAATATTCACTGTGCCATCCTGCTGTGAGTTCTGGGGGTATATATACATGAAATAGATACTGTGTAATTCTGTGATGGATTCTGGGGATATTATATATGAAATTACCAGTGTGCCATTTGGTTGTGAGTTATGGGGTTATATATACTGTACATAGAATTGCCATGATTTTTGGGGGTATTATACATGAAATTGCCATTGTTTTGGGTTATTTGTACTGTACATGATATTGCCACTGTGTCATTCTGTTGTGAGTTTTGGGGGTATTAAACATGGAATTGCCACTGTGTCATTTTGCTGTGAGTTTTGGGGGTATTATATATGCAATAGCCGCTGTGCCATCCTGCTGTGAGTTATGGGGGTATTATAAAACATAACTTTTTTCTTCTTCTTTTTCAAAGTAATTTTCTGTTCAAAGTAACAGAAAATTAACTTTAGCACCAAAAGCGGGCAGGGGGATGGGGCATTGGGGATTAATGCACTCTGGTATCATTTCTGCAAATTGGGAAAAAGTCTCCCAGAAAGATGTTTTCTCCCTAAATATATTTTTTCTTTATGTTTCCAACCAAATGCTTTGAGTGCTGTGACATTTTTGTCATTATAAACCCAGGATTATAATATGTTATACAGAAACCTGCTATCGAAAATGCTCTAAATTGAGGTATGGCCATCTCCTATAGACTTCC
>CM044440.1:15533797-15544452 GCA_024363595.1 Xenopus borealis | reverse complement strand
CCAGGTACCCAGTCTCTCCCAATACCACTGCGGAATGGCTCAGGTTTGTCCCGTGCCATCTGGTAAGCGCCACACATGGAGTGTAACACAGACAAAGGGGTGTCAAAAGGGTCATATATATATTGACCTGTAGATGACCAGAACTTTGGATTCATTACTGAAGTTAAATATAATTTGCTGAAGAAACAACATTATGTATAGATATAAGATAAATCCTTGGGTTATACTCATATAATAAATAATTATAGGAATTGGTTAAGTGGCCTAATCCATATAGTCTTATTCTATAATGTTTTAGTTTACAGTGTCCATTATTAGATCCCCCAGCTACAGTATATATATGCTGAATATGTGTCAGTCCCATCTATTTATTGCCTTGTAGCTCGATACAAAGTAGTACATCTAGACAGTCAGAATTAACAAAAGCGCCTGGAATAATCCTGAATAATTTAAGGAGAAATCAAAGTTTTTCCAGCATCTTATTGCAGCCCATTAAAATTTTTAGATGAAGAACGATAATACCTTATTGAAGTCTCTTGTTACCATAGCGACACATTAACAAATGGTCACCTCTATGTGCTTGAACCACTAACAATTTCAATGAAAAAAAAAATCAAATCTGCAATCACAGTCCATTGTAATGTGCAGGGCAAAGATCACAAATATTTGTTATACAAAATAAAATATATAATGTATTTACTGTGTTTCTCTGCTTGTCACAAACACCGCCCTTAGGAATCCTTTTTACTCAATGTAAGATTAGTGTGTACAGGGCCCACTATGGATGCCAACTTAGGGGCCTCCCCAGCCCAGTTGCAGGCCCCCTGCCCCAGTCACATCCCTCCTGACCCCAGTAGCAGGTCCCCTTCCAGTTATGGCCCTTCTCATTCCAGTAGCAAACCCCCTGCCCAGTCCTTTTTCTGCTCCATCTGCCCCCACGTACCTTTTTACCTTTTGCAGCCAGTATGAGTATCCATTGTTCTGGACAGAGATTGGGCCTGGGATGGTGGGGCCCACTGGCTCAGTCTGACCCTGAGTGCCTAGCCCAGCAATAATGACCAGTACTGAGTAGATTGAATTCCCACCCCATCAGCATGGGACATAACTGTGTATTAAACAGAAACACACTGTTGATGCAAAGAGAATCCTGCTGCAAACTCACTCTTCTAATTGATAGCTACTGAGAAAAAAATAACTAGCTCACTACAAATCAGTCATGGACTGGAGCCAGGGGGGAAGTTTGCAAAGATGTGGGCAAATCAGTTCTGAGAGCATCACAATAAGAGAGATACAGGTATGGGATCCGTTATCCAGAAAGCTCCGAATTACAGAATGGTGCCATTGACTCCATTTTATTAAAAAAAAACACAACATATTCCACATTTTTAAAAATGATTTCCTTTTTTCTCTGTAATAATTGAACAGTACTTTATACTTGATTGAAACTAAGACATAATTAATCCTTACTGGAAGCAAACCCAGCCTATTGGGTTTATTGATTGTTTACAAGATTTTCTAGTAGACTTAAGGAATGAAGACCCAAATTAAAGGTACAGCAGTAGCTCCACTGTATAAATAGGCACAACAAGGGGTGTTCATATGCAAATATGGTGCAAATACCAAAGAACAGAGAACATATTTCTTGTATTTATTCTCTTGGGAGGATTCATTTATTATTTTTAAAAATAATTCAAGAATGTTGGCCCCTGGGAAGGTTCATACTTTTTTTAATACATTTTAGAAAAATGACTGCTGGTATGCAAAGCCGTAGCCTGATATTTTCCGAAGCCTAACTCCAAGTAGAAAACAAACAATATAAAATAATATAAAAAAGCTGCACTGATTTATTAGATGTTCCTGCTGGAGTGAGAGGAGATCGCTGTAGGAAACGCTACACTCATATAACAAGGAAAGTTCTTATCTTTTGTCAGTTTGTTTTCTTGCCTTGTTTGGGGACCGTAAGAAGAAGGAAAAGTTGCCGAGCTTCCCCCAAGTCTCCCTATTTACCCGCTAGCCTTCTGCTTTCCATGTCTGTTTATTTTCCATAGGGGGCTAGCAAAATACAGTACACGGAGACCATAGTTGCAAGGAATATAAAGTTAAAATTGAGGCAGAAACTAAATAAATCAGCCCAAGTGACTCGTCCATAAAACTGTTACTGTTATAGCTCGAGGTTCTCTACATTGTAATCGTAAACCTTTAAAAGAGAAGGAAACGCACAAAATAAGTAAGCTTTATCAGAAAGGTCTATATAAATGCACCAGTAAACCAGTAATGCTGCTCTGAGTCCTCTGTCAAAAGAAACACAGCATTTCTTTCCTTCTATTGTGTACACATGGGCTTCTGTATCAGACTTCCTGTTTTCAGCTTAAACCTCCAGGGCTAGGGCTTGAGCATGCTCAGTCTTCTCCTCTCGCCCACCCCTCCCTGCTGTAATCTGAACCCAGAGCTGTAAGTGAGCAGGGAGAGACTCTGGCAGGAAGTGATGTCACACCAAGCTGTTATGGCAGCTGCTGTCCTAAACATACCGAGACATGCTTTACACTGGTATGGGAATGCATCCTGCAGTTAAATATATAGTGTTATAGCTTGAACTATTGTGTCTAATCCATTGGCAATAAACTGCTTTGGTAGCTTTCCTTCTCCTTTAAAATAAGTGAATGAAAAATTGATGAGAGTGCTATACTAAACAGTTTTGCAATGTAAATTCATTATTTATTTTTCTTTAGTTCCAAGATATTAAGGGCTACATGTACCATTAATATGAATGGAGTCGGTTACAACACCACCATCTGCTGGTCATTTTCCAACCAGTCTGACCTGACCAAGTAGTCAATGAAGTCAGGAGAAATAAATAGACTGCTCTGATGTTCTTCTACTTATTAAAGATTTTAGAAAGGTTTCTAATTTTTCCTAAGCAGAAGAACACCAGAGCAGCCTCTTTCTTTCTCCTAGAAAGGTTCACTTATCCTTTAAAGGGTACATTTGCCTTCAAATGCCTTTCTAGTTTCTTGTAGATCAGTTGCTCTTTTGTTTCAAAGCCCCTCTATGATATCCATTACAGGTATAGGATTCATTATCCAGAAACCTGTTAACCAGAAAGCTCAGTATTTTGGGATGGTTTTCTCCCATGGAATTTTTTTTTATCCATATAATGCAGAAAAAAAAATTGTATGTAATTTTTCTCTGTAATAACAAAACAGTACCTTGTAACTGACTAACTAAGATATAACTAAGATATAATTAATCCTTATTGGGGGTAAAAGCAGCCTATTGGGCCCATATAGTGTTTAAATTATTTTCTAGTAAACATGACATGAAGTGCCAAATGAAGGAAAAATCTGTTATCCAGAAAAGCCCAGGTCCTGAGCTGTGTCTATAGACACAGGAAATAGTTATTTCAGCCACCGAGTAATAAAGAGTACAAGAATATCTTGGGGTGGAAGTAAGTCATGGCTCTAGGGATGGACCAAAGTCACAATATTAGGATTTAGTACAGGTGTGTCCAAACTGCGGCCCGAGGACCAAATGCAGACCAGCATGGATATGAATGCACTCAGTTCCAGAGAAAGCGTCATGTTGCAAAGGATATAGGAGGAGGGGGACTCTGCCCATTGCTCAGTTAGTAATAATAATAATATAATAATAAGTCCATTTAATATCCAGGTGTTGCTGGTAGTCGCACTGTATGACTAAATATGCTGGACTCACCTGAAGAGAGCTCTAAAGTATCCAACGAGGATTTGTTTGTATCCTGTTTAAAGGGACAGTACCCTAAAGAAGCACTTGAAGATAAAGAGACTGTTTTATTTAAGGACTTTGCCTTCTTTTGTTAGACAGCTTGGCTCTAGCAGGTTAGTTAATGAGGCCCTATTGTCACTGGTTGGGAATGATGCATTTACTAACTGCAATTCAAATGTAGGGAAGAAGCACACCAGATCAGCTAGGCGATGCCTTTAACACATTTATTTGCCGAAGTATTCAGAAGCATGTACTAGTTGGCCAGTTATTTTATATATACCGTTATTAAGTTAAGCCAATACTGTATGTGTTTGTTATTACTGTGTGCCTAGTGGGGCCACCCGTAGGTGCATTCCCAGATCCCACTAGGTGGAGGCACTGCACTAGTAAGTACCAGGTACCCAGTCTCTCCTGATACCACTGTAGAATGGCTCAGGTTACACCGACAAAGGGGTGTCGAATGGGTTACATTAGTTTATGGTTGGAAAAGGAGGGGATTTTCTTCTGCTTCTTGCTGAGCTGATTAAAACAATCCCATTTTTTGAACTGGTAAGGTTATTACTGCTTGAATGTTTATCGATGCGATCTTAGTAGCAGGCTTTCCAACACTTACATGACATCTTTCTGTTTCAATATGTCAGACATAACTGAATAATCTGCTGAGATATTAAGCATTTTGCGCATTTCTCAACTCTTGTAACTGTTGATAACATGCCGTAATGTAATGCCTTGAGGGAAACAGACAAATGTGCTTATGAACAATAAAAAATCTGCTTATCTTCTGTTCAAAATAACACAATACTGTACATATATAGTATATTTTGTGGCACAGTAACCGGAAAGGAACAGTATGTCTCTCCCTAAAGTCAGTAGTTTCATGCTGTATCGCCAGGCAAATTTATGCTCAGGTGAACAAACTTAATCTACAAATTCACTAAAGTGCGAAATTTACAGAACGTTACCTTTTTTGCCAGAGTTCCCTTCACCAGCTTAGACCTGGCGAACTGATAAGATGAAGCCACATCCTCCTCATTCCTATGCCAGCAACATGAATTCCTGTATGCTGGAAAGTCATAAAGGTTCTAAAAAAATGCTGGTATTTTTTACATATTTTAAAGTGGGATTGCCTTCAAGATTTTTTTAAACCAATTTAAGGGGCATGCCACATTTGTTTTAGGGCGGGCTCGTGTCTAGGGTAGTGATGGGTGAATTTGTCCTGAAAAATTTGTGAAATTCGAGAAACTGTGAGAAATTTGCGAAATGCATTGAAATCAAAGAGCATCAAAATCATTTTAATGCATGTAGATTTCAGAGCCCGCAAAATTTGTATAAGCGTGCCTATTTTGTCCAAATGCATTAAAGTAAATGGGCATCCAAATAATTTTGACGTGTGACAATTTTGAAGCTAGTGGCTGATGTACGTCAATTTTTTTTTTCGATGTGGCGGATTTTTTGCCTCAAAATTTTCTCTGCAGTTTCGCAAATGTATTCGCTGGTGGTGAAACACAGAACTTCAACGTGAATTTGCACCTGGCAAATTTAGTCTAGGGCATTAGAGGATCTCTTGTGTTTTTTATTTTGCATTGGACATTGGTAATAATAAGTGGCCACTTCAAGCATTTCTACCATTTCTAATAAAGATATATATACATATGACCCATATGTTAGAGTCCTGCAGTGGGTCGGCTACCCACAAAAAAAGCAGGTACCCTGCGGAACGAGGGAAAGCTTTTCATGTGTGGTCTGTGGGTTGCAGGTTGGGTAGCGGGTCTCATACTTTTTTCTATCTAGGGATGCACCGAATCCAGGATTCGGTTCGGGATTCGGCCAGGATTCGGCCTTTATCAGCAGGATTCGGATTCGGCCGAATCCTTCTGCCTGGCCGAACCGAATCCGAATTTGCATATGCAAATTAGGGCCAGGGAGCTAAATCACGTGACTTTTTGGCACAAAACAAGGAAGTACAAAATGTTTTCCCCTTCCCACCCATAATTTGCATATGCAAATTAGGGTTCGGATTCGGTTCGGTATTCGGCCAAATCTTTCGGGAAGGATTCGGGGGTTCGGCCGAATCCAAAATAGTGGATTCGGTGCATCCCTATTTCTATCCCACCCACTTTTGATTATACAGCAACATCACTTCCTGTTTGATGGTGGTTGGCAGGTTGCCAGTCAGGTTGCAGATAAGACAGTTGCAAGTCTGGGTCAGGTATCGGATCAAACTGCATAAATTAAATATGCGGGCTGCGCTTCGGGTTGCAGGCAGCAAGTAGTGGGCTCGGGTCTTAGAAATTGGTTCCGCGCAGGACTCTACTATATGTACCTGCCCTATTTAAATTGACCTAAGCGTAAAAGTACTACCAAAGTTTTGCTCAGCAAAAATGAATGCTAGCGAAAATTCGCTATGAAAATGCTTGTGCTGAGGAATTAACGCTAGCGAACTAAGCCAGCTTTCAGCTACAGACACAACTACGCATTTTATGAATTAGTGTAGTGGTAATGAATTTACACCTGGCAAAGTAGCGTGAAGTGTGGTGGAGCCTTTGCTGGTGAAACCTTTAGTGCGTTTGCCCCTATGAGTGTGTGAGATCTACGTTGTTAGTTGGAATGGCACTAATAGTGGCTGAGGAAGGTTTCCTAAATATTCAGACTGTCGATGGACTGGTCTGTTCTGTTTTCAGAATAAGAATGAACTTTCATTTGTTTGTTTGCATATGCTGTATGGAATTATAAAGAAAACTTCCCCATTGTCGAGAATAGGGATGCACCGAATCCAGGATTCGGGATTCGGCCAGGATTCGGCCTTTATCAGCAGGATTCGGATTCGGCCGAATCCTTCTGCCGAACCGAATCCGAATCCTAATTTGCATATGCAAATTAGGGCCAGGGAGCTAAATCACATGACTTTTTGGCACAAAACAAGGAAGTAAAAAATGTTTTCCCCTTCCCACCCATAACTTGCATATGCAAATTAGAATTCAGTTCGGTATTCGGCCAAATCTTTCGGGAAGGATTCGGGGGTTCGGCCCGAATCCAAAATAGTGGATTCGGTGCATCCCTAGTCGAGAAGTGTTCCGTCCCCCACCCAGCCCTCATGAATACAACTGTATTCTTTCTTCAAGGGGCACTGTTCAGAGTCGAATAACCAGTAGCTGAGATGGATTGATTGAACACAGGTTAAATGCAGCTCTGAATAGTGGCGGAACTACCGGGGTAGCAGGGGGTGCAATTGTACCAGTGTCCGTACCCCCTGTGAACCCACCGCCAGTCCGCACACTGCAGAAAACGAAAGACGACTTCTGGGGTGGGAGGAGGGGTGTTCTGCACCCGGGCCGGCCAACCCAAAGTTCCGTTACTGGTTATGAACCTTAACTCTATCAGCGCCATACATAGCAAATGACCTTGTGATATTGTACTGATTTTCAAAGCATTCTTCCAACTGTCAGTTCATGTGCTCAGGCTGCCAGAGGTTAAACATAAACACGTTAAAGCCTGCATATTCCTATATTCCTTTTTAAGGACATGGGGAGTTTTTCCTAGATTTTCTCCAAATTTTTATTAACCCCTACAATAGATGATAGAGAGATAGATAAATATAAAACAGATTAAAAACAATATGAACCTCAGCCCTATCAGCCTTTCAGTACCACCCACAGCAAATGACCGCCCGTGTGTTAGAACATATTGTACTGATTTTCTAAGCATTCTGCAAACTGTCAGTTTGTGCACTCAGGCCTCCAGCTATTTTCATTAGCTCTCTTGCACATTCTCAGCTTTGCGTTATTTTATATAATGGTCACTGCACTCAGATAAATTGAAACAATAATGATGAGTAATTTAATAAAACAGAGCAATGTGAGTTCATGCAAAGGCGAGTTATTCTACTGTATTATAATAAAATAGAAATGGCACTTATTAGAAATGCATAGACAGGGAACCACAGTACCAATGGTGCAGCTGATCTTCCCTTCTGAATATGATATTTGTGTCCGATTTCTGTTGTAGAGAGGGACCGACCACAGCAGTGCCCTCATTTATTAAGGATGAACACCATGATGACATAACATTTTTTGTCCACAAAAAGGTAGCACAAGCCTTTTAAAGGACATGTAAACCACCCCACACAAACATTTAATCAGTGAATAGCCTCTTTGACATCTTTAGATAATTGCCAAGGTTAACAGTAAGGCTGCAGCATTCACTTAATCACTTAGAAATCCTTCTCCTCCTCTAACCTACTCTGCCCTCTCCCTCAGGAATTTACCTTGGCTGTTGGCTTATGAGAATGTTCAGTTCTTCTCAGCTCAGATTACTAAACATACCCTCTAACAGCCAATGAAGAGATAGAATTGCTGGTTCCCATAGAAACTCTGCTCTAGCAGAGCTCAGTTTAACCATTATAGTGCTCAACCCCAGGAGAACTTTTTATCAAAGTATGTTGAGCCTGTGTAAACCTGCATTCTGTATTGCATGAAGATTACAGCATACGTGTCTCAATGTTATAATGTTCCAGAGGGAAAATGGCTGCTAGGTGAAAGCTGCTATTTTTTTTAGGAAAATGTGATGGCACTGGCAAATGGAAGGGTATATGCAATACAAATGGCGTGGCTTGGGTGGGGAAGATATGCCCAACTTATATATACTGTATGGGAGGAAAATGTAGGCTTTACTCCTTTAAGGTTAAACTTCGGTATTACTATTGTTCCTACCTTTTCTCTCTGCATGTTACATTTTCCTTTAATTTTATCTTTTCTAGAATCCCAGCCATGCTGAGCACATAATTGTCACAGAGACTCGATAATAATAGCAATGATAATAACAGTAATTTGTCTTAACCCATGCAACCTGAACATCTAGCGACTTCCTTCCAATCAGCCCATGCCATGCTACCCGGAGAGGCTGTAACCTGATATCCAGCGCTCAAATGCTCCCGACTCTTGATAAACTACATGGTATTTCATACAATCATGTATTTAAAGTTGCTGCCATTTGCTTCTTTTTCCTGAAATTATAGTGCAGGGAAAGGAAAAAGTGGAAACAATGACAGAGCGAACAACATACTGGACGATTTGTTTAGTGGCTTGACCACAAGATGAGGCACAAGGAACCAGACCAAAGCCTTATTACTTGCCTATACCTAAGGTCAGGTATTCATTTTTCATCTCATGTTTTGTATAACTTGACATATATCCTTGGTGGAGTGTAGAGGATCTTGACTTTCCTTATCTATCTAGTGATGCTTCACACTCTCTTAAGGATTGTTCTTCACACAACTTTCCTTACCCTACCTGGACATCATTGGAGGAACCTGCTACCCAAGCTCTGGGCATGCTTTTTCAGCAAAAGAAGTCTGATTCTTTTAGTTAAAGCTCCCCTTGAAGGTCGATCTTTTAGTAAGAGTCTCTCTAAGCTTGGTGTATAAGTCAAATACATTTTCACCCAATATTTCACCCTAACTGACCTTCAGGATGGGTGTTATATGGACCAGGCTGTGATCACTCTTAGATATACCCAAAAAGATCTACATTTTCACAGTAGGCTAGGCTAAGTTTTCTTGAACCTCCGGGAACAGGAAGGCTCCTCTTCTCCTTTACCAGTTACGAGAAACCATATATATAGGGGCATCTTCTGTATATTTTACCCCCCTCCCGACTTCATTGGGGGAACCTCTTACCTAAACTCTTGCTACACTTCAAGAAATTTGACCTTACTGCCCTCTTGTGACTTCATTCATGGACAATCTTACTTGAGCTCTGTTCAGACTTCAACAGACTATTTGGGAAGAGGACCATAGGGTAAGAGGTAGAGCAGTGATTGCCCAACCTATTGGTTAAAGCTCCTCTTGATGGCATTTAACTTCTCTTACAGGTGCACCACCTGCAAGGAGTGTAAATGTTCTACCCATGTCTGGGTTTATTCTGCTTAGGGCTCCAACGCATGGGACATGGGTGTATTTTACGCCTTTGATGCAAGTTTGAGGCACAGGTCTAAGCACACCTAAACGCATCAGCTAATTGATTATATTCTGCCTGGTGGTACTCATGAGCATCCTCAGTTGTATTTCATTGCATTTGTGATTTATCTAGAACTCACAAACAAGCACAAGCAAAATACGCGGTTTTGCATGCTCAGCGTGCATTAGCAAACACACGTAGAAACACCTGTATATAAGAGCCCTTCCTCATTCTAAAATAATATAGGAAGGTTAAATGGCTCCTGATACCCTTGTCTGTGTGAATGTGATAGGGATCTGAGTGTAAGCTTCTGGGACAGGGACACATGGGAATGAAATCTCATTAACAAGCTTCCAACCATGTTGGTTCTGTAAAAAGGGTTATAATAATAATAATAATGGTGTTTGTAACACCTGCTTTATTAAGTAATTGCACCAAACAACCATTAAAGGAAAACAATTAATGAGAATGAAAAGTTGTTTTTACTGATTGGCAAAGCTGCATAGTTGTGGAAGAGATAAGATAAATGCTTGTGTTTGTGTATGGGGGGGGATTGTTTTCTGGTACCCATGTGAATGTTTCTGCTTCCAGCAGTCCTGTCAACTCTCATAATCTACAGTGCAATAGTGCCCTCTAGTGGTAAAACAGGAATTGTTTTTAGATTCCTCTAACAATTATGCACAAATGACTATTAAAGGGCAAAGCCACCAAAAATATATTTTTTCTCATAATGAATGATAAACAACTTTCCAATATCCATTTATTCAAAATTTTCAGAGGTTTTAAATTTATAAGTGGATGACACGCCACCCCCTAACCAGTGCATGAAGACATGCAAGTTAGAGAGCATTGGGACCATGCAAGATATTGAGGAGCCCTGTCGAGTACAGGGTTCCCCAGAGCAATATTTTTAATTACACACAAGATCCTGTCATGGGGAAATTTTTTTTTTTTTTTTAA
>CM044440.1:15515020-15527106 GCA_024363595.1 Xenopus borealis | reverse complement strand
CTTTTCGTCACACAAAACAAGGAAGTAAAAAAGTTTTTGCTGAACACTTTGTGTGCGGCTCTCTTTTACCCTCGCTGATTTGCATATGCAAATTAGGGTTCGGATTCGGTTCAGGATTCGGCTGAATGTTTCGCAAAGGATGCAGGGGTTCAGCCAAAATAGTGGATTGGGTGCATCCCTAATAAATAATGAACTAGCATTCACCTTTTGTTCTGTATTTAACTGGAGCTTCTGGTTCTTTTGAAAGGTGCTCACAATTCTCTGCTGCTGCTTCTGCCTTCTCTGTAGATTTAGGCGAAAGTCTATTGATTGGGTGGGATGTTCCTCCACTCCGTGCACACAAACGAGAGTCCTTTCAAATGATTTGAATGTCCAACTTCTTCTACTTCAGAAGGTGATGACATTTCATAACTAGGCCCGCATAAGTCATCCACTGGGGCCTAAAGAAAAAAGATTCAATTAATATTATGTTAGATCGAAAGCATCACTTGGTGCAGATGGGATAAACATCACTTGGTTTCTTCTTAAAGATCAATAAATATTTAAAGCTCTCAAATAACTTGGCCCTTCAGCCAACTGCCCACACTCAAAGCAGGTTGCTCCATAATGAAGCATCATCAGGTCAGGTTCTTATGTTTAATTCCTGACTTTTAAAGGACAAGGAAACCCTGTTGGCACAAAACACCTCCCCCCGTAGGCCTTCCCTCCCCACCCAGGGCAAATGCCCCTAACTTGTTACTTACCCCTCCTTCTAGGTCCACTCTAGCGGAGTTCGTGGCGCCATCTTGCCACGAGCAGTCTTCTTCCTGGAAACATTGGCGTCTTCGGGCGAATGCGCAGTAGGATGTATTTGCCAGTTCCTTATCAACTGCGCATACGCCCGAAGGTCACGAGAGTGAGGTTGGAACTGGCAAATACCTCCTACTGCGCATTCGCCAGAAGACGCCAATGGATCCAGGTAGAAGACTGCTCGTGACAAGATGGCGCGGTGAATTCAGCTGAAGTGGACCTAGAAGGAGGGGTAAGTAAGAGGGGGGGTCGTTTTGCGCCAACAGGGTTTCCTTCTCCTTTAAGGCCCTCTGTTTAAATTATAAACTTCTGCTTTCTGGTAAACACTGATGTCATCAGTCTTAACGTAATGCAGGAATGGGATCCATTATCCTTACTGAAACTTCGCTTTCTTCCTCTTCAGAAAAGGCCAAAGGGCGACGAACCATTGTGCATGTGCTTGATTTCTCCTCCCTGGCTATCTCCTATAAGGAAGGCAGGGAGGAGAAACCGAGAGCCGCACGATGGATCACCTTTTCTGAAGAGGAGCACAAGCGCAGTTTTGGTAATTTAAGTTTTTAAAAAAAGTTTAAATTGTCTTGTTGGGGTTTTTTTTTTTATCGGTTATATTAGCAATTCTTTTTTCTTTTAAAAATTTGATGTTAATGGTCCTTTAACGGAAAGGCCATCTCCCATAGGCTCAATTTTATCCAAATAATCCCTTTTCTGTGTAAAAATAAATCAGTACCTTGTACTTGATCCCAACTAAAATAAAATGAATCCTAATAGGAAGCAAAACCAGCCTATTGGGTTTATTACATGATTTTCTAGTAGACATAAAGGGGAACTAAAGATCCAAATTCTGGAGAGTCAATCAAATAAGGCTCAAGTACTTACTGGTTTAAAAGGTGGATCAATTTTCCCAGCTTCCAGGGCCTGCCAGTCAATTGACTTAAAGAAGGGGTGCTGCTTGATGTCACGAACAAAATGACGTCTTTTGGATGGTGAATATGTCAGCAGCTGGAAGAAGAGACAATTAGGTATTATAAGACGTATGGTATAAAGGCTGTTGTCAGTCGGAAGGTGTCTGTTTTATCCCATCAAACGGAATCCAAATCTAAAATACAGGGCACATTTACAGGTCCGGATTTGTGGAAAGGCTACCTAGGCCTGGGTCTAGGGCAGCAGGATTTTAAGGGGCGGTATGCTGCCCAACCACACCCACATTTGTTCTGAAACACTGGGGATACGCAGGAGATATGATGGGTTTTTTTATATTTGCCAGGCACCAATCCCCATTGCTCCAGTCCAGATGATGGAAATGTGCCAGAATATAGGGGAGGGAACAGGGGCACCCACTAAATAAATCCGGCCCTACGTATTTATATTACGGCACCCGAGGGCCTAGGGCGGAAGGTTTTGGGGTAGGCCCTCGGGTGCCTATAGTTGTATTTTTAATTTAAAAAAAATCGCCCAGCTACTTCCATGGATTTCCATAGGAAATCTGGTGAAAGCGCTGAGGGGGGTGAGGGGCAGGCTCTTCGCGGAAGTGATGTCACTTCTGCGCAGCATTTCACTTCCGGCGAGGTAAGTGACGTCACACGCCGTGTGTTGGGTCATATTTAGGTCCGATGCTGCCCTATGCGCTAAATACAGTTCTTTCAGCACTCTACACACAATTTACATTCGTTCTCTATTTCTTATGGTTTCTAACATATCCGTTTCCCAAATCCTTCTAAATGTAAGATCCTCAGCAACCCTGTGGTTAACTTATTACACAAGAATTGCAGGGAAAGTGCACAGATATTTAGGTTTGCTGACCAGTTCCCTCAAAGAGAGATGTTGGCTTTAGCAGTCTAAAACGGATATCTCAGAAACTACTCAAAATAGAAAATTCATGAAAGGTTCTCACCATTTTTGCATTTATATTCCCTTTAATAATCTTTCAATATGGCTTTTTTTCTTCAACATACTCACCTTCTCGAGAATGTCCTTTGCATCTGGGTCCAGGCCCTCTGGACATTGCAAGGTCTTTCTGAACCAGGAGAAGGTGGGTTGCCTCCCAGTGAGCATGTCATGTAGTATCACTCCAAGTGAAAAGTAGTCCACACTGGAATCATATGACCTCCAAAGTATCTATAAAACAAGCAATAGGAGAAACTGCTCATCAAACCATGTAATTAGGGTTGCCACCTGTCTGGATTTCACTTGGACAGCCCCGGTTTTGGAATGTTTTTTTCCAAATTAATAATTCCGTAAAGGACGTTGAAGTGAATGACATAGCGATCAACCAATCGCTGATCCCCATGCCATCAGTCCAACCCCTGATGTCACCCGCCCACCTCCCTACATTACCACCCCACCCCCCAAGGTCACTGGTCCGCCTCCTATGTAATAAGCCTGCCCCCTGCCTTTTTTTTTGGGAAACCCTACGTTTAATACCATATTAAAGCTATGCTGGAAAGTAACAGTTATTTTCAACTATTATCTCTGCATACGTAGTATAAAGATTCAAATATACCAGAAAACACTGTGTGATTCTTACCTCAGGGGCCATGTATTTATATGTTCCGGCCCAGCCTGTGGTTGTCTGGTCACCAAAAACATTTTCTACCGCCATACCAAAATCAGCAATCTTAATGTGGCCTGTACTGTCTATCAGAATGTTTTCTGGTTTCAGATCCCTGTAAGGAGACAATGTAACATGGATGTTAGATAACATGGCAACAGAACCACCAAAACTGGCCTCTGGCCCCTGGCCTCTAGCCTGGGGTCCCAAATACACAAAATAATATCACTTACCGATGAATAATGCCACGGGAATGGAGGAAGTTCAGTCCACACACCATCTCAGCAGCTAAGATTCTAATGAAAGAGATGAACAATTATTACTTATTATTATTATTATTAACATGTATTTACATATTTCACAGTGCTGTAAATGTGTTTATACAACTAAATCACATGAATTACATACATAGAACAGAACAGAGTTACAAATACATCACAACCAATACTGGTACAAAAGGTGAAGAAGGCCCTGTGCAGAAAGAGCTTACAATCTAAAGGGAAGGGAATAAGTCACAGTTGTGGGAGTGGGCAAGATCAGAATTAAGTGGGTGAGAGATGTGGTAGTGTATGTGGTATTGCATTTGGTAGTTTAGAAGTTAGGCTTCTCTAAATAAGTGTGTTTTAAGAGATTTCTTGAACGCAAAAAGGTTGGGAGAAAGTCGGACAGACCGTGGGAGAGAATTCCAGAGGAGGGGAGCAGCTCTTGCAAAGTCTTGAGTGTGAGCATGTGAGGAGGTAATGAGAGAATAGTTGAGGAGCAGGTCAGTAGAGGAGCGTAGTAAGCGGTTGGGTGAGTATATGGAGATTAGTTCAGAGATGTAGGGAGGGGCAGAGTTATGAAGTGCTTTGAATGTCAGGGTCATTCATTTGAATTTAATTCTGAAGTGCAGTGGAAGCCAGTGCAGGGATTGGAAGAGCAACACGGCAGAGGAGGAGCGGTTGCTGAGGTGTATAAGTCTGGCGGCAGTGTTTATTATGGACTGGAGAGGAAGGCCAAGTAATACTTCAGCCTCCCTGCTTAAAGGACATGTCAACCCCAAAATTATGCTGCTTTCAATAGCAATTACATTTAAAGCACCAACAATTTTTAATACAATAGTTTTGGAAAGTTGCTTATAATTGTGTTAGGCAAAAAGTAATTTTTTGGGTTGACATGTCGTTTAATGTTTTTAGCATTTGTTATAGTTTGTTATAGTTTATACAGGAGCAGTGGCCAGCTCCAAGTTGTAGTTTCCACCCTTTCCAGCTATAGTCAGGTGATCCCAGTGGTGGCCAATAAAAAGGCAACCATGTTTGGGGGTTTTAAGCCTGAAATCAGCAAGTAAGACTTGTCCCTGTGTAAAATGTATAATGAAGCAATAGAATTCTTAATGAATCAGATGAAAATTGAGCATAGGACTGGCCAGATATGGGATGACTTTGACATTGTTGACCAGCTTAAATATATTGCAATATATGGACAAACAATCCCTGTTTTGTTTAAAGGGTGAGGCACAAATGTCCTTAATATATTAAGAATGGGTTGAGTGCAGATGACTTCTTGTATTTGTCAATAATTCATATGTCTTTGGCAGTTACCCTTTATATTCTGGCAATGAAGAACAAGGACCCTAGAGAATCTTGTCAATCTATCCCTGGAACTTTAATAATGAGGGCTCTTTCTTAATAAGGGCTCTTTAATATACAGTTTTGGAAAGGTTCAGGTTTGTGCGTAGGTTTTCTAGAAGTTCAGAAATTACATGTGCTCACAGTGAGCCAGGACTCACCTTGCGCTGTTGACATCAAAGGGAGCTAAATCCATAAGCTCTAATAAGGTTCCTCCAGGGGCGTACTCCATCACCATAAAGATGGTCTCCTGTACAAGAAACAGTGGGTAGAAGTTACAAAAACAGTAATGGAAAGTGCCAACACCAGGGTCCCCCATAACATATTTTGCGTTACTGGGGTCTATGGCAGGGAACAGGTTAATACAGATATTTGTACCGGAGTCTGAAAGGCAGCTTTGCCATGAACGAGGAAGGGGCAGTCCTGTACAGCTTCTAGTATTCGCCTCTCGCTCATCACAAGTTGTGGAAATGCCTTGTCCTTGTTAATCATTTTCACAGCAACCGGTTCAGCTGTGACCTTGTCTTGTGCCATCACAACCTGAGGAACAATAAGGAGAAACAGGACTGAAATATTAGAAAATTGATACTCCACATTCATTATCTGCTAATGAAGTCTTGGGTGCAAATTCACTAAAGCGCGAAGTGTCTAACGTCAGCGCTAATTCGCCAGCGTGACGTCAATTCGCAACTTTGCCAATTCACTAACGGTGACCCTGGCGGAAATCCGCTAGCGAAATAGACTTGCGAAAATTCGATAGAAAGGTAGATAGACTTGCGCAACTTCACAACCTTACGCCAGGTGAAGTTGCGCACTGATGAAGGCACGTAACTACGCTAATTCACGAAGATGAACGTTACCTCTAACGCTAGACGTTACTTTGCCAGGTCAGACCTGGCGAAGTTCAATAAAATAGATTTTGAGTTTGAAAAAAAAAAAACCTGAAATTTTTTCTAAGTCCCAAAAATGCTGCCGTCTTTTACCTTTTTTAGGGTGATAGCCTGAAAAATAGAGACTTTTTTTTGGGGTTACCCTCCTTCCCCCCCCCCCCTACTTTTCTTAACATATGGCAACTCAACTATACAGGGGGCACATGTAGGACAACTTTATTTTATTTATTAAAGGTTTCCTGGGCTTGTGTAGTGGAATGTAGTAATAGTGTACACCTCTATTTTATGCTTACGTTTGCGCCGTATGCAAATCAGGCATCACTAGCGTAAGTGCGCTTTGCCTGGCGAAGTAACAGTAGCGCTACTTCGCTACCGTTCGGTGCCGTGAGCGCAAATTCGCATCTTAGAGAATTTAGTAGCACTTGCGAAAATTCGCCTGGCGAAGTGTGGCAAACGCCGGCGAAGCCAGTGCTAGCGCATTTCCCCGCTTTAGTGAATTTGCCCATTGGTGTGGATTAGAGTTGGTAAATGAAAGACCTATATGCAAGTGCAGGACATACCGATCCAAAGGAGCCTCTTCCTAGTTCTCTGTAGAAAAGGAATCTACTGGTTGTCACAGGGATGGCAGTTCCACCTTATTAGAGACAGAAAACAAGTCATGTTTTATTACCTGTGAGTCAATTATGAAAAATGGTGTTGTGTTATTTGAGTAGACAACTCAACCTCTCTTTTATAACCCCGGCCCTGTCAATGAACAGTATAATCAGGCCCAGATTTGTGGCGCAGGAGATGCACAGGATATTTGATCATTTTAAAAATGTATCATGTGCTAATCCTCAATGTGATGAAAATTTACACTTGTTCATGAATGAAGGGTGGGAGTGACAAATGTCAGCGGGCCTAGGGGCACCCACGATGTAAATCCAGCCCTGAGTATAATGTTCTTCATTTCCCATTAGTTGTACAGCATTACTGTGATAGTCCTGCTACTTACCTGATTCACTATCAATTGGGGATTGTGTCTCCTTAGTCTCTGTGTTTTCTTCCTTGAATCTTTTTACTTTTCCAGCTTCATAATCCTCTTCATCTGATCTGCTGCGCTTTTTCCCTTTGTATGGAGGAGGATCCAAGGGCCGTTTGGCTTCATCTTGATCACCAGTACCAGATTCAGTCCTTCTTTTCTTTTTTGAGACACTCTCTTCATCGTTGAATGCCTCTGTCTTCCTCTTTCTGTGAGGGTCATTCTTTGGCTTTCCTGACATTTGATCCAAACTGGGTCCAGGGCTTAATTTCCGGGCCGGTAATTTGAAAGCAGATGTAAACTTTGTATGAAATCTTCTAAGGACAGAGAAAACTCTACTTTTAAGCCCCAAAACTTTGCTCGTCCCAACGTCTCTTTGCTCAGCCTCGTTGTTTTTCTTGTTCATACTTGATTTGTTGAATTTTTGGTTATTGGAAACCATAATTCAGTCAAAAATAAGACAAAATTAAGAAAACTGTAGGTTCACTCCTACCGCTTCCAACAATGAACAACATCTGAGCTGTGCCAGGCTTCAAAGCCCATTGTCATGAGTGATGATGTCACAATGGTACCGAGCAACGGACAAACGAACAATATGCAGCCTATGGCAGGCAGGTGACACATTATTAGGAGAACAAATAAAAGCCTTTAACGGAGCAAAAGGCATAAACAAGAATACAGATTTGCATTTTGCAGCACATTGTACAGTATTATTCACTGCGCCTGCTTCATTTTATCTTATGTCTTATTCATAGCAAACTGGGTAAGGACATGTAAGTCAGTGGTGTTACTGGTCTAAGGAACAGTTTCCAGCATGAGCCAGTGATTTGAAAACCCAACTGACAAACAGCCCAGCTGAATTATTTACAGAGGAGGAATTGTTCAGTATAAAAAAAGAAACTGGCTAAATAGACAGGCTGTGCAAAATAAAAAATGTCTAATATAGTTAGTTAGGCAAATATGTAATGTATAAAGGCTGGAGTGAGTGGATGTGTAACATAATAGCCAGAACATTACTTTGTGCTTTTTAGCTCTCTTGGTTTCCACTGATTGGTTACTGCCTGGTAACTGACATAAGATTGAGGAGCATGTAGCTTCATCTTATCAGTTTGCCAGGTCTAAGCTTTATGGTTATGGTGACCAGGCAGTAACCAATCAGAGCTCCTCTGGGACAGTGATTGATGCATATGAGTAAACCTTCTTTCTACAGACCAGCATTTAATACATAGTTTACACAGAAAGTTCAAAGAGTTGCTTATTTCAGCAAATTGCATTTACTACTTAAGGTGGCCATAGACAGGGAGAACAAGCGGATCTCTCCCTGATATTCCCTGAATTTTCACTCCGCGAGTGATCTTTACTCCGCAAATCCACTAAAATGCGAATTTTACAGAACGTTACTTCTTTCACCAGCGTTTCCTTCGCCAGCTTAGATCTGGCGAACTGATAAGATGAAGCTACATCCTACTCAATCTTATGTCAGTGACATCATATCCTGAATGCTGGAAAGTTCTAAATAAAAACTCTGGCATTTTTTCACATTTTAAAGCAGGATTGCCTTCAAAAATCCCATTAAAGATTTTTGAGGGACATGCCACATTCGTTTTAGGGTGGGCTCATGTCTAGGGCATCTGTTTAGTCTTTATTTTGCTTCCTTGGGCATTGGTAATAACAAGTGGCGACTTCATCAATTTCACCAACATCTCTAATAAAGACATATATATATGACCTATATGTACCCGCCCTATTCCAATTGACCTAAGCGCAAGAGCACTAAGAAAATTTCACTAGGCAGAAACAAACGTTAGCGAAAGCGCTCTATGAAAAAACAAAACTTTGGCTGCCGAGACGCAATTTCACATTTTTGCAAAATTCGTGTAGTGGTAGTGAATTTGCACCGGACAAATTTGTGCAAAGTGTGGCAGATACTGATGGGCTAATTTATTCGCCTGCAGCAAATCCATGGCGAATTCCGCCGATTCGCCGCAGGAGAATAAATTCGCGTCTTTTTGGACGCTGGCATCAGTTTTTTTTCTTCACAAAATTTTCTCTGTTATTGGACGCCAGCGTCAGTTTGTTAGTCGCCTGCAATGGACAACTGCCTCCAAGAACGGCGAAAAATCTACGAAATAGCACAAAATTCACTAAACGCCGACGCGTCTAGTTTTGGACAGTTTTGCCGGCGACAAAAAAACGGACGCCGGCATCCAAAATTAGACGCATCAGCGAAAAATTGCGTGAAACGCTGCAGATTTACCCATCACTGGTGGTGGAGACTTCCCAGGTGAAAATTCGCCCTCTAGTGAATTGGCCCAATTGTATTGTTTCTAATCAGTTCTAAAGGGCAAAGCTGTAGTTAGAATAGGGCACTGCCACCTCAGTAACTGTCCAGTCACAATGCAAAGAATATTCTATGTGAGACGCATGGCAGCCATGCACAGGTAATAAACTTCAGCCAGAATCCAACACCAAAATCATTTAACCCAACTTCCCTTTGGATGTTAACATTTTTATATAATATTTAAAAAGGTGCAAGGAGCTGCCTTCCCCAGGGGGCAAGTGCTTGTTAGGTGAGCAAAAAGTTGCAAATCATTGTCCAGTGCCTAGAAAAATGAATATTGACCTCTACAATCTTGTAAATAACTATTAGCTTTGATGGTTTATATGTCCTTTATTTCCAATCCTGTCATTTTGTTTTATAAAGAGCCTGAAGCACAGGAGATGGTGAACATCCAGAAAAAAAACTAACTGGCTTATCAAAGTTTAAAGGGATACTGTCATGGGGAATTCTGCACTGAAATCACTTTCTCAAAAGAGCAAACAGATATTTTTATATTGAATTTTGAAATCTGACATGGGGCTAGACATATTGTCCGTTTCCCAGGTGCCCAAATTACCCTAGCAACCATGCACTGATTTGACTAAGAGCATGGAATATGAAAGGCCTGAATAGAAAGATGAGTAATAAAAAGAACCAATTATAATAAGTTTGAACCCTTACAGGGAATTTTTTTTTTAGATGGGTCAGGGGCTCCAATTTGAAAATGGGAAAGAGGTAGAAAAGGGTAGAAAAAATAATGCATAAAAAAATTAATTATGAAGACCAAATGAAATGTTGCTTAAGGTGGCCATAGACAGTGAGATCCGCTCGTTTGCCGATATCGCCAAACGAGTGGATCTCTCCCCGATATAACCACATTGAAGTGGGCGATATCGGGATGATCCGATCGTGGGCCCTAGGACCGCATACACGCACAGATGCGCCCGCGATCCGACTAGGTTTTTTAACCTGCCCGATCGAGATCTGGACGACTTTCAGCCAGATATCAATCAGGGAAGCCCGTCGGGTCGCCCCACACATGGGCCAATAAGCTGCCGACTCGGTCTGTCGGCAACCTATATGGGCCCGTGTATGGGGGCCTTTAGAATTGGAAATTCTATAACTTACTAAAGATTAACTTAAAGGTGAACCACTCCTTTAACTGTCAAATCACACAGATTATCTAAATCTGCCCCTAAATTTAATAAATTAATCTGGTTTGTGATTTGGAATAGTGTTTTTATGATCGAATGTACATAGTAAAGTGTTTCATGTTTGAAACCGGATCTCATCATTCGACATATTTATTAGGAAAGAATACTGTTTTTCATCACATTTAAATTACATATTCATATTTTTCGTGGCACTGGATTTTCCTCTTAATAACAGAATGTTTTTTGTGGAGCAAAAGTGAGATCAGATTCATGACAGATAATTAAAATTCAACATTGTGTATACAAATACAATATGAGATGGCTATGGGACCAAACATTGGTGTTTCCAAACAATACTTTTCATTTAAAATGGCAGAACCCTTTAGTGCAGACACAGGCGTCATAGTATACAGTATATTGCACTGAATATAAACCGTAATACGGCAATGTTTAACTACAATAAATTTAACAGTTTAAATAGTCCCACCTAAACCGTAAAAAAAAATACTGTTTATTCGAAAACATTTTCATTTAGAATTTAGCATTTACGGCCAGTCATAACCGAACGTGGTGACTGCAATTATAGCAATAAGGGTGTCGCTGCCAACAAATTGTTATGGCCCCAATGACTATGGGGCAGATTTATGGCCTATTGTATTTATTTAACAAACCATTACCATCGTTACCACATGATAAACAAAAAATACAGATAGTTTTAGATTTATTCCACTAGGGTGCAGGACTAGGCTACTGTTCTGCCACATTATGTCTCCATTCAACCATTTGTGGGACAATTGCCCTCAGAGGCCTGGTCCTATAGCTCCAGAAGTCCTCGTGGTCATCTCTCTGCATCTCAATGTTGCATGGCTTTCTTTCTTCATGGACGCCTCTGAAAAATAGAAAGAACAAGCATGGTCAGTCTTTGGAGACCAATAAAAGGCTGCTTTGTATATAACCTTCACTACATTCTGATATCACTTATACAGCAGCCATGGTGAGCCAACAAGCAAAGCATTAGTCTGAGTGAGATAAGAGGTCTTCAGACATAGGGAGGACTATTTACAAATTTTCGAGGCTGAGAAAACAATGTAAGTGGCAAAAAGTGGTGCCAAAAATTGTGCAACTTTATTTCTTGGTCCCTAGATTTTGTAAGAAAAATCCATGACCGAATATTCCCACCTCCACATGCCAGTGCGAATCACATTGTCCCATTCCTTTTCAATGAGGCTAAAAAACTCAAATGTTTTAACGAACTGAAAAAATAAGTATTGAACCCTGCCATCTTTTCTCTACCAAGTTTTTTCTGGCAACTTTTTGGGATTTTATTCCTGAATAAGTCCTGCCTATTCGAGGTTTTTTTTCTGGGTTTTTTCTTGAACCATAAAAAAACATAAACTCGACTTTTGATAAATTGACCCCTTGGAGTTCAGATACCTTCTTTAAAGGGGTTGTTCACCTTCATAGAACATTAAAAAATGTAACAGTTCATGTAGAAATAACAAGCTCTGCCATATAAATGTTTAACCAAAAATGTGCAGTTCATGAGATATTCACCTCAGATGGATCCTTTTGCAGATGGGCCCCCAGTGGGGGGTAGGTTGCAGACCCCCAAAAAACACTACAGTGACTTCCTGTACTTCCTTATTTTACATGATACACACTCCTGGCAGCACCAGGAAGGCACAAATGCAGCCGTTAGCTTAGCTCTGATTGGCTGCTTCTCCTGTCAGTCAGCTTCTGATCCCTAGTCAGTGTGG
>CM044440.1:15477252-15487558 GCA_024363595.1 Xenopus borealis | reverse complement strand
TTCTCAGTCCTCCTCTCTTGATCAGAAGTATTGATAAATAGACCACACATACTAATACATTATACACAAGGGCAGCGTGCAAAGTGCAATCTAATGTGCAATTCACCATATTTGTTTCCAGGAATGTAGCATTTTGACCACAGTACAAGAGTAATTGGGGCATCAATATGTGGGGAGTTGCACTTGCATTTGTGTCAATAGGATACAGTTGCACTGACAATTGCCTGAACTGGGATGATAGTGTCTGGTCTGTGTGCAATTCTTTAGGTGTGTATTGGCACAAGCCACTGTGGAAAACCCGAGATTACCACCAGATTGAAGGTATTGGAAGCTCTAGGGATCCCCAATGTTGGTAAGTAAACTTTGTGCACAATTTTGAACAGGCGGTGGAACAGACGCACCCGTAGCTTTTCATTTACAACTAATTTGTTAATTTTTCCAAAATGTTTAACACTCCGTCAACGCTCCTGAACCCCAATTAGGACACAAAGGAAGAACAGATGAATTGCAGCTCCAGAACCTTTAGTTGACTTAAAGCCCCTTGACGAATGTCATAATATCTCGCAACACAAGCAGTGCGTTCCCAGAGAGCAGATGGCACAGAGCGTAAGTACATCATTAAAAGATATTATTTCATCTTCAAAGTCATTAGCTTTGCACTGTTTCTTTGTTTACAAACTAATTATGGTGCCTTTGTTAGCAGACATGCGTATGTAAAATGTGTTTGAAATGCGACTTCCCAAAAAGCTCAAGCTTTTAATACTCGACTCCCAGAAGTTAGAGAGAAGCAATATAATTTAATGATTCTGTGTTTGGAAGGATGGGGTTTTATACTGATGAACTATTTGCCTTGTAAGTATTTCATTACTTTCTAGGTACCCACTGTGCCGTGCTATAGAGTGAGAGTAACGATGGCCATACACAATAGATCCGCTTGTTTGTCGATGTCGACAAACAAGCAGATCTTTCCCCATTATACCCACAAATTGCAGGGCGATATCGGGTAAATCTGAACCTTAGGGCCAAATGATCGGATTGAAACGAAGAGACTTGGCGACGAAGGAATGAGGACCACATAAACTAGCCGATGAGGTCCTCGATTGACAGAAGAATCAGAACTCCCCAATCGATATCTTGGACAGATATTGATATATTGATTGATATATTGATATAGATAAGCTGCCAAATCGGTCTAAAGAGTTTTAATCAGCCCATATACGGCCACCTTAGAGCCACCACTCAAAATACAGTCACAACACCACAGCCAACCCACCTGAGACTCCCATTAAAGTACAAGGAATATTACATTAACTGTAACAATAACTTTAAAGGGGAATTCCACCCCTCCGGTGCCGAACTTCGTGAACTTTGGGCACATGTGCAGTAGTACCAACCTGCAAATGCGTCCTACTGTGCAAGCACCGCCAAGCGCTGATGGATCCAGGAAGAAGACATTGTTGGAGAAGATGGTGCTCGTGAACCTGGCTGGAGGGGACTTCCATGGAGGGGTAAGCAGCGACTTAGGGGCATTTGCCCGGGGGGGGGGGAGAGGTAGGCCAAGGTGGTGTGGGGGGTTTAGCGTTGGAGGGGTTGAATTCCCCTTTAGGAATTAAAACAATAACATGGGGTACAACAACTTGTAGCACTAAAGCATCAGAACATTCACAGGGCTTAGACTATTTGTAGATAATCAGAACACTGGAACATTCACAGGGTTAGACCAGCTGGTGTCATTAGGATTTTTACTAAGTTAGACGAACCTGAATCAAAACAGTCACAGTTCTAGATCAAGCGGTATCCAAAGCATTAGAGAATTCACATGTCTAGGCCACCTGTAGCCAAAATACCTTCACAGACCTATAGCAATTTAAGTGAATCAGATCATCAGAACATTGACAGGTCTAGTCTAACCAACATGCAATGAGATCATAAGAGCATTCAAAATAGTACCTGTACTTGATCCCAATTAAGATATAATTAATCCTAATTGGAGGCAAAACAATCCTATTGGGTTTATTTAATGTTTAAATTATGTTTTAGTAGATAAAGTATAGTGATCCAAATAATGGGAAGATCCCTTATCTAAAAACATCTACGGCTCTGAGCGTTCAGGATAACAGATACCGTACCTGTAGCTATATTAGACAGATGTATGCTCATAATTAAAACTTCTATTTTACATCCCTTGATTAAGTTTTTCAGAATTTTATACTTTTTTTGACACTGGCTGACAAAAAAGAAAATTCTTCTTAGTGTGCCTGCCCTCAGAAAGCATTGAATCCGCCTCTCGAAGATTTTGCTTTTGCTGGTGGATATTGGTTCAGTGTTCCTGCACTCAGATGATTTAATGCTTCAGGGGCAGATACACTAAGAAGAATTTTCTAGCGTACCAGCGGATTGATTTATATGCTGGCAAACAATCTGCCTTGTGTGCCCGGCCCTTTTCTGGTTAGCTGGTTTTGCGAGAGGGCCTTTTGTTGACCTGTGCTTCACTGATTTGACCAGTTTTGAATATCAGTCCATCCTGACAACTCTCAGAAGGTAACAAGCAAAGTGTGCTCAAGCTGTTGTATTTATCCAGCAAATATTTTACTACCAGTAGTCCCTCCAATCCTGTAAAAAAGAAAGGGAGCAGCTTGGCAGCGTATTCTCCGCCTGTGGAGAAACCATTTCATCTGATATTAGCCAGATGCTTATTTGCCGAGCTGTGACAGTGGATTTTAGTGTGAGAAATCTTCTCTCTGTGTGTGCACCTAGGCCTGTACAGTACCTCCAGGTGCAGACACAAAGGAGAGGGAATGGGGAAAGGGGCAGTTTTTGTTTTTCCTCAGGCCAAGAAACCGTTCAGTGTAGCATAAGCCTTGGGTAATTTTTAAAATCTGAGAAAGGAATGGGGAAATGGCATGGAGGCACTACTGGTAGTCTAGGCCAGAATATTCATAGAGCTAGACCACCTATAGCCAAGAGGAGCATTAGAACCTTCACAGAACTATACCAACTAGCCTGTAGCCAGTCAGAAAACTAGAACATTAATAGGCCTAGACCAATATGTAACCAATTAGGGCATCAGAACATTCACATACAACATCACCTGTAGCTAAAATGAGCATTAAAAATACACCCTAACTAACAAGGGTCATCAAGTTTACCTGTAAGGGGCTGAGGGGCACAAAGTTGTACCCCTATTCACTAAGCATATGAATCAAAGGCAATAGTGGGTGCAGGCTGTGCTCAGCAACACTGACCACCTGAGGAAGGAAACATATTTTGCACACCAATAAATTCCCTATACTGTCCAGGATCGGATTGGCCCATCCAGGTGTTCAATGTAGTCCCCTCACCTGCCTCATATCAGGGGATAAGCTTCATTCTGGGTGGGAGAGCAGGCTGGGTCTTCAGAGCCCCACAAAGTGCTTCTGGTCTAATGTGTTTGTCCATTTGGAACTAGAAATGGAACAATAACATGTTTTTACTTAATGAGACAGTATATATAACGAACTAAATGAAACATCAAACATGGATGAGTTAAAAGAATAGTCAGACTGTATTATCAGGATTTCAAGTACTTTCTGCTATTTATTCTGCTCAGGTTGAACCAGGGTGTATATGGGTGTATTTACTGCCCCTTTAGGGCTAGTCCACATGGGAAGATTCAGGGAGATTAGTCACCAGACAACTAATCGCCGCTTCTTTGGGGCTACTAATTTCTCTGAATTGCTTACCCATGTCTCACGAAGGCAATTTTCAGCGACTTAATAAAACGCAGCGCTCCGTGTGAATAGGCTCAGGTGACTTTACATTTTAGCGGGCGCGAGACATGGGTAAGCAATTCAGGGAGATTAGTCGACACAAAGAAGCGGCGATTGGTCATCTGGGGGTTAATCTCCCTGAATCTTACCACGTGGACTAGCCCTTAAGAGAGCTGAGAAATGGAAATCTCTGGGTACTGTTGCTCAACACAAATACATACATAAATTACATGGGACTTGCACTCCAGGTTATCTCAAGAACACAAAAGTGACAGCACATACGTTACGCTGATAATGAAATGAATCGGTCAGAGAGGATCAGAATTTACTCAGAAATTGATTTGAAGAAAACAAGTCTCATCGTGTAACTCCGTGTGAAATCACAGCGACAAGAGTGAATTTGACACACGATGATGAGGGTATTGATGCTTCTTTAACAACACCTGCACTGGGGTCTCTGGGCTCTGATGGGGTTGAAAAAATATATTTGTGGAAGAATGTGTAAGGCCCTTGTATAGATAATTAGCTGGAAGTGCCTCTGTTTACCTCGCATTTTACATAAAATTGCATTTCGCTCTGACATGTAAAACATATCCCCAGTCCGCTCACAGTCAGGTTAATAGGAACGTGCCCTTAACTGTTCTAATCTTGTTGTCTCTATCGTTCCATCTTAATCTGTGGTTTTATGATACATATTATAGCCTCAGCTTCCGTTGCAGGTCTCTAGTAATGGAAATGGAGAAACTATTATCATTTATCATCACATATTTTAACCATCATCACATATTACCCACTTTAATATGGCTTAATGCAGTACCAGGGTCATTGGGCTGGAAATCAGTGGACTGGAAATCAGAGATCAGGTGTAGACCATGGTGCAGATGGGTTTAAGGGGGTCACCATCTTGAAAAGTGTCTGTGACATTCACATGCCCAGTGGGCTCTGAGCAGCCGTTGAGAAGCTAAGCTTAGGGGTTGTCTCAAATTATCAAGCAGAAAATTAGGTTGGCCTGTAATATATACACTCATGCTACAAGGTTAACTATTATATTCTCAAGCTAGTTGCATTGGTTTCTCTGGTGTCCTGTAGTAATTATCTGTATTAATTACGAATCAGCCTTATATTGTAGAATTCTACCTGTATCTGACGATTCCACACTAACACTGATTGTTCAGGTGTTTTCAAACATACACAAAAGCCATGCATAGAGCAGCAGAACATGGAGTGGTCATTAAATGTACAGTGTTAAGCTGGCCATAGACGTAACAATTACGATCTTTCGTTTCAACAAACATGTGTAGATCTGAATCGTCAAATATACAGGTAGAAACCATAGAATTCTACTTGTATCTGACGATTCAGCGCTAACAATGGCCGATGTTAAGGCATCCGATCAAAATTTTCCGTCCAGCCCGATCAACCAGCCGACCGATATCTTAATCTTCTGACAATATCGGTCGGCTCATTTCCAACCATACAAACACAGAATATCATACGAAAATTCGTTTCGTACGATATTATCGGTGTGTCTATGGCCACCTTAAGGTATTGGCCCAAGAGACCAGATAAACAGATAAGTGGAGACAGTCAACTACAAGAGGTACATGAATTACCATGAGATACCATAAGATGCCGTGAGGTACATGAGATGCCAAGAAATACAAGAGATACAGTCAGGAACATGAGATACCATGAGAAACACAAGATACCATGAGGTACATTAGATGCCGTAAGGTACATGAGATACCATGAGGTACATAATATACTGTGAGGTGCATGAGATGCCATAAGGTACACGAGATGCCATAAGCTACATGCGATGCCATGAAGAACATGAAATACCATGAGGAACACGACATGATGTGAGGTACATGATGGACATGAGGCATCATTGACTTTATTTATGGAGACTGTATCATGACTTTAAAGGGGTGGTTCACCTTCAAGTTAACTTTTAGTATATTGTAGAAAGGCCAAAAAAACATTTCAATTGGTCTTCATTATTTATTTTTCATAGTTTTTTTAATGATTTGCAATTTTCTTCTGTTTCTTTGGAGCTTTCAAATGGGGGTCACTGACACTATCTAAAAACAAATGCTCTGTAAGGCTACAAATGTATTGTTATTGTTACTTTTTATTACTTATCATTCTATTCAGTCCGTCTCCTATTCATATTCCAGTCTCTTATTCAAATCAATGCAGGGTTGTTAGGGTAATTTGTACCCTAGAAACCAAATTGCTGACACTGCAAACTAGAGAGCTGCTGAATAAAAAGCTAAATAACTGAAAAACCCCAAATAATAAAAAATGAAAACCAATTGCAAATTGTCTCCGAATATCACTCTCTACATTATACTAAAAGTTAACGCAAAGGTGAACAACCCCTTTAACGGTATATATATATATATATATATATCTGATAGAGTTTACTAAAGGGAAGTACAAGTTTTCTAATAACATCTTATAAATTGTGTTATTAACCTGTTATTAAAGGATGATTCTGATAAACATGTCTTCGTTCAATCTCAGCTAACATGCTGTCATGTCAGTATACCACTAATGTTCTCTATCAGGCAAGATTTGGCCCTGTTCAAATTTATAAATCATTATAGAAAAAGCCCACTCCCTTGTATTTACTGCATGCCTTCAGTGTGATTTGTTGGTTCCCCACTCTGTTATCCACTTCCAGTCTATTTTACTCTCTTTCCCTTTCTCTCTCTGAGAGAGAGACATCAGAGTGCAGGACCCCAGTACATATACATAGGTGTAGCTGATAATAAATAATGCATGAAAGCACAGGAACCCAGTGCATATACATACAGTAGGTGTAGCTGATAATAAATAATGCATGAAAGCAAAGGTTTGCATAGTTGCATTAGAAACTCGGGGTCACTGAACGCCACAGTTTATATTTAATTAGCCCATAGTTACCCTCTGTAACCTCTATAAAAATGGAAACGATTCAGCAGAGAATCCATAATCATTCCAAGTAAATGGAGAAGACAGAATTCACATAAAGGGTGACGAGGGCAATAACAGGGAAGGATATTAACAGTTAACGAACACATTGGGCTCCCGCTGACCACGTCGGGATCCCAGTAACGAGCTCTTAACAGGCCATAAACCTGTTTGTCAGCCAATCAGCATGTTAATTGCTGGAATTAAAACATCTACCGTGTGCTTCTGGGATATATTTATAAAAGCAATTAAACACTTCACAGGGATTGCAGCTAAGGAAGTGTGCGGGTGGGTTTTAATGGGTTTCTTCCTTCATAGGAGGATATATATCCTGTACAGTATGTGTTGTACAATTATTCCATCCGTTGTCCACAAACCCGTCATCCAGAAAGCTCCAAATTACAGAAAGGCCATCTCCCACAGACTCCCTTATAATGAAATAATCCAAATTTTAAAAAAGTATTTCCTTTTTCTCTGTAATAATAAAACAGTACCTTGTACTTGATCCCAACTAAGACAAAATGAATCCCTATTGGAAGAAAAACCAGCCTATTGGGTTTATTAAAGGGATACTGTTGTGGGAAAAATTTTCAAATGCATCAGTTAATAGTGCTGTTCCAGAAGAATTCTGCATTGAAATCCATTTCTCAAAAGAGCAAACAGATTTTTTTATATTTCATTTTGAAATCTGACATGGGGCTAGACATACTGTCAATTTCCCAGCTGCCCCAAGTCATGTGACTTGTGCTCTGATAAACTTCAATCACTCTTTACTGCTGTACTGCAAGTTGGAGTGATATCACCCCTCCTTTTCCCCCACCCAGCAGCCTAACAACAGAACAATGGGAAGGTAACCAGATAACAGCTCCCTAACACAAGATAACAGCTGCCTGGTAGATCTAAGAACAGCACTCAATAGTAAAACCCATGTCCCACTGCGTTTTATTCAGTTACATTGAGTAGCAAAAACAACAGCCTGCCAAAAAGCTTTAAAAGGGAAAAACCACCATTATTTTCATAGAAAATAAAAACCTTGAATTTTTCGTGATTTATTAAACCCTGGTCATGTCAAAAGTCTGAATATAAAAGTAGTCCAACTCAGACCTGCCCAGTTCATGCAAAAGTCAGTGGCAGATGTCCCTTTCATATCCTGATTTGCCCCAGGTTTCGTTCAACAATCCATCAAAATTCGAAAAAGTTTTCAGTGCCAAATTCTAAACATTTGTGCGATTTTTATTTTTTTCATGATTTTCTAGATTTTTTCCTGCACAGGACATTTTCAGAAAAAAATATTCATAAATAGGGGGGGGGGAAGTCTGTGCAGATTTGGGTGGAGTAGTTTTCATAAAATATTGAGAAGTTTTTGGATTTTGATAACCCCCTTTTTCTAGTAGACTTTAGGTATGACAATCGAAATTATCGAAAGATCTATTATCCAGAAAACCCCAGGTCCCAAGCATTCTGGATAGTAGGATAATAGGTCCCACAGGAAATTTTCAGAAAAAAATATTCATAAATAGGGGGGAAAGTCTGTGCAGATTTGGGTGGAGTAGTTTTCATAAAATAGTGAGAACTTTTTGGATTTTGATAACCCCCTTTTTCTTGTAGACTTTAGGTATGACGATAGAAATTATGGAAATATCTATTATCCGGAAAACCCCAGGTCCCAAGCATTCTGGATAATAGGTCCCATACCTGTATGTATATATATATGTATATATAGAAAAATACAAGAGGTCCTCTGCACTCAACCCATGTGGACCCGTCACCCCAAACAAATATTCAAAATCATATTTTATCACATTAGTCAAGCAAAATGATCATTAATTACACTATATAAATTATTTTAATCTTGTTTTCTTCAGTCTGGGAATTCATAATTATAGCAAACAGGCAGGAGCCATTTTGTGGACACTGTTATTAAGACAAGCCTTGTATCATCTCAGAATCTTGTTTGTGCGCCAGAATGGGGGACCTGATGTCTATCCCCATGTCCTGGCTACACAATTAAATAGTTAAGAGAACTGGGGGAATGTGTGGGGAGCAGTGACATCTAGGAAGTGCTGAATGGAAAGTGAAAGTAATTATCTGACTAAGGCATAGAGGAGGGGCAGACAATATTTGATTGACAGCTGAGATTTTTTAATGAGCTTAAAATAGCTATGAATGCTTTAATAAAAATATGAAATTGGATTTCATGTTGAATTTGAAAAGAACTTTTATTATACAGATTTTTGTGTCTGGGTGACAGGTCCACTTTAACAATATATTTAAGACATTCAGACATTCTGTGCATACAGCTACTGAAAAATGCCTTACCCTTCAAACATCGGGATTGTTTGTCCATATATTGCAATATATTTAAGCTGGCCAACTACGTCAAAGTCATCCCATATCTGGCCAGTCCTACACTCAATTTTCATCTGATTCATTAAGAATTCCATTGCTTAATTATAAGCAATGGAATAACAAGAGGACCTCTTGTATTTGTCTATTTTTATTTTGTGGTCACAGCCTCATTGTACCCCCGCCTAATGGTTTTAAAAATCAGTGGTGAGCACAACTTTTCTTTGTTTGTTGTAGTTATACTGGAGCAGTGACCAGCTCTTTGTTGTAGCCCCCACCCCTTCCCAACTATAGTCAAGTGATCCCACTGGTGTCTAATAAAAGGGCAGATTGGGAATTTTACTCTGAAAGCAGCAAGTAAGTTGCAGGTAAAACTTAGTCCCTTTGTACAATGTATAATTAAGCAATGGAATTCTTAATGAATCAGATGAAAATTGCCAGCTTAAATATATTGCAATATATGGACAAACAATCCCGTTGTTTGAAGGGTAAGGCATTTTTTAGTAGCTGTATGCACAGAATGTCATGTCTTAAATATATTGATAATGGGTTGAGTGCAGAGGACCTTTTGTATTTGTCTATTTTTGTTTTGTGGTCACAGCCTCTTTGCACCCCTGCCTAATGGTTTTAAAAATATATATGTGTATATTGTATAGTGAATAAAGTACCCCTTATTGTATTATATGTAGTGAATAAAGTACCCCCCCCCAAATCATAAGGATATTATTACGTTACTGAGGAGTCTGAGGTCATGGAACACCAAGGTAACTTCTAATATCCTAATATTTTGCAACTGGGGGTAGTTTATTTATTATAATACACAAGTTTTAGTGAGCCATGTGACAGAAAATACATCAGAACTCAAGATATTCATTGCTTTTGTGTATTATAAGGATATTTGTGTCACCGAGGAGTTCCATGACCATATAAAAATATAATGCTTTTATACAGGTCATGGAACTCCGAGGTTACTTATAATATCCTCACATTTTCCAACAAGGGGTATTTTATACTACACACGTTTTAGTGATTCATGTGACAGAAATGACATCACTACTCACTGTTTATAACTGATTACATCACTAGTCACCATTTAAAAGAATATAATTTACTCACAGCTTTTGTGTATTATATATATATATATATATATGACTTTTCTAAACTCAAGGTGATTTTTATTTACGTTTATTTACGACGTTTCGGCACCTACACTTGTGCCGTCCTCAGGTAGGTGGATTCTTACCCCCCCCCCC
>CM044440.1:15354317-15366473 GCA_024363595.1 Xenopus borealis | reverse complement strand
GGTACAAAGGCCATTTCATGATATTGGTTAAACAAAAAGTCTCTTTGCACAAAGACTGTGCATGAATTTAAAACCAGCAGCATATTAAAGAGCATGGAATAATCTGCATAGACGTAATCACAACCATCATGAACTTCCCACAGAATGTAAAGTAACTCACAATCCTGTTGTCCATCTGGCAGTAAAAGAGGCAACGTGGGGAGGATAAATCGCTTCTGTTTATAAAATTCTCCCTTTTGAAATTCCCTGCTCCTTCTCTGCTAAGCGACCCCTGCAACCCATCTCTGACCTACACAAATCTACCAGCAATGAGTTAACAAGAGGGATGAGAGGAGCCGGGCACCCAAGGGCAATCTCTCTTATAATACCAAACTGCTGAACAACCTCCCATCTGTCATCCAGTCATTGTGTCTTGGTGGCACTGAAAAACCAGCCTAAATTAACTCATGCTGCACCCGGTTGGCTGGATATAGTAGAGTAATAAAGTATGTGGGGTCAGAACATTTTGGAGGTCGCTAAACTGCAGTTTTATAGGAAGGGTGGGGATGAACAGGTAGAGTAGATCAAGATGGTAACAACAGGATGGCAAGAGGGCAACATTACAGTGAAATGGCAACACTAGTGCAAATTGGGGACAGTAGCCTTTAATATCAGTGTTGCCTGGCCTACAGCCCTTCAGTTGTTGTTGAAGTATAACTACCAGCTCCCATCAGCAGCTAAAGGTTTCCTGGGGATAAAGGCTACTCCAAGAAGTCTGTTTTGCCCCACGGAGCCTCCGCCTGTACAGGCTGCTCTGCCGTGTAAACCCCCCAGCTGGGTTGGATGATGGACAATGGAAAAACAATAAGAGTCAGAGAATATAGACACCATATTTATTAAGTGGATCTTATAGACGTTCTTACAAGTCTGTTTCTTATCCAAATTACACAGATTTTCAAGAAACGTAAATGTTTAGTGTCATTAATCGGCCACTGGTTGTAGCGTTATCAGGTGCTATCTGCCCCAGTGCATTCCCATGTAGGTGCTACCAGTCCCAATATACCCAGTTGCTTTCTGCCCCAGTGCATTCACACACAAGTCTTGGGTCTAGCTTAATTAGTGAGTTTCGTTGGGTCACTCTGATCATTATTATCAATTCAGCATAGGTCCAAGCTTGTATTCTGGGTGTAGTCATGTGGGGCTGCTGTCCAAGATGGGGAAAGAAAGCATGGGCAATGGCATCAACCCACAATAAACAGATACAGTAAGAGATTTTTAGAAAGATTCACCTAAGGGGAATTTCCACCAATTTGGCTACTCTTGTTTGATTTCACGCAAGTGAGGGTTTTTTTGTCCCTCTTTGGTAGATCTGACCAAAAATGTCTGGATTTCTGATTTCACCTGTAGGACAACACATTCTGGCATGTTCAGAACAGGGCCATATTTAAGAATAATTTGAACCTCTGGGGCCAGGTATAAGTACAGATGAATACCAACTATGATGGTTACCCTGGCATGGGCGCTGTTGGCTAGTGTTGTTCATGAATATTTGGCCTTGATGCCATACTTTGGAACACCTCATACTATCCTATGCATCTCACCAATCTTTTTTGTCAAGACTTTTTTCCAAGATGGCGGCACTCATGCTCAGAGATCACATACTTTCATATACTTATAAGCAGTCACACACAGAGCTAAGCACCTTCCCCTCCAAATGTGACATAATGAGTGGCACTTGTTTTATTTTCTGAATTATTCTAGAGGCACAATGAAAGTGAGGAACACAGCAGAAGGCCTCTTTAAGAAGCTCATAATGAAGCTTTTCATATAGAATATAGAAGTGGTTATCTACACTTTAGTAGCTGTTATACTAGAAAAAAAAAAGATGTAGCTCTTAGACAAATAATGTTCCTCTATTACAAAAATATGTGTATAAAAATAGTTTTTTGTAGCCACAGCCATTCCTTTTACATTCAAAAAAACCCGATTCTCTTTACATGAAACTTCCATTATGATTCATCTTTTTGAATGCTCTAAGTTAGGGATGGTGGGGCAGTGTTTGGGGCAAGTCCAGCTATTCCAAGTAGAGAATAAGAGTAATTGTGCCTCTGCTTCAAAGGGTAAAAAGACAAGTACCTGTCTTCACAAGTGAACAAAGAATTTAAGTATTTTTTTGGGGGGATAAGAAATTATCTCCTCAATGTATCTTCAATTTAGGAGTTGTCCTTGAAGTCTAGGACAAAACTAAGTGCAATAGTACTTGGCAGTGGGGTTGGTCTTGAGTACTAAAGTTGCAACAGTGGGGCAGGCCTTCAGTACTACAAGAGTCTTGACAATGGGACTAATCTTAAATCCTAAAACAATGGAGGAACTTTAGACTTGTAGCCCACAAATGTTGTAGGGTAAGACAATAGGATAAAAAAATGATAGTTTGGAATTTGGGTTCATACTGAGGAACAAAGAACCAACATTCTTTTTAATCCTCAATTATTAAGCAAGGGCATCCTTCTTTGCCATTGAATTCTTATATCAAAGTAAACATTCTTTGATACCTGCCACACTATGGTCCTAGTAGTATTTATTTTTGTGCTTTCAAGGTCGCGGTCATACTTTGGGTTAAATAATCTCTTTGGTTTAAAAAACAATAGTACAGGCAAAGCATTGACAAAAAGGATTTCTCGTTTAAGTTGATAAACATGAACTGATTGGAAATCAGTCCTTGTTCAAAAATCGATTCTGATCCTTAGTATCATGAACAGGGTTGGACCTGTTTCATGCCCTTGCTGCCTGCGGCCTCCCTCTCTGGCCCTGGTAGTGGCAAAAGAAGGTACATGTGCTGGGAGGTTTGCAGCTGTCGCCAGGCTCCAAAGTGGGCTTTGGGGGTGAGGGGCCCTGGGCCCCTCAGTCCAAACCTTTTCATGGATACGTTTCCCTCACTGGCCTAGGAAAAGGTTTCTTTTCTCACTGAGACCAACCAATCACAACATGCGGTTGGTGTTTGAACAAACTGCAAATACGTATAAGGTGACCTGCACCTACTCCCTTAAATGAGTATCTTCTAGAGGCTTCTAAGGCAATGTTTGATGAACACACAGGATTTTAGAATTTAGAAATCATGGCAGAATATGTAAGTCAGGAAATAACCTTTAAGGGGTGTGCTTATATTGAAAGTTAAGGCATGAGGTTTAGATAACCCCATACTCCCAAACGCAGCAATAGAAACTCCTCAAGTGTCTTAGTGCTTGCTTGCAACATGTTCCTTGGCTTTCTAGTTAGAAGGAAGTCACATGGTTACAGGGTTAGTGGATAATCAAGACTTCATAAGGTTGCTTATCAAGAAGACAGATAACAATCCAATGGATAAAATAGAGCTGTGGCTGTAAGTTGCTGAATAAGCAGAAATGCCATATCCAGTCTTACCTTATATTTTTCAGGAAGATAATGGAGAAAAGGTCTCTCTCTCTTTTAAACAGATTCTTATAAAGAGGTTCAAGTTCCAGAATGGTCTAGAAAATGTTTTTTAAAAGGCACATGGGGGATTTGGAGATTTGGAGCCCCACAAAGGAAACCCAACATCCCTTCCAAATGATGTATTTGAGCATCATATAAGCTTTTATTAAGCATGAGGTTATTCTAAGTGTTATAATTAAAAGCTTAACCAAGAATATACTCAATTTAAGGAGTACTTGGTAACTTTGTACAGCAGCTAGCTAAGCTGCCCATAACACTTAGGATAAATTGTCACCCAATCACCACCGTGCATTTGGTGCACATGAATCACCTCCATTGACAGTGGCCTGCTCTAAAGCCATGCTTTCAAACATAAGTCTCTCTTTAATTTTCAACACTTACTTCCAATATTGACCCTCATCTTTAAAACAAAGAGAGCCATGAAATATATATTTTCCTTATGTTATTGATCTTGGTTGATTGTCCAAAAATATATATACTCCAACTATGTAGAACTATATCTAAAATATGTCCTCCCACTACAATATGATGGAGAACCTTTTCCATGCTCTACTTAAGGCGACTTCTGTTCTTCTTACTGAATCAACCTGCTCCTTTTTCTTCCGCTTCCTTGGCATCAATAAAAAGCATGCACTTCCTTGATTCTACATGAACTATTTCCTTTTTTCTCTTAACAAAATACCAAATGCTGGTATTGGAATATAAACACAGAAAAAACAAGAGTCTGCAGAAAAGTTCTTATTGCTTCATAGCGGCAGTTTTTTTGTTGTTTTTTTCTATTTGTGCTGAAGACGGACAGGTCAGTCTGTTAGGGTCCTGAGTTTGAGACATAATTCATCATTAGTAGGCACGTGATGGTTCTTCAATGGGGACTAGTGGGCTGATAGGCTTCACGGTACTGAGAGAGCGAAACGCAAACATAGCTGGATCATAGACATAATGTGGAGGCTGGCGGCCACCGTTGATACTCTAAAGAAGAGAGGGAGGAAAAATTGTGTTAAAAATCTAATTTTTAAGTTTTTTAAACAGCAAATGTTTATAGTTATTCTTCTTAATGATTTATTACACAATAGTAGGTTTCAGCCAGGGTCCCTCAAATACCCAAAGCCAAGGGATTTTGCGTTTAACACGTTTGATTCTATATCTTCTTCAGCCAGCAGATAAAAATATACAAAAATACCTATTTATGCATTTTCTACACTACATTAAGTAGTAGGGATTTACCCTTCCCTAGCTGTTGTCAGCTGCACATACAGTTTAAATATAAATGGCTGTGTAAACATGGATGGGAGGAGATAAGGCTCCATCCATGTTTAGCCTTGTTGTGTGGGTGGCAGAGCTCTTAGAAGTATAAAAAGTAAGAGCTGCCATATAAATTTTCCCCTGAAGTATTAGTCCCAACAAAGAGAGCCCTGAGATGAGAGAGAACCTCAGTAGAAGTTGAGGAAGAGGAACCATGCAAATGAGGACTTGGTAGCAAAACGTAGTCAGGGTTGGTCTGAATCTCACCAAGTCCAGAGGGTTACCAAACCTGTTGTGGTGGGACAGTGTGGGAACCTACTGTACAGGGACCTATGTGTGTAAACTCAGGGTACAGTTGCTTGGTTCCCCTTGGAGGGCTTGAATATTGTGCTTGTAACCCCAAAATGGGGTCTAGTTCAGCTTGGAGCAGAACAATTCTGCAGAACAGTTTGGAGAAACATATGGTGTCCCTTGTCCCAGGTCACAAATCAATGAATGCAACTTGTTTAAGAAACACTGGAACCAGATTATTTACGTGTATCGCTGTGTTCCGTCTTCCTCAAACCTAAAATGTGGGCCTATCTAGGTAAGAGACTCCTGGAAAATAGAGTCCTGAGTAAGCGCAGTAAAAATTATTGGGCCCAAGCCCAACTTTTTTTTCCACAATATAGTTAGGTCTAGGCACACAAGGTATACCTGCCCCCCCAACACCCTGTAGAGCATGAAGAAGACAACCAGACGTAGGAGACTCATTGCAGAACATTGATGAGCTTTTATGTAAGTGGTCCAATCCTGCCATCACTTGCATCAGTTAATTGTCCCCCATACCTCTGAGGGTAAAAGCAGCAATCCTGTGCTGCTTTATGGCAGGGATTCTAGTTCTACAAGCCATATTTGGAATTTAGTCTCGCAGGACACATAACTAGGAAGGATTGATCTTTGAGAGAAAGCAGAAAGCTCAGGCAAAGCAGAGCAAATTTTATGAACTCTGGACTAATTCTTCTTAACACCTACCATATTATATTCAACAGGATTGTAAAAAAAAAAGTGTAGAGTGGGCAATTTTTAGGAGTTAATAGTATCCCTCTTATTGGGTGATCCAAGGAGCTGGGTGTTTTTAGCAGAAAGTGCAGCGTGTGAGTCTTGGCACATTTAGTATTTTCATATCCCCTACATTAATCACAAGGAACTTTTTTGCAAGACCTGTTTTGTTGGCAGTTGGCACGGCTCCCTGGGTTAGGTGGGAGCTGGGTGCCAAGCATTGTGGCAAATGGGAGGCTCTCTCTAATGCTGTGTTTACCCTTGTTGGCAACAAGATCTGACTGATGATTTGTAATTTGGTGGGAGGGGGTGAGAAATTATTTTTTCCCATTATTTACAGAAAACCTGCATAGTACAAAGCCATTCTGGTTGTACAATTATTTTTAATGAATTAAGATAAGGGCACATTGGTTGAATATACTGTATGTAAACCATATTTATAGTGCTGGAAATATAAAAATTTAAAACACCACATTTTCAGGGGCCTCTCCTAAGCAATATATCATTGTATCTGTTCTAGCAAAAAAAACAATGTCTGGGTGACATCCATTTGACCTTTAATTTCTTATGATTCAGTGAAATCCAGCTCTTGAAGAATTCTGGGAGTTGTAGTTCTCCAGATGCTGATGAAGTACAGCCTGGGCATGTCCCTAAAGCAAATGGGTTCATGGATAACTGAACTCCCAAGATGGTTGTGGAGGAGATTATGCACAAAGGTCATGATACAACTGGTCCAGCACTTCTTGTGACAATGTGTAGGAATTAAGATTTAGTCATCAGTCAAGGAAAAGCTAACTATGCCCCAAAAGATGCTAGACATTTGTAGTAATTAATTTTCCCTAAGAGAGATGTAACAAGAGTCCTGCATTGAGTTGGAAAACTGAGTTGGAAAACTGGGAGAATTGCTCTGTAAATTCTTAAATAACTCTTCCTAGACAAACCAGCAACTCTCAGAGGCATATTATTCTGCATTACAGTAACATCACTTGTTGTTTTGGGGTTACAGGTCTATAGTGGCCAAATATGGTTCTGCAGGTCCAGATTGGGTCATGGGTCTAATACATACAACATGAATACAGCTTAGTAGCACCACAGTCCAACAGTACAAGCATGGATACTTTCCAAATACAAGGGCAGAAAATATTTTTTAGGTTAATGACCTACCTCTGGTCTAGGTATCTGCAGCGATGCTTACCCACAAGATACCACCAAAGGGGTGGGGTTTATCATAAAGCAGGCGGGGTTAGGATGTTAAAATGAGCCACTGACAGCCAATCATAACCCCAGCCTGGGACATTGTGCCCCCTATGGGGGGTGCCCATCTAGCAAATATGCTTAAATATCTCCACTCCGGCCTTTTGGCCAGCGGGGGAAAATAAATATTTTGGCCACTGACTGGAGCCTTATGGCACCCAAACACTTGCTTTTAGCAGTTATTTATTATGCCACAAATTATTACATGGATCTTTTCTCATGGGTTCTGGTGGCATATAGAGTCCCTTTGGACTCTGCCTCAGGCCATGGATTTGGTGCCCTGGGGGAAGCTTCGGCAGAAGCCAGGGTAAAGGCTCTATCCCTAGCCGTGAGGCAAAGGAGAGTCTGAAAACCCTTGCCCCCTGCCTGTGCCTTTTATGCCTGGGGGTCAGGGATGGCAGGGCTCACCCTAGTTTTGGGTGAGTCCAAAGATTTGAGACGCTGTAGGTGCCTTGGCCTGAGGCTCTTAAGTATTTTTGAGTCCATGCCCTTTCTGGTAGGACTCACTTGTTACCCCCGTATTTGCACTTTTGCACTGTGCACTTTGGGTGTATGGAAAGCACAATCCCGTACTTTAAAAAAAAAATGCCAATGGGTTATGGTGGAAATAAAAAACAGTATATGGGAACTCTCCTTGCCTGGGGCCCAGTTGCACCTGCCAGCAGTCAAGGGGTACAGCCAAATCCAACGCAGATTATCCATTGTTTGATTTATTTTATCTTCGAATCCTCAGAAGTGAGTCCTTGCCTGACAAGAGCAGATTAGTGTCTGGACTCTCAATACAACACTGTGCAATACACAAGATATCCCAATACAGGCTTCTCACAGTGCGGCACTTAATCAATGGGCTGCAATTAAAGCCTGTGTGCCGTTTTTGAAGTACTTGTCATAAGCTGGCTTGGCAGGGGTACAACACAGGCACAGAACAATTCCCCGGGAGTTTCCTCGGTGACAGAATATCACTGTTTGAAATAAAAGGACAAACCTGTAATTTGAGGTTGGAAAGATTTCTGGGTTATAGAATGAAATAGCGAGGCCGGCCCTGTTCCCCCTTCCAGAACTGCTCTCACTCCGCCTCATTAAATACTCTCATCCAAGGGCAGAAATAACCCGTTCCTCGTCTTTTTAGGTACAACAGGGGCAAGATAATGTAAAGCTGCCAGACTACAAGGATAGGTTCTAATTAAGGGTACAGAATATAATATCCTGTCCAATTAATATGAAGTTTCCCCTCCCTTTGCTGCTATAACATCCTCTAGTCTTCTGGGAAGGTTTCCATTAGATGGTGGAACATTGTTCATGGGAGTTGTTTCCATTCAGCCACAAAGAACATTAGTGAGGATGGGCACCGATTTTGGGGATCAGGCCTGGCTCACAGTTGGGGGCCCAGTTCATCAGTTGGAATGCCCCTCCCTTTGCTGCTATAAAAGCTTCTATTCTTCAGGGAAGGTTTCCATTAGATGTTGGAACATTAGTTGCTGGGAGATGCTGCCATTCAGCCACATGAGCAATGGGGCACTGATGTTGAGGATCATAGTCAGGGATCCAATTAATCCCAAATGGGTTCAGTTGGGTTGAGGTCCAGGGCCTGTGCAGTCAGATTCTTCCCTTTTCAACAAATCCATTCTCTATGGACCTGTCTCCGTCCACGGGGGCATTATTTTGCTAAAATAGGAAGCCTGTAATTGTTAGGAATACCATTGTACCCTTTAGCTTTAAGTTTCTACTTGAACCAGCGGTCCAAACCATGGATACATCCCTAGCAAATTATTCCTCCTGTGTGTGTAGTAGTGTTCTTCTGCATCTGCCATGTCTACTCCATCAATATCTAAAGCCAGATATTGATACATGATTCATATATTGCTTTTGTTCTGGAGTCCGATAGCAGTGCCCGTTACATGAAACCATGTGCATGGGGATGTAAGACTTGCATGTACCACCATGGAAACCTTTTTCCTAAACTAAAACATGAAATAGGCAAGATGATAAAACAGGTCTTGCCTATCTTAGAACCCCTTGGGAACAGAGTATATCAGATGTGTGCCCTCCAATTAAAGTAGAACCAAAGCCTAACAAAAATGTTGTACACGATGTTTTGTGCTTGTGTACCAGCCCAAGGCAACCACAATCCTTTAGCAGTAAAGATCTGTGTCTCCCCAGTAGATGCCCCAGTAGCTCCCCATCTTCTTTTCTGATTCACTGATTCACATGCTCTGTGCTGCTGTCACTTACTGAGCTTAGGGACCCACTCACAATATACAGTACACTTAGAATATAAATATAGTCACAATATAAGGCTGATTAGTCATTAATACAGATAATTACTACATGTCAGCACAGAAACCAGTGCAATTAGCATCAGAATGTAATAATCAGCTATGAAGCATCAGCTTACTGTATATGACAGGTCAACCTCATTTTCTGCTGGATAATTAGTGACGACCCCTAAGTTTAGCTTCTCAACAGCTTCTCAGAGCCCACTGAGCATGTGAGTGTCACAGACACTTTCCAAGATGGTGGCCCCCTGTGACAAGTTTGAAGTCCTGGATCATTGCTGCTATTGACAAGCTGAAACTTTAGGCTGGTGCAATACGTTCAGTAGCCTTATTCATTTTTAGACTTTAGTTCTCCTTTAAAGTTCATTGAGTTGATGGAATCACATGGAGAGCAACGCGAGTTATTGTTCATGCAGAGAGCCTGGTAATTAGGGGAATGAGCTCACCAACACTAAGCACTCGGCAGTGGAATCAAGATAATGTCACCATTGCAAGTCAGAAAATAAAGGAAATTCTCCTCAGCTGGTGATGTATGAACCAGTTCTCCCTCCGGATGGATTGCGTTGATCAGAACCCAAGGGAGCCACTTGTTTACAATGACACGGAGCAGAAGGCGGCTGTCGTTTCCTGGCTGGGGACTGTAGGTAAGGGAAGCAGATGATTAAAAAACAACAGGCCAAAACCAACTTGTTATTTCCAGTTGTAAATATGCGTCTCGTGTACTTGGGATACACAGCGACACTGAAGTCATATCTCTGAGCTGGTTATGCAATGCATCACATGACTGGGGGTCTTATAAAATGATTGCATTGTACAAATAAGTCTGAAGCTCTGCACCATAAAGATCTCCAGCAGAGCAACATCAGGCTGGAGGCCTCCTGTTGGGCAACATTGACAGCATCAGATGAGTTTGTTTCCATCAGTAGATAAATAGAGTTGACTTGATCAGTCTCAGATAGGTCGATACCCTCAATTGGTCTTAGATGGGTCAATATTCATGTTCAGGGACGGATTTACACAGAGGGCGCCCCTAGGCCCACAGTTGTTTGTCGCCCCTGTCCCCTCCCTTTTATTTGCTAAAATTTTCTAAATTGGGACGGAGCAATGCGAATTGGCACACGGAAATTTCTGAAACAATGTGGGTGTGGTTGGGCAGCATGCCGCCCCCTAAAATCATGCCGCCCTAGGTGGCCTCTCCAAACATCCGGGCCTGTCCATGTTGGCTGGTGAGAAATCAGATTGTTAGCTTTATGGCCATATGTAATGAGGAACAATGAATATTTCAATCACCGCACACCTCCTTCCACTGATCTGCGTGGTGGTGCTGGTCCTCCGCTGACCTAGCCAGGTCTCCTTAACTGCTTTGTATCCCCGACTGCAATATTGGTGTGTGCGGACCGTTTTTTTCTTTCTACAAAGCATATGTAATGAGGACCATGCAATTGGTTGGCTAACGTGTGAACATCCTCACTGCATCTTGACATGGAAGTCATTTAGAGATCTGTTGTTTCATTACCCAAAGAAGAGCAATCTTTATGGGGCCCAGAGTGCTAATTAGCCTGGGTGATACATATATTGGTGCCAATGGAGTCCGAGAAAGAAGAGGGCCAGGCAGCAGATAATAGTTGGGCAAGATGGAAACAAGAGCACAAGAAAGGCAAGATGGTCCCAGTAGAGCAAGATGGTCTCAGCGGGGCAAAATAGTGATGGGAGGGCAAGATGAAGACTGTATGGCTAATGGTTGGCAGGGGTTTCACAATGCTTCAGCATCACAAAAGAAGGATTTCTTTACTGTAAGGACAGACACAATATGGGCTTCAGGGATTTATTGTTGGCGGAATGAGTTAAGTTACAGAAAGTTGGTAATTAATTAATTAATGGACTCAGAATTCAGTTGGAGGCATTTCCTAGGTTGAAATGTGGCAATTCTTAGCTCCCAAGCAATTACAGTCATGGAGATCCAAAAGACCCCAATCCCCTGTATGTCATTCATCTAAGGAGTCCACAGATGGCCCCCGATAAATCAATAACCTCTAACATCTATATAGAAAGAGTAGGTGCCAGATAAAGATAAGAGGCATAACAAGATATTACCGGGCCCCACAGCATATTATTTTTCAGGCCCCCCAAAATGTCTGCAGGCTGACCTGTTTTACCAATGTTTATTGAAATTGTATATGAATGAAGGCTCCTATATCTCCTGCAGCCACAGGGTCTGCTTCCTCTGTAGTTCCGCCCCTGATAGAGATGATGACAAGGGCAGAGCCAGACTGGGCAGGACACTGGGAAAAGCCCAATGGGCTCTATCCCTCACGGGCCCTGCTAGCCCAGACTCACTCCCCACGGCTCGCAGAGAAGCAGCCAAGGGTAATGGAAATAAATACATAGAAAAAAATGATGTGAAGCAAATAAAAGGGCAGTAGGTAAGTCGATTCAGGAGGCAGGTGCGCACCCAAACAGTGTCAGGTAAACACATATGTTCTTGGGAAAAGATTTCTAAATGTTTACTGCAAACAAGATTTCTCAGCAGATGGCCGCTCCGCCAGCTTATAAATCACCAGTACAACAAGTCTGAAGGAATTTGCTAAATATTTTAGGTGAGAAGCTACCCACCGCATTGAACTGGGAATTCTACAGCAGAGGCAATGCATTTGGCAACGATACATGCAACAAATGCCGATTCCCAACATCTGTGTCTGTTATTAATTATTAGTGGGCACCACAACCTGAGCTGCCTGAGGGTGCAGGGAGTTGTAACCAAGTCTGCAAATAAATAAACAGCAGCTTTTTGGCTAAGTGCACCTGAAACCTTCCCAAGCAGACTGGCTCACCGCCCACATTGTCTGGACTGGGTCCAACCTCATGTAAAGGTTTCAAGATAGAAATGGCTCAT
>CM044440.1:15245110-15259964 GCA_024363595.1 Xenopus borealis | reverse complement strand
CAAATTGTGTCTGTAAGTTACCTTCCCATTTAGGCTGTAAGCCCTATGGGGTAGGGTCCTCCATCCTTTTGTCTCCTTGACGCTCAGCACTTGATCTGTAATTATATTTTATATTTATGTGAATTGTACTTTACTACTAATTTATCGTTTTGCTGTACAGTGCTCTGCCCTCAAGGAGCACTATACCAATAATAATAATAATATACATACATATATCTCTGTTTTTTACCCAAAGGGACCCTTTATGCTTAGGGTCTGGGCATATTCCTTCAGCTTGCTACTGTAAACATGCCTTAGAAAAACATAATGGAATACAGGATGTTCTAATCATAAACTATCCTGATTAAATACCCATCTCTATGCCGTTCAGTAGAATGGGAAATTCACTGCCAGCCGCGCTCCATTGAGGCAAGAAAGGCTGACAATCTAGTGGTATTTGCTCAACTGTCTCTATGATGTAACACAAAAAGAATGGGAACTATTTTGACACAATGCCACTGACTAACACACAAAAGGGAAGTCCATTAGGATGGAATATAGCAGGGACTTTTGTGCATGTCAGTTGTGCTGATTCTACAAGGAATCCGGTATTTTCTATGGGACATGAGGTCACACAGTTGATGTGCAATAAGAAAGGACACGCCAAGCCTTACTTGCGAAATGCACTTTGGCGAACTCTGCTACATAATTGTTTTATAATTGTAAGCTTTTTTAAATATTTGGAATTGGTCAAAAGGGGGGATTGCCTTTTTGAAACTCCGTACTCAATCTGTGTATTTCTCCTCTTGCTATTGCAATCCCACACTGCAATCCCAAGGGGGCCAGGTTTAGACAGTTCTTATCCATCTAGGGCCAGTTAATTATTCAAGACCACAGTCCTGGTTTCCCTACCTTCTTATCTTTGAGGTGTCACAGGGATAGAAATTATTAGGCAGAAAATATTTGGACTAGAGTCCTGAATCGGGTCAGGTACCCGCAAAAACTGGCGGTACCCTGCGGGTTGCAGGTAGGTCAGTGGTTCTCCAGGTTTGCAGGTGGCGGAACGGGGCGCGGATCTTCTCAAAAGCAAATTATACTCTTTTTTTCTGATGACTTCTACTTCCGTCTACAGCACTTCCTCCTTTTTTTCTGAGCATGCTTACTTCTGCCCACTTCCGATGATGTCACTTCCGGTTTACAACTACAGCACTTCCTGATTCTTGATGGTCAGCGGGTCGCGGATAAGGTACTTGCGGGTCAGGTAGCGGGTCCAAGCGGATCAGAATACAAGTTGCAGGTTCAGGTTGCGGGTACGGGTCGGGTCCTGAAAAATGGACCCGAGCAGGACTCTAATTGGGACAACTACACCTCACTTTAGTTCTGACTGTGGATAATTGCACTTGCACTTTATTTATAGTTAATATTGTTAAATTATTGATTTGTAACAATAAGCACTTTAGGTAGTTTATCAATTTAAATTAATTGTATTATCATTATGAATTAATTAATTGAATTAATTGAATGGTGGGCAGATAATTAATTAGAATTAAGCAATCCTGCACTTACAGTATAGTACTTACAGTAATTTATCAAATTATATCCTTATTAACTAATGGAATCTGAATGAATTATTTATTTAATTAATTAGTTGATTAATAGCACTAGCACTTTATTTGATAAGTAATGAATTGTGTGATTATTATACAGGTGGTAAATAATAGAGCAATATGAATTTTATTGATTGTTAAATTTTGGAAATGAATTAATTTAAAAAGGACCATCGGGGTACTTGATAGAAGGGGGGTTCTTTTCTCTTTCTTCTCCCGTATTAATTGGGAGGCCCCCACACATAGGCTAATTACTCACTAATCAATTGGGAAGGGTCAAAGTGATGGCCTATATTAGATCATGTATGGGCAAGTTATGGCAAGCAGACCCAGTTGAAGCTAGGAGACCCAGAAGTACAGGGTTGCTTATCATTATTTCCAGTAAGAGAACAGCAAATACAATGAAATTCATGCAAATAAATGGGAAGAGATGGGGCCTGAACTGTAGAACCTGAAGCTGGCACTACTTCTAACATCTTCTTAACCTCATGCCGCCCTACCCAATATCAGTGCAATTCCACTGACTGGATCAGCTATTACTTCAAATGCAAATATAATTAAATGGAGCTTATTCTGGATAGATGTAAAGTATTAGAGCAATTGGCCTGGAGCTGAACTTCCCCTTTAATTGTCCAGACAAGCTTTATAACGTAATTGTTTGGGAAATAAATTCCTAAGAGGTGAGACTTTCCCTTTAACAAACAGGACAAGGCGGAAGCAGAGGGTATGATGCAAGCAGGTTGCACAGTGCAAGATTAGTCATGTGGCTGCGGGCGCATTCTTCCTTGCATGACTCACAGTGACAATGGTTTGACTGCTGTTCCCCTAGGATTCCGGGTCAATGAGTTCGGGGCTGGGACCAGTGCAAATGAAACCTGGCACATTGTTATATCTCTGTTACATGGGTATGAGAGGAAGGAACCCAACTCAGAAATAAAATAATTATTTTTAATGGAAGTGATGGCTCATTACCTAAAATAGCTGGAACTGCAAAAAGGAAACAAATGTAGAAAATACAATTTTAGGAGATAAAGTATCACAAGGGGCTCTTAAAAGTATATGGCCAACATATAATTACGATGGAGATGGCTTCCAGAATGGGACATATCTCAGATTAAGCAATATCCTTAGAACCCAGCAGAACTAAATCAGAACCCCAGTAGCTAGAAATGTACATTATGTTTTGTGCACCAGCCCAAGGCAACCACAGCCCTTTAGCAGTAAAGATCTGTGTCTCCCCAGTAGATGCCCCAGTAGCTCCCCATCTTCTTTTCTGATTCTGATTCACTGATTCACATGCTCTGTGCTGCTGTCACTTACTGAGCTTAGGGACCCACTCACAATATACAGTACACATAGTGTCATAGAAATATAGTCACAATATACAGTACACATAGAATAGAAATATAGTCACAATATAAGGCTAATTAGTCATTAATACAGATAATTACTACATGGCAGCACAGAAACCAGTGCAATTAGCATCAGAATTTAATAATCAGCCCTGTAGCATCAGCTTATATTACAGGGAAACCTCATTTTCTGCCGCTGGATAATTAGTGAAGACCCCTAAGCTTAGCTTCTCAGAGCCCACTGAGCATGTGAGTGTCACAGACAATTTCCAAGATGGTGACCCCCTATGACAAGTTTGAAGTCCTGGATCAGTGCTGCTATTGACAAGCTGAAACTTTAGGCCGGTGCAATAGTGTAGGTTCACTATTTAAAATATGGTATTTTTAGTCATGGTGTATATTTTTAGGGTTTAGTTCTCCTTTAAAGGAGAAGGAAACTCTGTCGGCCCCAAATCCCACTGTAGGTATTATGATAATTTGTGGGTTTTATGGCAGCCAATGGTAGGGTTGCCACCTGACCGGTATTTTACCGGCCTGGCCGATATTTTTGATGGTTGATCCCAATGTTATTAATAGGAAAAAAAGATAAATTTATAGGAAGACCGGTATTTTTTTCAGGAAAAGGTGGCAACCCTAGCCAATGGGTAAACAGGTCAGTTTATGGATATAGCTAGATTAGCTTGAGAGCCCAAGCAAATAAAAATGAGGGTTGCGTGCCTGTGTGAGGGTTGGGTCACTTGGGTGATATTTCTCCGTATTAAACCCGGGCAGATCTCTATTACAGACACTACACGCAGCAGTGCAATCCATGTCTATGGAGCTAGATAAAAGCTAACTGATCCTACTTTGTGGCTTTGTTTCTAGAAATTGTAATTGTGGGCCCTGGGCCATTTGTAGCATCTCTCTTGCCATCATGTGAAGGGATCTTTAAATAAAAAAGAAGCGCCTTCTTTAAAGCAAAACTTACAGGTGGGATGCCAGGAGTTGCACTAAAACCATATAAATTTCATTGCTATCTTGTACTTCTCCAACATGCAGTTGTCCATATCCATGATTAATATTTCTATGGGTGTCAGCCTGCAACTGGGAGCTGTTTGCACTTTCCAAGCAATAGAGTGCGATGTTTGCTGCGCTGTTTGCTAAATCTGGAAGCCTTCCCACAAATCCCATTGTTGGCATGTCCATTTCGAGCACTGCAGGAACAAGCCAATCCTTTCCCCGCTTCTCTGGATTCAATCTTATATTTCAGTTCAGTCTCTGTGACCCCGCATACCATTCCATTTGGCAATGAGACAAGGAACATAAAGCTAGTGACCTCACAGTCTATTGCCATGGTAATGGATGTCATAAACACTGGTTCCTAGTGACCTCACTGCTGAGGACTGCATACTTCTTACTGTGCTGTGGCCTTCAACCAAGAGCAGGCTGACCGGCCAGGGACCAACTCCTCTGCACCAAGGGATTCCTGAATATAGAAACATTCCCTTTCATCTCATGTGAGAAAATTCAGATCCATTCTCCCTGTTCTTCACTGTATATAGCACTGGCATATTACTGAGAATATTTATCACAATACAGTGGTGTAATGTTAAAGGAAGCAGACCCTGCAGGGACCTGGTGAACAGAGGGGGCTGAACTGTGGGGTCTGCTTCCTCTGTAGCTCCAAATCCCCCCCCCCCTTCCCAGCTGTTCTCCTACCTGTGAGTTGGGAGGTAGAATGTATGTAGTCAGTAGAAGCCATCTGGATGCTAGGAGCACAAGACCAGGTAGGCATTGTTGTGGGCCGGGCCCCTTTGAAGATTTTTTTGCCCACACTAGTTACGCCACTGACCTGATGTCAATCCCTGCGCCAATAGAGCTTACAATCTAACTACTTTACTTCACTCAATACAAAAGTGTCTAAAAAATATACAGATTTTATTAAATTTATATGCTGGTTAGAATCAATCTCTGAGTAAAGGGATGGGGTCCGTTATCTGGAAAACCATTATCCAGAAATCTAAGAACTATGGAAAGGTCATCTGCCATTGACTTGATCCCAACTAGGTTTTCATTAATTCCTATCGACGGCTGGAAGGCTTTTCAGGGAGATTAGTTGCCCAAAGAAGAGGTGATTTTCTGGCCAGGCGACTAAATCTCCCGGAATCTTCGCTTGTCTCTGACCTTAGAATTAGACATTCTATAAGTCATTTAAGTTAACTTAAAGGTGAATCTCCTCTTTAATCTCCATGATATCTATTAATTTGCCCCCTACAGGGAGATCATAGATGTCTTGGCTTTTTTATGTTTAGATTGGGACACCTCTTGATTGTTGTTGGAGTGTTTGTGGCGAGCAGCTGTATATTTGGAGAGTATGACCAGAGCAGTTTGTTAGTACATGCATGGTACCTGTTATCCAGAATACTCAGGAACTGGGGCTTTCCAGGTAACAGATTTTTCATAATTTAGATCTTCATATCTTAAGTCTATCAGAAAATCATTTAAACTTTAAACCCAATAGGCTGGTTTTGCTTCCAAAATTATTAATTATATCTTAGTTTGGATCACGTACAAGGTACTGTTTTATTATTACAGAGAAAAAAAAAATAATTTTTAAAAATTGGATTATTGGATAAAATGGAGTCTATGGAAGATGGCCATAATTCATGGCTTTCTGGATAATGGGTTTCCAGATAATGGATACCACACCAGTAACTAAATTTGATGCAATGAGGCAGAAGGTTGGCAAAGGGATCACATTAGAGTAACTTCAGCTTGGAAGCAGTTCGATGCTGCGACACTGTGGGCATGTGTATATTAGTCATCTTAAAGACGTCCTGTTGGCATTTCATTAGGTTCAGACAATTCAAGAAAATTCAACTGATAAACGAGAGAAAAGTAAAAAAATAAATAAAAACCAAGTGAATCACTGGAAAACAAGAAAATCCCAGTGAATTAATTTCAAAACATGCCCCTATTTCCTGTGCCAAACAAAAACTCAGCATTTTCTTCATATCAAAGGGCTGGGTCATCATTTAATGATCTTTTATGATGGTTTCATTTGTTTCTAGCATTAATAGGTCATTAAAGTTTACTTCTTTGCTCATCTCCTGGTAACATTTCTTCTCTGTTCCTCCCTCTAAAATCTATTGCGTCTTCTTTTAGGAGAAGTCAACCTATAATTGGGTAAACACCATGCCCCCCTCCCCCCGGCCTACTTCCACCCCCTGGCAAATGCCCCTAAGTTGCTACTTACCCCTCAGCGCATGTCCTGCCCATGGAGTTTGCAGGCGCCATCTTCTCTCCAGCCGTCTTCTTCTAGGATCCATCGGCGTTCGGCGGTGCATGTGCAGTAGGTGCATTTGCCGGTTCAGCTCTACTGCGCATGTGCCAAAAGTTTTCCGATTAAAACTTCGTGGCTTTCGGCACATGCGCAGTAGAGCTAAATCGGCAAATGCTCCTACTGCACATGCACCGCCAAGCAACGAAGAATCCAGGAAGAAGACGGCTGGAGAGAAGAGGGCGCCTGCAAACTCAATGGGCAGGACCTGCGCTGAGGGGGTAAGTAGCAACTCAGGGGCATTTGCCAGGGGGTGGAAGTAGGCCGGGGGGAGGGGGGCATGGTGTTTACCAAATAATCAGGTTGCATATTTCTTCTTTGTTTTCATTTTATTCTCAGTGCTGGGTCCAGTGTAAATGGTGCCCAATGTATGCCCCCTGCCCTAGTGAAGTGAAAAGCAAGGTGGGGAGGCGAGGGGGTGATGCAGGTACCTCTGGGAGGGGTTGGGTTATGATGCACCAAGCACATGCTCTGGGCGGCTGTCACCAGAACTGAGAGACCCCCTCACAATATACAGTACGTATATGAATATATAATATATAACACAATTCAAGACTGATTACTGATTCGCAATAATTGGTAGCATATAAACCTGAGTATTCTACATTAAAATGAGGTCTAAAAAATGTGCTTTCATGATAGATGTAACCTTACCTTTTGCAAATGGTTTGATGATTTCCCACACAATCTAAGCTGAGCTTTTCAACAACAGCCCAGAGCTGTAATACTATTTGCATTTTACAACACTATAATCAATGACATAACAATATAATTAACTATACTTCTTGGTCAACTTGGTCAAGAACCTAACAAGCCAATAACATTTTGATGTTGCTCTCTGGTAAGGGAAGGGTCTTACATTTTCATAATCATAAAAATAACTATAAATACTGTATGTCACTAAGCTGAGTGGAACTTTCCCTTTTACACACATCTATATCTATATTATTTTGAGAGTAGATTTTTGAAAATGTGAGAAATCTGTTGCAGATAAAATTATTGTGAATTAATTCAAATGAAAAATGGAGGGCAGCTCACTAACTTGTTCAGAAATTATTTTGCAACGAACTGTCGAGGGAGGGAGTGATAAGGTAATACAGAAAGAGGTCAATGAGATGAAATGTGAATCGGGTCACAGTTAATGGAATTAACTGGATTCCAGCAGAAAGAAGCAGCCCATAGACAGGAAAAAAAAGAGAACCATGAAAACCCCACCCTGAACCATGGGTATCGGCCAAACTGCACATCACTACATTCTGGGCATCACAAGACTGCCAATGAAACTTCCAGCCAATCACACAGAGTTATTAGCGATTATTAATGTTTAGCTCTCCTCAAAACAGGCGTTGCATTATAATTGGGTGAGTGTGGCCACACCAGATCAGTGGGTGAGGTTGAAACCTGCATGGCACACCCTTTCCTCACATTCACTTCTAAAAAAAAATCTGTTTATCTCAGTGCCAGGAGTTTGTAAAGACCAATGCTATGTGAGACTTATGTGATAATTATCTGACCCAGGAAAGCACCTCCAAACTCCAGATAATTAGCATTTACGGCCAGGGAGGGGGGATTCTTCTGGCATCAAGCATGTAAATCATGCATATGCCAACAAGGCCCAGACTGGCAATCTTTGGGTTCTGGCAAATGGCAGAACTACCAGGACCTGCTTAGAATCCCAGTCCGGGCCAGCTGCCAACTGATTCATGAAGCATTGCCCTAAGGCTACCTACTCACAAACATGAGTCTGTGAATAAACTGCCTTCTAGCCTTTGAATCAGCATTAAGAGGGCTACTGGGAATATGCCCTTGTTCAGTCTATGTTAGCATCACGGGTAACTGCCTTTGCGTGAGTGTTACTGGGGCTGTAGGGTATTTCCATTTGCAATAGTGTTAGTGGGGATGATGGGTAATTGAAAACGATTTACCTCTATCAACCTTAAATCTCCCGTTGATAGTAGGCTTGAGAATGGCTGGAGGGGTCGGCGCCTCTCCCAGTATCACAATTCGTAGAAATAAGGTAACTAGACTCAAAAGCCAGTGAAGCGGGGTATACCCCACTTCACTGGCTTTTGAGTCTGGTTACCTTATTTCTACGACTGTTGATGGGTAATTCCCTTTGCATTAGAGTTATTGGGGCTCATGGGTAATTCCCTTTGCATGAGTGTAAGTGGGACTAATGGGTAAATCTCTTTGCATGAGTGTTAGTGTGGGGCTGCTGGGTAATTCCCTTTGCATGTGTTAGTGCATCTCATGGGTAGTTCCCTTTGAATGAGTGTTAGTGGGGCTGCTGGGTAATTGTCTTTGCATGAGTGGTAGCGGGGCTGCTGGGTAGTACTCTTTGTGTGAGTGTTAGTGGGGCTGCTGGGTAATTCTCTTTGCATAAGTGTTATCAGGGCTGCTGGGTAATTCTCTTTGCATACGTGTTAGCGGGCTGCTGGGTAATTCTCTTTGCATGAGTGTTAGTGGGGCTGCTGTAATTCTCTTTGCATGAGTGTAAGCGGGGCTGCTGGGTAATTATCTTTGCATGAGTGTTAGTGGGGCTGCTGGGTAATTGTCTTTGCATGAGTGTTAGTGGGGCTGCTGGGTAATAGCCTTTGTGTGTTAGTTAGAAAACTAAAAAGTTCCCCTACCAGACTAAAAAAGGCCAATTCTGAGACATGTCACTTGCCGTCAGCCTCCTCCAGCTCCCAGCAGATTGGATGAACAGGCTAGGGGCGGGGCACACGCCTCCAGTACCCCCATCCTTCAACTGATTGGAAGATTAACGCTGGTAATTCTCGCCTTCTCTCCAATCACATTGTTTTTTTTTTTTGCTCCTTCGCTCTGCGTCCCACCGGGGTCGCCATGGTTACAGGGGAAAGAACTACCCGGTTTGTCCTGTCACACAACATGTCCCTATTATGTGACACAGCCAGGCGTTAAACATTTATCACAGCCGGTACATTGTTGTAAAGACGAAACTGCAGTTATTACTATATAGTACTGTTGGGTTTGGTGTTAGCTACTGGTAAACGTGTGCCGTGTTTTCAGGCATTGCGTAGGACAGCTGTGAGGCTCAGTGTGAGGACCCTGACTTACTTCCTGATTGCACTGAGCATTGGTTTGTGTCGGGTGAGTGTTTTGCTGCGCTGGGGTTGGAACCTTTTTGTCTTACATAGTTCTACCTTCTACCAATGGGGTTAGTTTAGTAAGAGCACGGTACCCAAACCCTTTCTGTAATACGTTTCCCAGCATCCTCAGCTGTCTCAGTGTACTGGAGATTGTATTACAGTAGCAGCAGCTGATAAATAACTCATGTAGTCAACTTATTTTCATTTCTCATCAATTATCCCAGTTTTTACTGTAAGAGACCAGAGATGCCTGGTAACCCACTGCCATTGGCTAGTTAAAGTTCACCTTTGCGTTAACTTTCAGTATGATTCAGAGTTTACTGCATACAAAGTGAGGATATCACCATACTGCTTTTGATTATCTGATTCAGAGTTTAATTTTCTGAGACAATATGCAATTGGTTTTCATTTTTCATTATTTGCGGTTTTTGATGTATTTAGCTTTTTCTTCACCACCTCTCCAGTTTGCAGTTTCAGCCGTCTGGTTGCTAGGGTCCAAATTACCCTAGCAACCATGCATTGATTTGAATGAGAGGTTGGAATATGAATTGGAGAGGTCTGAATAGAAAGATGAGTAATAAAAAGATAGCAATAACAATACATTTGTAGTCTTAAGGTGGCCATAGACACAGAGATCTGCTCGTTAGGCATTGTCGCCAAATGAGTGGATCTCTGCCCTATATGCCCACATTGAAGTGTGCAATATCGGGCTGATCCGATCATGGGCCCTATGGCATACCTCCCAACTGTCCCTTTTTCAGAGGGACAGTGACTCTTTTGACAGCTCAACCCACAGTCCCTCATTTGTACTGGAAAGTCCCTCTTTTCTTTGCCCTGGACAGCCAGAAAAAGAAACAAAGTTTCTAACTTAATTTGCTTTTGTCAGAGAGAGCAGAACAGGTGCAAATAAGATACTTTGTAACAATTTTGAGATAAGAAAATAAGTAATTGTAACAGTTTACATAAGGAGAAATAGTTTAAAACTTTGTAAAATTAACATGGTAATTAGGGGGAGTGGCCACAAAAATGGGCTTGGTCAAAAATGTTTCCACGCTACATGTGGCATGCGTTTGCGATCAGACGGGATTTTATAACCTGCCTACTATCGGCCAGATATCGATCGGGGAAGCCCGTCGGGTGGCCCAACACACTGGCCAACTCGGTCTGTCTGCAGCTTTTATCAGCCCGTGTATGGAGACCTTTACAGAGCATTTCTTTATTAGATGGGGCCAGTGACCCCTATTTTAAGGTTGGAAAAAGTCAGAAGAAGGAGGCAAATAATTAAAAACCCATAAAAAAATTAAGACCAATTAAAAAATTGCTTAGAATTGGCCATTTTATAACAAACTAAATGTTAGCTTAAAGGTGAACCAACCCTTTAATGAGTTTGTAATCCTTCTTCTTTCACCTTCATTCTAAATGTGACAATAAAGCAGCCATTTATTGTCATAAAAGTTTTCTCGGTCAAATTGCAAAGGCAAGGTGAGTCCACAGTCTTCAATTGCAGCTGTTCAATGCCAGTGTAGTGCCCAGACCACAGCTCCTTAGGGCATTGATATGGGCACAATTGATGCGGGCAGTGCAGGAAGGAGGGAGTATGTAGGATGTATGCAGCTCCTGTTGTACCGTGTAATTTAGCACACACAGTGTCCTTTAAGTTAAAGGAGCAGTATCACCAAAAAAAGAATTTTAAAGGAAAACCAATATAATATACTAGTGCAATATACTGGCAAAGCTGGTGTATTTACTTCAGAAAAACAAATATAGTTTATATAAACAAGCTGCTGTGTAGCCATGGGGGCAGCCATTCAGGTCCAGGTCCCACTGCAACATTCAGTAGGAGAAACAACAGCCTGCCAGAAAGCAATTCCATCCTAAAGTGCTGTCTCTTTCTGAAAGAACATGAGCAGGAAAAATGAAATGAGATGCACCTACACACCAATATTACAACTAAAAAAATACACTTGGTTCAGTAATTACATTTTATATTGTAGAGTGAATTATTTGCAGCATAAACAGTGTAATTTAGAAATAAACACTAAATCATAAAACTCATGATAGAAGCCCAGAGGCATAACTACCAGGGGTGCAGGGGGTGCAATTGCACCAGGGTCCCCACCCCCTTGGGGCCCATCGGAGCCACGAAAATGGTTAAGGCAGGCAGTTATCTAGGGGAGATTTTACAGCACAAATGCCGTCAACACTCCAGCATCAGATTTATAGAGGTAAGGGCCCGACAGGGGAGCCCAGGCGCCCATCCTGTACCAGGGCCCACCAGGGAGTAGTTACACCACTGCAGAAGCCCTTTAAGTATTAGCATTGTTTATAATGGAATAATATTATATAATAATATTATATAATACTGGAAATACAGCACTGGACAATTATATTTCTTAATTCTGGTACAGGCTGTATCAACTTGAGGCTCATGAACCAAAGTAGCACAATGTCTCCAGAAGTGACGCTGAACCGGATATCACCTGCGCTCTCCCCATTTATCTCCAGCGTCGTCAGAAATGGAAAAGTGGGTTTGGACTCCACAAGCTGCTTGAGGATTACGGACCTTAAATCAGGGTGAGTAGAGGCAAGTTATAATGGTTTAATGCAAAACAATAGCAACAAATTGCTTCCCCTATAGCTAGAGGCAGTGAGTGGTATAGTATATCCCTCTGTTACAAGGCAACCTTTGGAAATGTATCTGGTGGGTGGCAACTTTGAGTCCATGCTTGCATATGATTCATCTTCCTCTCATTACAAATCCATGTTATAACAGTCACTGTCCCTGTTTTTTAATGTTTGAGGCAAATCTGTGATATTTCTGTTTGTTTCCAGATGTACATCCCTCACCGCAGGGCCCAGCTGTGATCGCTTTAAACTTCACATTCCATATGCTGGGGAAACGCTGAAGTGTAAGCCCCCTTTTCTATTTTCTTCAGAATTTCTATCCCTGTCTTTCTTTTCTATTCTCTACTCTCTCTTGTTCTCTGTGTCTTCAATGCATTACATTTTTGTCTCTTTGGACATAGGGCCTGGATATCAGATCATTGCCATGGCCCTTTGACAGTTACATCCAATATATCTTTTAAGAGGGTTCTGTTTGCCTAGAAGATGTATTTTAGCTCACTCTATTAAATTCACCAGACATCATGTCTCTCTACACGTCTTTCTTGTGCAAAAGGCAGTTCTTTTTTTTACATTTTGTTTGTACTGGAATTAGTTATTTGAGTGATCTCTAATACATCTGCTAGGAAAGGGAGTCCCCTATAAGATATATTGGATCTAACAACATAGTAAGTTAGGTTGAAAAAAGACACACGTCCATCAAGTTCAACCTTTGAACTCTTTATATAACTTGCCTAACTGCTAGTTGATCCAGAGGAAGAAAAAAAAAAACAATTTGAAACCTCTTCAATTTGCTTCAGAGGATGAAAAATTTCTTCCAGGCTCCAAAAGGACAATCGGACCAGTCCCTGGATCAACTTGTACTATGAGCTATCTCCCATAACCCTGTATTTCCTCACTTGCTAAACACCATCCAACCCCTTCTTAAAGATATCTAATGGGAGAGAATTCCACATCTTCCGCATCGGAATGGGTGGTCTTGTGTCAGCTGGAAAGACCTACTGGTAAATAAAGCATTAGAGAGATTATTATATGATCCCCTTATTTATGCATAGTTTTCATACCACCCCCCAAAGGAGAATTCAACCCGTAACATGAAAAACCCTACCCTACATAGACCCCACTCCCTCCTTCTCCCAGCCTACCAGGTACCTGGGGCAAATGCCCCCTAACTTTTTACTTACCCCTCGGTGTAGATTCTGTCCTCGGGAGTTCAAGGCAACCATCTTCATTTCTTCATTAAACTTCAGAAGCAGACTGGCGTTTTCAGCCCATCCGCAGTTGGTGTTATATTCTGGTCCCGAGCTACTCAGCTCTGCTTCTGAAGTTTAATGAAGAAAAAAAGATGGCTCCAGTGAACTCCCGGGGACAGAATCTGCACCAAGGGGTAAGTAAAAAGTTAGTGGCATTTGCCCCGGGTTCCCGCTATTGCGGGGGGGGGGGGGGGGGGGGGGGGGGATGTATGGGAGGGAGTGGGGTGTCTAAGTAGGGTAGGGGTTTTTATGTTACGGATTGAAATTCTCCTTTAAATAACCCCAACTTGGCCAGTCTTTCCTCATAGCTAAGATTTTCCATACCTTTTACCAGTTTAGTTGTCCTTCTCTGGACCCTCTCTAATAATGTCCTGTTCAATAATGTCCTGTTTGAGTGATAGAGACCAATACTGTACGGCATATTCTATCATATTTTATATTCTGTCAATAATTATCCGACACCCAACTGCTGCATGAAGACAAACAGATGCTGAGAGAGGGACAGTGAAGATAAATTAGATTTTTTTCCATAAACTGTACTGAATTTTTAATTGATTATATTTAGAGAGCTTCTTATTTCATTATAATGAAGCTTACATAAAATTTTCATTTTCACGATAGTTCCCCTTTAAGGGCGAGGCGTCCCAGAAGCTATGCCTTCTCATGTGCCAGCTGGTCCATTAGGATTTGGCTCCTTTGTGGAATTCTATTAATTGTGCTTTGTCATGACAAAGCTTTCACGCAGGCTCATGGCAGAAGATCACTTGTTACAATACATTATCTAATGAATGTCAATGTCAGGGTGGGTTGAGTAAGCAGTTTAACCAACCGCAAACTATAGGGCTGACAACTGGACCTCTGCATCTCCTTGGACTAAAGTAATGTCACAACTTCTTAGGTTATAATTTCCAGCCTCTGGACCTCAAATCTTGTGAAGCTAGAACTCACAGAACCTGCTGACTAGATTACAATTATTGGTGGGATTTTGGGTGAAGTAGTTTAGCAAAAACGTGTGTTGTTTGTATCTGTCATAATTACATTAGTATTAAAGGTCCCTGCATAAATTGATGTTGGCATTGTTACCAGAAACCTGGCATTGTTCCTTAAATATTGGTGTACATAGAGCTGTAGATAGATTTACTTTAACATCAATGACTTTTTCGCTTTCCCACACAACAGGTATAGGAAATCAAAATGTCTCATCCAAAGCCCCATGTATAAAAGAGTTCTAGATCAATGGATACATTTGCATAAGTCCAACCCTACTAAGGCCAAGATTCCACTTTTAAGTGGATAACAACTGTATGGATATATGGGTATAACTCCAACCCTAATATGGCCAAATTTTCATTTATAAGAGGTTAACAGATTTACGGATACATAAGCCCATTTTTTTCTATGCCTATAGCTCCATAAATAGCAGAGTAACATGTATATGGTTACAAGGACACAATTCTTACCTGCTATGGCCAAACCTCCAGTTATAAGAGGGTAACCCTATGTACTGAAATCCACCCCTTCTGTGTCCTAAGAGGCTGAAGCCATGCCTTTTAATGCACTGTGATTTTATGGAAAAAGGAAGCAGATTGTTGGTTTCTACCCCCCCCCCCTC
>CM044440.1:15152000-15165954 GCA_024363595.1 Xenopus borealis | reverse complement strand
AAGGCTTGAGATGATTGTTCAATAAAGTATTTTCCTTCTTTTAACTGTTTTGTCTGACTTGGCTTGGCTTCCAGTGTGCCCTACACTCTCCTTTTTATTGCTAAATTGATCCATTCAGCACCAATACCTGTAACAACTGGCCTATTGATGTAACTTAACGACCCATTGGCACCTTTGCTTAGCTCCAGCCGTTGACAGTCACATTCTTTGCAGCTTTATAATTAATCCATAAACCATTGGCCATTGGTTTCCCAGTGGTGTTGGCAGGTAGAATGAATGGGACGAGCGGCCCTGGTGCAGACACCATCCTGTATGAGTCAGGGCTTGGGTGAGAATTCTCTTTGTGTCGAGTGTGTGTCTAATTGGCATTGTGCTGAGTAACCAAACAAGATGCTCATGCAGCTCCATTCATTGTGCCGGCTGAGTCAGTTGTCGGGCTAAATAATTACTCCGCTGAGACGATGTTTGAATGGAGCTAAGTCTACAGCATGGCATTCATAATCGGGAAATCATCTGCAACAATGAGAGGCGCGTGACTCATGAAGTGGCCCCACTTGGTCTTCAGCCAATCAAATCCTCTCCACATTGAGTCAAGTGAAACAGTGTCATGCAGGGAGTTTTTGATGCCCATTAATGCCATGCATATATAAGCTCTTTATAGTAATGATTTCAATTGATTAGATTCATAACAAATCCAGGATTCAGTTCGGGATTTGGCTAGGATTCGGCCTTTTTCAGCAAGATTCGGATTCAGCCGAATCGAATCCTAATTTGCATATGCAAATTAGGGCCAGGGACTTTTTAAGCACAAAACAAGGAAGTGAAAATTTTTTTGCCCTTCCCACCCATAATTTGCAAATGCAAATTAGGGTTCGGATTCAGTTCTGTATTCGGCCGTATCTTTCGGGAAGGATTCGGGGGTTCGGCCGAATCCAAAATAGTGGATTTCGTGCATCCCTAATAACAAGCCGTTGTAACAGACACGTATGGTGGTTTGGAGTGTTGGAGACTGGGGAACCCTGTAGAAAAATTACTCAGAAGCACTCAGAGATAACATGCAAACCCCAGTGTGTTGTTATTGTGTCACTTTACCATCTCCAGAGAGATATAGATTATATTTGTTGTATGATTATAACACTCAGCACTCTGCCCTTTGTTTCCCCAGTGCCCTCGGCGGATCTTCAGCGCTTCACATCCCTGCGTTTCCAAGTGGTAGTTGCCTTATTGATTATGTCCCTCAGGTCTGCCAGTTGCTAACTAACAAGGTAAGTTTAACCAACCTATATCCACATTATCTATTCCTGCTGAGCATTTACAGGCATCGCCGACACAATAAGCAACCCCCTCCCCATATTCATACTTTATAACTTGCAATGTTTTAATATATGGTTGAACAAGGTTAACACTAGAACAACTGTGAAAAGTCAAATGTAGGCGCAACTGCAACCCTGGCTGAGCAGACCTGTGCAGTGTTGGGGCTAAATTGTTCCCTGTTTATATTAAAGGGATACTGTAATGGGGATTTTTTCAAATGCTTCAGTTAATAGTGCAGAATTCTGCACTGAAAACTGTTTCTCTTTGAAATCTGACATGGGGCTAGACATATTGTCCGTTTCCCAGCTTCTCCCAGTCCTGTGACCTGTGCTGTGATAAACTGCAGTCACTCTTTACTACTGCACTTCAAACTGTAGTGATATCACCCCTCCCCAGCAGCCTAACAACAGAACAATGGAAAGGTAACCAGATAGCAGCTTCCCAATACAAGATAACAGCTGCCTGGTAGATCTAAGAACAGCACTCAATAGTAAAATCCAGGTCCCACTGCGACACATTCAGTTGCATTGAATAGGAGAAACAACAGCCTGCCAGAAATAAGTTCCATAGTGCAGCACTGGCTCTTAGAAAATATGTCGAAATTCACATTTATTAGGGTCTCGTGGGGCCCCCTATACTTCCTGGCCCCTCTGCAGACGCAGCGTCTGCTTCCTCTGTAGTTATGCCCCTGCAGCAAAACTATGCCAGTTGCATAATCCTGCCCTAAAATACAGCAGGTGCTGGGCATCTTATTGCTTTTGTACAAAGTGTTCTCTACCCAAGGCAGTAAATATACACCAGCCAATTCCAGGACTCCGGTTCCCTTACCTGCCCCAAATAAAAAATAAATATACACTGTATCTGGAAATTGTATCAAAGTGTGACTACTGCTCTAATTCTAGGTGCAGTATGTGATCCAAGGGTACCACAGGAGACGGGAATATATTGCTGCTTTTCTCAGTCACTTTGGGACGTAAGTCAATATTTATTGTATTATATAACAAACGAACTCCAACCTTTTTTTATGAGCACCCAGAAAACATTTTCCATTCCAAGCTGGGGAAAAACACATTTATTTGTAATTGTAATTAATAAACTGCACTGCTAGTCCTGACTCTTGAAGCCAGAGCCTCCAATTTCCTCATTGCTTTACACCTGCCAACTGCTACATTGTACAATAAATTGGAATGTGGCTTGGAACTGAGTTTTTTTTTCATTATGCATAAATTGTTTCGAACCCAATTAGTTAAAAAGGACCATGGTTCCTATGACAGAAGCGAGTTTGGGTGAATTCCTGTTCTTTTCCTGAGAATAACCTGCAGTTAAACCACAACATGCTGTCTTGTCCCAAACCCAAATATATTCTGAGTGTGATGCCTGGGGTTGTTGATAGGGGTGTCACTGAGATGGAGGGATTGGGCCCAAGCCAGCTGGCGGGTCTGGTGTACTCGCTACAGCTTTTCCACCAAACATGAGACCAGTCACAACTGAGCCCATTTATTAAGTGCCAAAAAGCAGCGGCAGATTAAAGGCAGTTCTAGGGTGGAATTGTAATTGTCTGTACAGCTGAGCTGGGGAAAAAAAACAGCCTGCCGTGTGGCTGCTAGCCAGGATGCTGGTCCAGGACATGACCCAGTTTGGAATCACATGCTATGGGTGTGCCTTTCAGGATTCAGACTGGTGTTGGAATATCTGGGTTTATCCTAAACACACAGAAAGTGCATCCATCAGTGAAATGATAATGCAATATTCAGCACCACCCTAAGCCTTGTAGCTAGGGCTGCCACCTGCCCAGTATTTTACCGGCCTGGCCGGTCAAAATTAAGCTTGATCCCAAAATCATTAATAGGGAAAATGCATAAAAATATAGGAATGCCTGTCAAGAAAAACCCTACTTGTAGCTCCCTACATATATACATTAGCTGGGTGCCATCTCCTCTCTAGGGAGTCAGAAATATTACCATTCATAAAAATCTTACAATTACCATTTGTGGCCCCTGCCTCGAACATTATTCCATCCCGTGGGGAGTCCTTGCCCTTGCAATGTAAGTAGTCTCAAATTACCCACCTACCTCATTCCTCCAAATTAGGGTGATATCACCCATAGTGTTCTGGCAGCCACCTGCTGTGGATGCGGCTGAGAATGAAGATTACTGGCTTCCTCTGAGAAAGCTTTATTTGTCACTTACTGGCCCTGCCAGTGCAGTTGTATTTACAGCGCTATACAATGTGCCTCTCTTGCAGCGGGGTGGTAGAATATGATGCTGAAGGATTCACCAAGCTCACTCTGTTGCTGAGTTGGAAAGACTTCTGCTTCCTTGTGCACAGTAAGTACCTACTTTACTCTGCATTTGCCATACACAAATGCCTTCATCTTGTAGTTAACCCATTTCATTCCATTCACTTGTTTAACTAGTTCTGTGTTATCCTGGAGTTAAATATTAATATTTTCATTGCTTGTCTGTCCTTGTGCCAATCCAAAGGCAGACCTCCATATCTGTACCTGTATTAGGCCACACTGGCAGACTTCAGGAGGTGGGCGGCACTTAAAAGGCATCAACTGAGTGCCAGCAATGCCGAGAGATGAACTCCCAGACAAAGCATTTCTTAGTAGGTTTGGCCAAGCTTTAATAGATGTGCAAAGGTTTTCCACCCAGTGACTGCCTCTAGTGTACTCCCTGGTACACCCAACACTGATAAATAAAGCCCTGGCATTGCTACCCAACGTACCTTACAAAGTGTCCAGAGAGCCCAGAGTGTGTGCATCAACTATACAGCAGTGAAAGTGCGACTGGCAGGAATGATGTTCCCAGAATGCCTATGGTGACTGTAAGTGAGGCCGGACTGGGAGTAAATAGCAGCCCTGGCATCAAAGCAGCCTACATATAAATGTGCGACGTTGGCAGCCAGGCATCCCTCTTCAAGTTAAGAAAAAAACTTTGGTGGTCAAGGCCCCTTCATAGAACTAAACACTCTTTAGCGGCTTCTTTGGCTCCTATTCAACTTCAGCTGCATTTCCCTGGCCCAAAAATGACGCGGCCCACCATGCATTTGCTTGAGCGGCCCAATGGCTAGTACAGTCCAGGCCTGGCTGTAAGAAATGTTTCACAAGGGAAGAAAAAGTGACAGCTGAACAATGAGCAGAATCCCAGGTCTGTGTGAGCACGGGCATAAGCCACAGCAAGGTCACTGGCCAACCAGTACCACCCAGCCAGTGCTTGGCAGACATCTTCTCTGTGTTTCAGTCCTGACTTGATAAATGAGCTTGATCTTTCCATTCCCACACCCAAAAGGGCCAAATATTTGTGTAAAGCGCTAGGGATTGGGAGATTGTTTGGGGATTGTTGTGACTGCTATGGAAACAAGGTGTTGGAGCGTTCCAAAGGTGCCTGGTGTTTGCTCCCATTATAACTGATCAGCATTTTTATACTGTAAATAAGGTGCGTGCGTTTGATGCCAAGGAGGGAATTGTGTGTGTGTGTGTGTGTGAAGAGCAAAAGTAAACATTGTGCCCCATGTACATGTCAGAGCAGGGGTCCCTCTCTGCATTCCCTTCCCATCGGGGAACCTGATGATTCCACTCCCTGCTCAGACAGTGCCTCCCCATATAGTGAGTATTCCCTGCAGGGCATATGTCAGTGTGCTTAATATCAGCATCGCTCAGTGCAAAACTCACTCATAGCATGAGACCCCAACAGCACTCCAGTGTCCTGCACACACCCACAATTTTCTAGCATTTAAAATTAATTTGCCCCTGCCCCCTTTACACAGCCTCCCAGTATCCTCAGCACTGCACAAACTCCCAGCATCCTCCAGACCGCACAAACACCCAGCATCCTCCAATACCGCACAAACTCCCAACATCCTCCAGATAGAGTTGCCACCTGGCCAGTTTTTTACCGGCCTGACCGGTATTTTAGATGGCCGATCTCAATGTTATTAATAGGGAAAAAAGCTCAATATATAGGAATGCCGGTATTTTTTAAAGAAAAGGTGGCAACCCTACCTCCAGACCGCACAAACACCCAGCATCCTCTAATACCGCACAAACTCCCAGCATCCTCCAGACCGCACAAACTCCCAACATCCTCCAGTACCGCAGTACTGCACACAAATTCCCAGCATCCTTCAGTACCACACACAAATTCCCAGCATCCTCCAGCTATGCACATATCTTCTAGTCCAGCTAGGGTTGCCACCTTTTCTTGAAAAAAATACCGGCCTTCCTATATATTTATCTTTTTTTCCTATTAATAACATTGGGATTGACCATCAAAAATACTGGCCAGGCCGGTAAAATACCGGCCAGGTGGCAACCCTAAGTCCAGCATACAAACTCCCAGAATCCTTCAGTCCTGCAAACAGCCTTCCAGCCTCCTCCAGCCTTTCACACAACTTCCCAGGATCCCCCAGCCCTTCAATCAACTTCCCAGCATCCTCTAGCCCTGCTCTCAACATCCCAGCATCGTTTAGCCCCTGCACGCAACTTCCCAATGTCCTTTTGCCCCTGCACGCAACTTCCCAGCAACTTCCAGCCATGTACTACATTTTCCAGCCCTGTGCTCAACTTCTCAGCATCCTCCAGCCCTTCATTCAATTTACCAGTGTCTCCCAGCCCTGCACAAAAGCTCCCAGCACCTTCAGCCCTGCATACAACCTCCCAGCATGTCCCTCCCTGTGAAGATTCAGGCATCAGCTTGGCCTTTAACTGCCTCAAACCTGGAGTCCCTCAGTGATGGTGACAAATTTACACCATTTTTCAAATTCTTTGTTTATTTTATTTTCCCTGCAGTTTATGACATGAAATCATTTCCCTGACAATAGTGAGACGGTTTCTTTCATGGTTGTGTAAACACAGTCTCCAATCTGTTTTCAAGCCGCACGTCTGCCATGCCGAGTGATTCACCACTGAAGCAGGAGCTATATTTAGGGCTGCACTGGCGTGTGCCATACTGAGACACAGCACAGATAAAAGCACTATAATTGTTTACTAAAGCCTGTGACGGCACCCATGCGAGAGAGGATGAGTAAGCAAGGGGGCTGCTGCCACTTTCACACTCATTACTCATCACACGTTGTCTGCAGTCACGGCCGCTATGAGTCAGCTCCTGCACTCACTATCCATTTGCACCTGAAAACTGTGTAACTTATGTAAAATAGGGGCATCTGGGACAGTAGTGACGCTTTTAAAGATTACCTGATCAACACAATTTCCTGCTACTCACATGATCATCTCTACTTCCTGTCTGGAAAGCAACAGCAGTCCTGCCTTGCTTTATGGCAAGGAATCTAGATATTCATTCTAGTCTCGCATAACACTGAGCATGGTCCATTGCTTACAGAACTGCAGTCTGGCATCCTTCTTGGGTGATTTAAAAACAAGAGTAATAGAAAAGAAGCACAAATATTGCGGAAGTTGTATGGGCACAATACAGAGGTTTCTGCTTTGCCATCACAATATCCTTAGGATGACATAGTGGCCATAAATGGAGGCTACAGTAGTGCAAGCTCCTTGCCTGACTCACTGAGGGATTTGGGCTGCTGTGCACATGCATATAGAAAAGCAGGCAGTAAACCTGACTTCCAGTGCTCCATAGTGACTAGGTGTATATGGGGGTAGCACAACAGACATTTCCTAATTGTGTCAAGGTCCTTCTAGTGGTTTGATTTTCTCATCCTATGCTTAGCTTTGCTAGGCAGCACCTAGAAATTCATTTCGATTTCATCTGTGGACCAGATGATTTGTGGTTAGCAGCCAAGCCCTAATATATCTAGATCAGTACTGTCCAACTCCTGCGGTACAGATGGATGGACTTTTTCTGGTCTAGATGGTGGAGGGCTGATAATGGAAGCCTGTGTTGACTAATCCCTGTTTTCAAATCACAACTTCTTCAAACCACTCCATGTTACCACAATACCATATTCACATTAATGGTGACAACACACCAAAAAACCAAATGGTTGGTGTTTGCTGGAGGTATATCACCCATTACTCGTATGTTAAAAAACTTAAATCATATTGAAACATTTCATTAAAGGGCAAGGAAAGGCAAAGAAATAAATCGCCATTTTTACTTTCTTTAATGAAAAAGAAATCTATCTCCAATATACTTTAATTTAAAAATGTGTACCGTTTTTATAAGAAACCTGACTGTATGCAGTGAAATTCTCCCTTCATTTAGTGCTGAGGATGGGAATTGTCAGACGGTCCCTAACTTCTGGCAGGGAAACAATCATACTTCTGAACAGCAGGGGGAGCTCCTGTCTTACTTACCAGCCATGCAGAACTCATACAGCTTTGTTTTTTGATCATTTAGGACGATCCCTAAGCAGCACAGACCATACTGAGCATGTGCAGTGCCAGTGTCAGACAAAGATGTATAACAAAGTTACAAGATGACAACCCCCTGTGGCCAACTTTGAAAGCATAAATCATTAGTTTGATTAGGCTTGTGGTGCAGTAAGTTTATGTTTAGTATACAAAATACAGCATTTCTAGCCTTATTCTATTTTACACTTTCCTTGCCCTTCAAATCTATATGTCCCCTCCTACCCAGTTGATAGCATAGCAACCCCCAGTACATAGTTAAACACCTTAGCGGCCCCTAACAACAATTTCCATTTGCTAAAACAAGGCTCATGTCCCACATTTAGAGTAGGACATACACAGTCAGCATAGTATGGCACACACAAATTGGCAGAACTTGACTCAGACAGGCAGCATTTGGAAGGCAGAACAGAGCAGGATAGTGATGTGCGGGCTTACCCAAGGCATGTGGGACCTGTGGGTCGGGCTGGTTTGGGCCGACCGCTGCACAAAATCTGCGGGTGGCGGGCGGGTGTGGGTCAATCTCTTCTCCTGCTCTCCCCGCCCGCGACATATCACTTTCCGGCCTTGGTGCGCAGGAATTTATAGACTTCCTCCTGCCCTGCCCTTTTTGTGATGTCACTGTGGGGTGGGCCAGGGCCAGGTGTGGATCAGGAGGCGGCGGATTAGGGTCGGGTGCAGATCGAGGAATTCTTGACACGCACATCATTAAAGCAGGAGACAGGGAACCCTATCTGTACAGTACAACATATAATGGCACAATGAGCATAAAGTACAGAAATTTAAGGGAAAAGGATTAACTTTCTCTTGACAATCCTCACAGTCTCTCAGCTGCAGTCAAAAAAATCCCCAAAATTTGTTTATAGATCAGTGTCCATGGCAAAAGAGAAAAAAAACCAAAAACCCAAATATAGTGCAGTATATTTAAATATTGCGGCAGCACCCGGTGTCGACTGCACCTTAAAAAGTAGACCCGACACCGGGTGCTGCTGCAATATTTAAATATACTGCACTATTTTTAGTTTTTTTTTCTTTATTGCCATAGGCTCTGATCCATATAATATTTTTGGGATACAGTGGCACAGTGCTGGTGCTCCTCCAGCGGTTGGTATGAGTTGTGCATCATGTGGACATTTACAGTCTGGGTCTGAGGGGTGAATAGTCCAGGGTTTTACAGGTGTGAACAGTCCAGGGCAATACATATGTGAACAGTCCAGGGCTTTACAGGTGTGAACAGTCCAGGACTTTACAGGTGTGAACAGTCCAGGGATTTGCACGAGTGAACAGTCCAGGGATTTGCAGTTGTGAACAGTCCAGGGCTTTACAGGTGTGAACAGTCCAGGGATTTGCACGAGTGAACAGTCCAGGGATTTGCACGAGTGAACAATCCAGGGTTTTACAGGTGTGAACAGTCCAGGGCTTTACAGGTGTGAACAGTCCAGGGATTTGCACGAGTGAACAGTCCAGGGATTTGCAGTTGTGAACAGTCCAGGGCTTTACAGGTGTGAACAGTCCAGGGATTTGCACGAGTGAACAGTCCAGGGATTTGCAGTTGTGAACAGTCCAGGGCTTTACAGGTGTGAACAGTCCAGGGATTTGCACGAGTGAACAGTCCAGGGATTTGCACGAGTGAACAATCCAGGGTTTTACAGGTGTGAACAGTCCAGGGCTTTACAGGTGTGAACAGTCCAGGGATTTGCACGAGTGAACAGTCCAGGGATTTGCAGTTGTGAACAGTCCAGGGCTTTACAGGTGTGAACGGTCCAGGGATTTGCACGAGTGAACAGTCCAGGGATTTGCAGTTGTGAACAGTCCAGGGTTTTACAGGTGTGAACAGTCCACTGATTTGCACAAGTGAACAGTCCAGGGATTTGCAGTTGTGAACAGTCCAGGGCTTTACAGGTGTGAACAGTCCAGGGCTTTACAGGTGTGAACAATGCAGGAGCTTACTGTCTGAATTTGAGGATTAAGCAGTGCCCAGTTATTCTGAGCAGTGATACCTTTAAATCTTATATAAGGTCACAGCAGCCAGAATTTCATGTGGAGGCCACACAAGAGGGGGTTGTGGGCCACCAGTTGCACAGCACTGATCTAGAATATCTACCCAATGAAAACAGTTTCAGCTTTCAGGTACTTTTGCCACATTTTAATACCTGAACTGCCTTTACTTGGGTTCATAGATACCATTGGATGCCTTGAATATTCATTCCACAGGTAATTGTTCTATTGGCTAAATGGTATTTCACAACTTAATAAATCCATTATTATCAAAAAGAAAAAAACCTGAAGAAACTCTGTTTGTGTAGGTGGGTGCTACTACTCATCCTAGGTGTCAGTGCTACTGTCCCTTTAACCATTCCTAGCAGTGACCTAGAAACACCCTGTCAATCAGTAGTTGCTCAACTAGAAGATGTTTTTTTGTACTCGCCGCGACCCGATACTGTAAACAGTTTTGTAGAAAATGTTCTCTATGGGATGTATTCTTGCTCCAGAGCCACAATTCCTATAGCCGGGTAATTTCAGGTTACTTCCTGTTTGTGTGAATTCCAAGCATAACTACGTATAGAATTCTGCTCCTGTTACCACTCCCATACTGGAGAGTTGCTGCTCCAGCCCCATGCTCCATTGTGACATCAGATTCTGCTTCTTTTTGCTTCGTATGCTTTCTTAATGACCATGTCTTCTAATCCATTTATCTGGGGGGAAAAAAGACCCAGATTCACATGCAATGTTCCCTCAAAGCTGTGCGCACGTTTTTTGTTTGAAAACACTAAATATTGCATTTATTATTTTAAAAAAATCTGTGGGCAGAAGTTTAAAATGTGCCCACAAAAGATTTATTTTGCACACAAAGCCAAGAAGGAATTAGATGGGACATTGCTCACATGCAATATATTAAATAGGGATGCACCGAATCCAGGATTCGGTTCGGGATTTGGCCAGGATTCGGCCTTTATCAGCAGGTTTCGGATTCGGCCGAATCCTTCTGCCTGGCCGAACCGAATCCTAATTTGCATATTCAAATTAGGGCAAGGGAGCTAAATCACGTGACTTTTGGGCACAAAACAAGGAAGTAAAAAATGTTTTCCCCTTCCCACCCATAATTTGCATATGCAAATTAGGGTTCGGATTCGGTTCGGTATTCGGCCAAATCTTTCGGGAAGGATTCGGGGGTTCGGCCGAATCCAAAATAGTGGATTCGGTGCATCCCTAATATTAAATGTATAACTGTACTCCTTTTCATTGTGTTTCTTCCCATTTATTGCAGTTGATCTGCCTCTGTACTTTCCACGAGACCAGCCAGCTCTGACATTTCAGTCCGTGTATCACTTCACCAATAGCGGGCAGCTCTACTCCCAGGCCCAGAAGAACTATCCATACAGTCCCCGCTGGGATGGGAACGAAATGGCCAAGAGGGCAAAGTAAGTCTTATTGATGTACAGGTTGTCTTCCTACTGCAACCGTTGGTCTATGGAAATAATCACCTTGCGCAAGGGTTAGATTTAGGCATAGCTGAACAGTTTTCCAAACTTGAAATGCCGGTATGAGAAGTTAACTCTACAAAACTCCACTACGGGGTCATTTAAGGTGGCTGGGGGGAAGAATTACAAGAACACTAAGGGATAGGATGGGGCCCTTAGTGCTCCTCCACAGAGCACCCCCTCTCCCAGTCTGGCTGCAGTCTTCACCTTGCATCTGATTTGCAGACCACAACATTAGAGCACAGACCTCCCCTATCCTTACTGTCTGCTGCTCTTTAAAGGTGGCCATACTGTACACAGGCCGAAAATAGCTGCCGACAGACCGAGTCGGAAACTTATCGGCCCATGTGTAGGGCCATACCACGTACTTCCCTGACTCATATCTGGCCGAGAGTTAGGCAGATGTCGGCAGGGGTAAAAATTCTTTCAGATCGTGGACCGCATCTGTTCTTTAATTCGGTCCCAAGATCCGAACGCCGTATACCTTTCAATATCATCCGATCGACTTAAATATATAGAAAGACCAATATTTTTTTCTAGAAAAGGTGGCAACCCTAGGTGGGGGTGGGAGGGGCAGGTGCCTATGTACCTTCCCCCATCTGCCCCTTTTGAATAGAGGGCTGCTGAATGCAAGTAGGTCTATTTAGTGGGGTAGCCACAGGTCTCTGCTCTCTGAAATGGATCACTGAGACTTGCAGCAACAAAGCAGTGTGCAGAAAAAATGGCTTCCCCTATAAGAAGTGTATACCCTCTATGCCCCAGCTCCATGTAAAGCAGGGGACCGGTGTCAAGGCAAAGCATTTTTCAAGGACCAGGGGGTGGGGGGTCAGTATCCAATTTGGGTGCTCAGGCATCCAATTTGGCACGCCTCGCTAATGGTGGGCTAGGCTCGCCGGCCCAGTTCAGGACTGTCTGCGGTTAGGGACCCCTGATGTAAAGGAACGATTCACTTGCATGCAGTCACAGTGAGCAGCCCAAATACATGAAAGCAGGCATTTGCAGCCAACACAAGTGGAAGATGCAATTTTCAGTTCAGAGTGGAAGCTAGGGATCCACTTCTCCCAGCCTTATAAGCAGACTCAGAGCAGTGGAGCCTTCACGCCCTGTGCCGTTGGCCTACATTGCTCCTTATAAATTACCTATAAGTAGGGTTGCCACCTGGCCGGTATTTTACCGGCCTGGCCGGTATTTTTGATAGTTGAGCCCAATGTTATTAATAGGAAATAAAGAAAAAAATAGGAAGGCCGGTATTTTTTTTAAGAAAAGGTGGCAACCCTACCTATAAGTGTTTCGTTTTGGTCTGTGTAGTTCCAAGCTACTGATCCCATAGCTAGGGTTGCCACCTGGCTTTCTAGAAAAGGTGGCAGCCCTACCCATAGCTGGTTAAATAGTTCTCAAGTTTCTATGTTTTTACCTGTGGCTGATAAAATCGTTTGTAGCATCAATTTGCCTTCTGAAAGTCCGAGTAGGAGGATGCACACATGAATTATCAATCACTCATTTCATGTGACTGACACAAGTAGCAATTTTCATAGCACGCTTGCTGATCAACAGAAACGTTTCCTCTTTCAAATACATGTCTGAGAGTATTACACTAAACTCTGCAAGTCTGGGCATCACTGGTACAGCTGGCATCTGGGGCCAGACGAAGCAGCTCTTGAGACCCCACAAAAATGGCTGATGATTTGTATTTACATTCTGCAAAGATTTTGTGAGCAGGTTTGTCTAACACACGGGTTTCATCTTTGTTTCATTCTTAAATAACTATTTAAAGCAGAAGAATAGATGAATTAATAGGGACTATGTTTTATTTAAAGGGATACTGTCACAGGAAAACATTTTTTTTTCCAAAAAGCATCATTTAATAGAGCTACTCCTCAAGGTGGGCATATCGGGGAGAGAGCAACATTGCCAAACGAGCGGATCTCTATGTGTATGGCCACCTTTAGATCTACCAGGCAGCTGTTATCTTGTGTTAGGGAGCAGTTATCTGGTTACCTTCCCATTGTTCTGTTGTTAAGTTGCTGGGGGGAGGGGATGATATCACTCAAACTTGCAGTACAGCAGTAAAGAGTGATTGAAGTTTATCAGAGCACAAGTCACATGGCTTGAGGCAGCTGGTAAATTGACAATCTGTCTAGCCCCATGCCAGATTCAAAATTAGATATTAAAAAAATCTGTTTGCTCTTTTGAGAAATGGATTTCAATGCAGAATTCTGCTGGAGTAGCAATATTCCCATGACAGCATCCCAAATGTGTTATCTACTAGATGTTATTGTAACAGTATCCCTTTAATTTGACAATTGCAATTAGCCACACCCCAGGAGCAAGCTAACCCATTGACATAGCTTCAGCATACTATTTTTAGGTTTGAGATTTGTAGGATTAACTTTGTGACATATAATAAAGTCTCTGCTAACAACGATGGAACTGCAACATCAAGTTGGATGGGAAACCTGTAATCCCAGTCTGGCCTGCTGCTCAGATGTCTTCTTGCATTGATGATACAGTAATTGCTGCAGAAAGATCACGGGGTGCTTGAAGCTTTAATATTAACATGCTAAAAACCCTTCATGTAAGTTTCATTTTTGCTTCATATAAGATGAGATAGAGCAAGAGTCATAAAAATAGATGTGATGTTCTTAAGGGTCTGCATACCTGACTACAGTGGGAGCTCACCTAGGAATCATTATGCTGAGGCTCTAACCAAATCTACAGGGGTACATCATACTTAGAGCAACAGTAACATGAAAGGATTTGTGAGGATTTTCTGTACTGGTAAAACTGGTGTGTTTGCTTCAGAAACACTACTATAGTTTATATAAACAAG
>CM044440.1:15000231-15011996 GCA_024363595.1 Xenopus borealis | reverse complement strand
CTCTACCCCAAACTACATACAACCTAAACAACGGGGATTCTGTTATATTCTATAACCATATGGTACCAAACCATCTCCCTTCTAGAGGGTCTCCAGTATTCCAGCCTGGCTTTACCTTTTTTTTGTTTGTGGTCCCATTTTTAAAAACCATGTGACACTAAGAAGAATTCCCACAACTCGGTGGGTAATCCTGCATCATTTCTGTATATATACACACAGAAAAAAGGCTATAATTGTATTTCATCGAGGACATTAGGAAAACCTCATAAGGCTTTAGAAACACTTGTAAATATTAAAATCTCCTACTGAATTTATTTAATTCTCCTTTGTTTTTAGGAAACCCTGCCCTGAAAGGCAACGCTGCAGAAAAAGGACAGAATGATGAGGTAAATATATAAAATTTTCTCAGTTTCTAAGTTAAACCCTCCCAATATTGGCTGTGGATTGGATGATACTTTATACTTAAAGGAGAACTAAACCTCCAATAAGAAAAACCACGACCCACTACCCTGCATAGCACCCTCCCTGCCTCCTCTGAGAAATAATATCTGATAACACAGAAATCTAATTCCCTTGTGTGAGGTGCCATCGTAGCACTAAAGATTGTGTAGTTCGCCAAAGGGTTTCCATTAGCAACATCAGCAAGTAACTCCAGTAAAAGTAATTGGGTCATCACTCCTTGTGCCAGTGGATCATTTGGGCTGTGACCTGATAAAGGAGATTCATGGCAGTCAAGCACATTTTGTGGCAAAGGGTTATTGTCTTTCTGGAAATTGCTAATTACAAGGGAACTTGACTATCAGTTTAGGCCTAGAAGAATTATGTAGGCTTCTTTTATCTCTAGGGAAAGTGATTGAATTGCTGTTTTCGGAATGTATATTGCACCTTACTTTAAAGGGAAACTAGCATTTTACTATCAGCCCGGCCTCTTGTGGTCAGTGGTAGTTTACATAATGCTCACAACTTGGCTAGGGCAGAGAAAACATTTGAAGTGGGTCCTAGGGATTAAAGAGTTTAAGTGGAGCAGGAATATAGCTAGGAAGAATATTAACTATTTTCAGTATATTCACTTTCATTAATACCAATAGTGATAAGGGAATCTGTCCTCTGTTCGCTTTGCTGATAAATTCCAGAAACTGCAAAAAAATTGGCAAAACGGCAAAATATTCACAAAACACATTGAAGTCATTAGGTGGCAAAACATTTTTTACAATATATTTTAAGATATATTTACCCATTTTGGATTCATCATAATCTTTTCTTTCCAATAATGTGTAGTTTTTATAGGGTGAACCTATTGTTCACCTACTGCAATAGAAAATATGTATTACAAACCAACAGATCATATTAACCACGATGAAATATCATGTAAGTCTATAACATGTAGCTTACAATGCAAAGGGGTATAACACTAATAAAGCTATAAGCACAATAACTGCATTGCACAAGGGTAATAACCAAGTTAACAAATAAAGTACTAAGAAATAAATCTATCCAACATAAAACTAAACCGCGCATGGTGGAAAATGGAATCAAAAAGCCACTAAAGTTGCCTAAAAAGTAAAATAGTCAAAATTTTTGTAAACTGTTTCTTGCATTGCATCAATTATCAGATTATTCAGACACTATCCATTTTGTAAAATCCTTTTGTCTTTTTGTGGTAATCCAAGTGTTTGAAGTCACATTACAGGTGTCTTGGTGTCAAAAAGCACACTTCTTCTTCCTGATTATTTTCAGAAAGTATCTTTTTCTTGGACTCATATTTCTCAGATGTCTCTTCCATTAACTTTCTTTTCTTGGTTGTTAGTTCCATGTCCTGGGATGATCTTGTTTTTTCTTCAACTTGATGTGGGCCATCATTTAATGCCGGACTTTTCATCATCTCCTTGTTTTCAGTCAAATCACTGGTATTAGCTGACTTTAGTTTTGGCTTTTCTTCTGGGTTCACTTTTACTGTGACTCTTAATTGTTGCCTTTTTATAGAATATTTTTGGGGAGTATCTTCTGTTCCTCCTTTATAGAAGATTTAATTATTAAAAGGAGATAAGTCATTATTTTATTATTAAGCCTTAATTATTCCAAGTCAGTTTGATGATGTTAAATACACCTTGACCTCTTTTTTCCATTCTAATACCTTTAAGCCTAAAGCCAGTGCTGCACCGGCAAGCATTATACAAGCATAGATTGCAAATAATGCCAGCGACATGGTGAATTCAAGAAGTCTATAAGTAAAAAAATACAATATATATTAAAATATTATCATATAAAATGCACTGGTGAAAGCTATTGATCCTATATTGCAAGATAATGAGAGAATATGGCCTTTTAGCTATGATATCAATTTAGCTTCATTGCATATCAACTATTTAAAAATAAATCAATATATGTTTTTTAAATGTATATAAAGAGATCTTCTCATATGTGTACGTAACTCTCCGCTTTCGATTGACATTCAACATATAAAATTATGGTAATAAGGTAAACACATTTTTAGCTATTTTGTATCTGTTAGTGTGTACTTTCCAAAAATATATGGTTTGGGGGTCTTGCATCACATAATACGCAGTCAGGGGATTTTCTTCACGGAATGCAAAATGGCAGCCGAGAACATTCATATGCACTATTTTCATTTTGGGTCTATGCTTGCCACCAGCTTTAGTAAATCTATGCATATTGGGCATCAAACTGTTCAGGAGACCCTTGGTGTTCATATTTAGGGTGGTTTACCATTGTATGTAAGAAATTGAGTGAGGTAAATGGTGCATAATGCAATATTTTTAGATGATTTTCAGAAACCTCTGCATTTAGCGTAAGTTGGCCGTAGAAAGCCGTAATTACCCATTTTAGATTAATCAGAAATACCAAATCTGCAGCCTGTTTACTTATAGTAAAGCATCTGACACAAACAGCCACATTTCCCCCACTATAAATGATATGACATGAACTCTGTGTGCATGCAGACAACACCTTCATCTTAGAAAAATGCTATCCCATACTTCCTAGCATCCTAAAGCTTGGAACTGAGCGTTTTGGGGTTTACATGGTTGTTTACACTACTGCACAGCAAACAGAGAAAGATTCAGTGTTTTTTTATGCATCTCCTGGTAATTTTGTTTTGTTTTGGCAGAAATTTCTCTTCCCTTGTGATGGAAACACCAACAGAAGACTAGATGAGGGTACTGCATCAGGTAGGTTACTGAACATTTTGGAAATCATTTTTTACTAATGACATTTCTTTTATCATTATGCAAACGTTTATACATGCTATAGCATTCTGATTGGCTATGGTGTCTCATTAGGGCTGACTTTATTGGAAGGAAAGAATAATGGCAGTTAAACCAGGTCCAGGACATAGTGGTGCCCCCTGCAAACATGACTTGTAGGAAAAGATGTGGAGGTTTAATGTATAGCAGAGCAGAGATAGTGTCAGTAGGACAAGGCTGACACAGTAGGGCAAATTTGAGTAGGGCAATACTAAGACAGTACAGCAAGATTGGAATACAGGTATGGGACCTGTTATCCAGGATGCTCAGGCCCTAGGGTTTTCCAGATAATGGATCTTTCTTTAATTTGGACCTTTAGGCCTTAAATCTACTATAATGTAAACATTAAATAAATCCAATAAACAGTTTTTTCTTCAAATAAGGATTAATTATATCTTAGTTAGATAAAGTACAGGGTACTGTTTTATTATTACAAAAAAAGGGATATAATTTTTTAAAAACTGGATTATTTAGATAGAATTAAGTCTATGGGAGATGGCCTTTCCTTAATTCTGAGCTTTCTGGTTAACAGGTTTATGGATAATGGATGCCATACCTGTAGTAGGACAATAGAAAAACATAGGGCAAGATGAAGATAATATATGGTAAGGTGGTGAAAAATTTGATAGATACTGTCAACAGGACAAGGTTGACACTTTAGGACAAGATAGGATCAGTAGGACAATATGAAGACCGTAGGACAAGATAAAGACAATATATCAATATATGATATGGTGGACAAGATTAATGCAGCAGGGCAAGATGGAAACAGTAGGATAGAAAGCAGAATGAGAACATGACAGCCCATGATAGTACCACTTTATATTGGTGTGGCCAACCCCTTTAGCTGAAAAAATGAAAAACTTGTCAAGTTTGACATTCACTTATGAGATGTCTTCAACTTTCTAACAATGCTTGGTTGGCACTAATACTATATACACATCATTTAGTGAAATGTCTCTAATGTTACACTTGCATAAAAGTGTCTTAGTTAGGGATGGGCGAATTCACAGCGAACTCCCGCTGGTGTAAAAATTCACGAAACGCCAGCAAAATTCCGTCTGGTGAAAATTCGCCAGCGTCTTGTTTTGGATGCGGGCATCCATTTTTTTTACGCCAGCAATGTACGCCGTGTCCAAAAACGGACGCCCGTTTCCAAAACGTGACACGGCGGAGTTTTTCAACTGTTTAGAGGTCTAGGCAACTCAATCAGGAACTCTTCCAACACTCTATAAATCTATACTGCAACCTGTAAATTCAACTTCATATTCTAGATATGTAATACTATATATCATTTTAGTCTCATTATCTTCTATAAACATTACCGTATTTATTTTATATATTTACATTTATGTATCAATAGTTCATTCTCTCAGCCCCTTGGACGTCAAAGTTTTATCCACTTTGAGAAACTTAAATCTGGTAAGTACCAAAAATATGGCTGCTTCACCTTGTATTCATGTTTTGCTTGTAGGAAACAGCCACAGGGTCTATGATCTATGGCCTACTTGACAGTCAGTTGGCTTCTGCTACATTGTTTTAATATTACACTCTATTTTAATAGACTGTATGTAACGAAGACATCTTGTGTATTTTTTTTCAGAATCCAGATGGTGCAAATAACAGACTACAGGGGTTGGTATAATTTCCTATATTTTATGTCAGCAGCACACTTAAAATGTATTTTAATAATTGTCATTGCCTGAAGTCTCAGTGCTTACCCAGTGCTGTCTTTGTTTAGCTTGGAGCAGTTATTGCAGAGGGCCAGCCGGGATGTTGAATCCTGTAAGTATTAGGATAAAGAATTCACCCATGAATCTTGATTTTACTTCACTAGATGGTAAGTCCATTAGGTTCCCTTTCCAACATGGAGTTTCTGTGATCCTCTTTTTACAGACATGGGCCAAAAACTACCTTCAGCCTCCCGTATTTCTCCTCCACCACAAGAGTAAGTTATGCTTCTTCTCAGCAAGGTCTTGAGTCCAAATATTATCACTTTCCCAGCTCTCTCCTTCTTTCTCTCATTTGAAAGCATCCTCAGGAGACACATGATAAGTCAACAGATATGCTCTGCAGTTTAAAGTATAATTCTGTTGATTTTTCAAGTAACAGAAGGCACTCAGAGGGTTGGTGAGACCCAACAGAAGCTTCTATGTAGATTATAACCCTGGTTAGTACAAATAAACCTTTGTATTTTTTGGACAGGAACCCATTAGAAGAAGCTAAGAAGCTGGTGGAAAGTCTAAAGCAAGGCCAGGTACAAAATGCACTTAAATATCTGCTGACTTCTCATATATTTATCAGGGGAAATTCATCTTTGCATTAGCTTTTAGTATGGTGAAATAATAGAAACTTTTAGAAAGGCTAAATAATAGAAAAAGGACATAAATTATCCCACTAAGGCTAACATCACCAGAGGGCCTTGCTTTGACCAATCTGTGTTGAAGGGATGTAACCCCATTCTTCCATGTCAGCTTCCACAGTAAATCAGTACTCACTCTCCCCATAGCCCCCTCTTGTTAGTGATGCCTTTCCCTCAGACTTCCATAGACTTAAAAGAGTTTCATGTGATAAACAGTGAGACAAGTTTTTTTCATTTAATTGCATCTGGCTTTATGGCAAAATCTTGAATTTCTGTAAGAGATAAGCTTTTCTTGTCAAATTTAAATTGGCCCTAATTATTAATTGTTTTAGGTAGGAGAATGATTCATTGGTATCCTACTAGCGGTCAGTCAGGTAATCAAGCTATTTTTTTTCTTAGATAGTGTCCTTTGACAATGACTGGAAGATGATCGCCATTTTTGTTACTGCTGAAGACCCTTGTGATTTCTGTAATCAGGTAATTAAGCTCCTTCTCAATCTCACATGGTTTATCTCCTATGTTCCTGTGTTGCAGGGAGATAACATGACTTACCTAAGGTCACCAAGACATGGTGTGTTATTACACTGCCTTTTTTTGAGTAATGTAGGCATTGATTATGGTTTATGTTGTTACAGATGGATCACACAGAAGGCGCCATCAGAAAGCTGGAGAGGGTTCTAGATTATCTACATCAAGAAGTAAGCAATATTCACAGCCCCTCCCCTGCAGAACATTTCCTGATTCTTTCTAACAAATGACCCCAGGCATGTGCATTCTTGTGCATTGCTTGTTTGTATTGATTCGATTTTCAATCCCTTCCTGTACTGTAGCTTCCAAGAACATTTGTGAGTTTGGTGGATTTAACAGCGTTAAATGGCTTGTACCTGTCTCATCCCAGTCAAGCAGAGCTCAGGTAGGACTTGAGAAATATGTCTATTGTGCGGTACACTGAATAATGAGGTTGAGCTACTATAGGTAGTTTTGATTAGTTGTATCAAGTCTCCAAAAGATTTGTTCCTGTTTGTCTATATATTGAGCCACAATCAGTGAATGATGGGAGTTATAATTCAATAATGGTAGCTCCTTGGCAGAAGATAATTTGCTGAAGGCACCTGTCTGCTATATCTCCTGTGTAGCTCTGGCCTCTCAGTGCAAGACTTGAAGCCAACTAGAGATATTGACGTCTGGGTAGTGTTTCCATCTATCTACTCTCCCTACTACAATAAAGATAACATTTCAGTGCATTTATATATATATATATAGATTTATCGAGGACCGACACACCAGAATAAGTTGAAAAACGTTTTAATATTTATTCATTCTTGTGCATCCAACGTTTCGACCCACATCAGGGTCTTTATCCCATTTTTTCAATTTTAATCGAATTTTGGGCTATTCGATATTCGAAGTAGCCCAAATTTACTTAAAAATTCTAATTTTATTTGAAAATTCACCTCGACCCTTAGTAAATGTGCCCCTAAGAGTGGAAGTAATACTATTGGCTTAATAACAGTTCTGCATTATATAGATTACAATATCATGGGGATGCTTTGGCTACCAAGCAGGCCTCTTTTTAGTAGACCCAAAACACAGCACCTGCCATGAACTTAAATGGAAATTAAATAAAAGCTCTTTTGCCCATGTTTTTAGGCACAAGTAGCCTGGACACCATGAACCAGCTAACATGGTGCGTGCCAGATGAAATGTTCAAACCTACTTTTTCATACTGACCAACATCCATAGTACTTGGAAATTAGTTATGTTCAGTAGACCACCATACAAGTATAGTTAATATAATATTGGTACATTATGGCTAGTCCAGACAAGAATATTCGGGGAGATTCGTTGCCTGGCGACTATCTCCCCAAACCCCTTCCCCATGTCTTCCAGCTGCTTCAATGAAGAATCACCTGCACCTATTCACACGTGGTGCTGCATTTTCCAAAGTCGCAGAACTGTTATTTAGCCAATAGTATTACTTCCACTTAGGGGCACATTTACTAAGGTTCGAAGTGAATTTTCGAATAAAATTTTGAATTTTAAAAAATTCGAATTTCAAAGTAATTTTGGACTACTTCAGCTATCTAATAGCCCAAAATTCGATTAGAATTGAAAAATGTGAAAATTCTAATTTCGAAGCACTGTCCCTTTACAAAACTTCAAATTTGCCACTTCGCCACCTTAAAGCTGGCAAGCCATGGCCATTGTAGCCTATGGGTGACCTATGGGGAACCTTTCTTGAAAAATAAGTCCTGGAAAATCGAAGTTGTTTTAAAAAAATCATTCGAATCGAACAATGCATTTGAACGTTCCGAACTATTTTTATTTGATCGAAAACGGACCTATTCCATCGAAATAGGTCCATTTTCGATCGAACATAGCCTTAAAAAAAATGGATGGTCGAATTTTGAAGCTTTTTCACTTCGAAATTCGACCATTAGTAAATGCGCCCCTTAAATTGAAACTCAATTTGTGTAAATCATTAAACAGAATTGCTGACATAGAAACAACAAGTTATTTAACAGGTGTAATTAAGCCAAAGTGTTGCTATAACCCAAGCAATAAGCCACAATGAAAGTCCCCAGGCGACTAATCTGAACCTGAATCTTCTCGTCTGGACTAGCCATTAAGGTCTACCTTTAATTAGGACCTTTGAAATTGGTTTTGCCCAATTATAGCTCAGTGTGCCTAAGTATATGTGTTTTTCACAACAAGTCCCAGGCATGTTGTAATAAATTCTATCTTTTTAAATAATTTGTGTAAGTTCTATGGTCAACAAACACCACTCACCAAGGTGATATTTAAGTATATTTAATGCGTATAAATGCGTTACAAAAGATACATACAAATTATCATATATTTAGCCAGTCAAATACTCTATTGACAGCCTACCAAAATGATTACTAAAATGTATGTATATATTATGTTGCATAAAATCTGTGTATATCTGTATTGTGTGAGAGTCAGTGTGTGTGTGTGAGAGTCAGTGTGTGTGTGTGTGTCCTGTGTGTGTGAGAGAGAGAGAGAGAGACCAAACTTCCGCTTGTCCAGGGATATATTCAAGCAACTGTGGGATACACCTCCCCCAGCCCACCCATAAGACATTCCATATGTTTTCTGAAACCTGATCACATTCCAGACTTAAGGAACAATGTATTATGGGAATGGATGTGTGAAGGATGTGTGGATGGCAAGTCATAAGTGCACCAATGAAACATATTCTAACTTAATCAATACGGGAGTATAAGACATTTTACATTAACCAATATTTAACACATGTGCACTTCCCAGACAGAATTCCCATTATTCTTTGCCAGCCAGTAGTAGTTATAGTTAAGCCCAACATTGTAGACCTGCCGAAAGAGTGAAAGAAACAGTCAGCATATACTGTATAGCAAAGGTATATGACTTTGTAACATAATAACTGTGCCCTCTCTGAGGTAAGAATTAATCAGACTCTTTATTGAGCAATCAGTACAATGCAGGGTGTCTCATTGGGTTTTATTTCATTTCAGGAAATCATGTGACTGTTTCAGGAAACCATCGGATTATGCCAAAACCACATTCCGCTTTTCATTCCAGGTGAGGAAGAATCTCCAATTCTCATGATAAAGTCATATCGTTCGCTGCCCTGGGTTTTGTAGTGATAACAATAAGGGGGCTCTTCTTAGTATCCACTTGATGGATTCTTTTTTCAAGCCAATCAACTATTTCACATAATACTTGTCTTTATTGCAACAGCCAACCCCCAAATGTCTGAAACTATTGATGTATTAGATATAACATCAACGTGGGATTGCAACCCTAGTGTGGAGTAGCCTCTGGGTTTGGAGACCCAGTAAGTCAAATTGGTGCATTTGGCCAACAGTTGTCTCAGATTTTGAGCACCAAATATTCTTGATCAGTATCAAATAAAGTTTTTTCTCCAGGTTAGAGGTGATGATCAAATTTCAATGTTATATTAGCTGAAGAAGATGTAAGAGGATGATAGGGAGATAGAGAGGTCAATGTTTTGATAAAAACACATCAGATGAAACATTTCCATCAAAGCTAAAGTTTAAATTGGGAAAAGTTGAACAAGTTGGTGATCTTTCACCAAATAGGCCCTGGTGTTTTACAGAATTTTGTGAGTTAAAAAAAAAATAGTACAAGAAAACATAGATGATTGTAGAAAAGTTTAAAGGACATTGTTACAGAGATTATGATTATGAGACTTTATTTCCGAGCAGTAGACTGAGGGACACATATATAGGGACATATATAGTAGACATGGAACACCGATCCATGTTTTTAACAGCAGAGAAACGTCTGACTGATTGCTACTGAGATGAATGGCAACCACTTTTTAACACTCATAACAGGTACAGGTATGAGGCCCTTTATCAGGAAACCCTTTATGCAGAAAGTTCCGAATTATGGAAAGCCTGTCTCCCATAGACTCCGTTAGAATTAAATAATCCAAATGTGTAAAATGATTTCCTTTTTCTGTGTAATAATAAAACAGTAGCTTGTACTTGATCCAAACTGAGATATAATTATTCCTTATTGGAAGCAAAACCAGTCTATTGGGTTTATTTAATGTTTACATGATTTTCTAGTAGACTTAAGGTATGAAGATCCAAATTAAGGAAAGACCCAGGTCCCGATGATTCTGAATTATAGGTCCCATACCTGTATTTGCTATTCACTTGAGTTGCAACTCTTGTCCCAAAAAATGCAACATTTAAGTCTATTATGGACTATTGTGATGACAAGAATATTGTGATGGCAAGAATATCTCTGCTGGCAAAACAATTGGCTGGAGTGCTCAAAATAACAAATGAAAGAGAAAAGCTGAAGTGTGGCAGCTCCTGAAGTCTACAGGTGTATGGAAGAGCCCCTATGTTTTGTTTCAAATGTTTTATTAGGTGTTTAACAATAGGGATGCACCGAATCCACTATTTTGGATTCGGCCGAACCCCCGAATCCTTCCCGAAAGATTTGTCCGAATCATAATTTGCATATGCAAATTATGGGTGGGAAGGGTAAAACATTTTTTACTTTGTTTTGTGCCAAAAAAGTCACGTGATTTCCCTCCCTGGCCCTGATTTGCATATGCAAATTAAGATTCGGATTCGGTTCGGTCAGGCAGAAGGATTTGGCCGATTCCAAATCCTGCTGAAAAAGGCCGAATCCAGAACCGAATCCTGGATTCGGTGCATCCCTATTTTACAATAAACAGGAGGATAACAACGTGACTGCTGCTTTCCTGCAGAATCAAAAAGAAAAAGAAAAAAATATATAACAAGTATTATCCAAGTGTGCTAGTTGAAAACCAAAACAGAAAAACAAGTTTAATTTGATATCAGAATAATAATAATATGAAAGTAGATTGTAAAAAACAATACAAAAATAATTGAAGGGCCCCATGTGCATGAAAAGGAAAAACCACGAAAATGTTAAAAATGTTGAGTGTTGAAACAGTACCAAGAGTGTGAATTATATCTAATTATTTTTGGAAAGGTCAACAATGGGGAGCAGACCAAGAGCCCAAAAAGAGGTCAAAATGAATTTCTGGAGTTATTAGTCGTGTGTTCATTTTCCTACTTTTCATAAGTGTCCACAGAGTCACTGAGTCTCAATCAGAACCAGCTCTTCCCTCTGTAGGAACACAACAACATTATTGCACAACAATATGAAAACAATTCCCAACAGAACCAACATAATATTCTCTCTCTTCATATCTGATCTCCTGGCAAAGTCCCAGGGCCCTACTGTAACACACTCTGACCCCATCTGATAAAGCACAAGAATGTTGGCTCAGCAATGATTGAACCAATCGTCCATCCCATCTGCAGGAGATAAAGGCATTGCATTACATTCAGAGATAGACATGGCCCACATATATATGAGTGTGTCAAAGTTGATAAAAAGAATGCATGTAAACATCAAAGCTCAATGTCATTTTATATTGTATTATGTTTTCTTTCTGTGTATTTATGTCTAAACTGGACGCAGAGAAGATTCTCTTTCTTCTTATAACACATTTGCTTTGCTAGTTTTATTCTATCAGTTACATGGTATAATATTGTATACAGTACATTCTACAGGTTATCCAGAAACCCATTATCCAGAAAGTTCTGAATTATGGAAAGGGTTAT
>CM044440.1:14934182-14948286 GCA_024363595.1 Xenopus borealis | reverse complement strand
TAGGAAGGATAGCTGGTAACTGATCTCAGAATCCTGTGGTCTTTCCAGATACCTCGTGTGTTTGTGAATCTGGTGGAAATTTTGGAGGTGGAAGGACTACGCAGAGTAAAGACAGACAATTTTGGCTGTATCCTGCTAAAGCCGTAAGTAGTAACCTGCCTGGATTTCTAGTGCCAGCACAGGGGTTTGTTGAAGAGGCACGCAGTAATTGAGATTTGCGAAAATTGAAAAGATTTGTGAAAAACAATTGTTTGAATGAACTATATTGTTGTAAGAAAGCGGTGATTTGTTTTTTTCCCTGGGGCCTACAAATTTTGGATTTAGGAGGAGACAGTAGAGCCAGATGGCAGCAATAACACAAGATGAAGACAGCAGGACATGATGGTGACAATTGAATGATAATGCTCCAATTGGAAACAGTAGGACCACAACCATAGGACAAAATGGCAAGAGAAGAAGAAGATGGCTATAATAGGAAAATATGAAAATGACAGATAGCAACAGCAGGACAAGATGGTGACTGCAGGACAGAATGGTGACAATTGAATGACAATGCTCCAATTGGAAACAGTAGGACTGATATCAGGACACGAAGGAGGCAGAAGAACAATATGGAGACAGTAGAGCAAGACCACAACCATAGGACAAAATGGCAAGAGAAGAAGAAGAACATGGAGACAATAGAAAAATATGAAAATGACAAAGCAAGATAGCAATAGTAGGACAAGATGGTGACAGTAGGGCATGAAGGTGACAATCGAAGTAGATGGAGACAGTAGGAAATTCTTGAAAATGTAGATCAAGAAATTGATGGCAGAAGATGGAGACTGTAGGAGAAGGTGATGACAGTAGGGCAAGAGGGAGATAACAGGCAAAATAGGAAACAAATGAGAACAGATGACAAGAAGGATACTTCAGGGCTACTGTACTGTAACAGCTAGTTAAAGGGAAACTGTCATGGGAAAACATGTTTTTTTAAAAACCCATCAGTTAATGTTGCTCCAGTAGACTTCTGCACTGAAATCCATTTCTCAAAAGAGGAAACAGATTTTTTTACATTCAGTTTTGAAATCTGACATGGGGCTAGCAATTTTTTCAATTTCCCAGCTGCCCCGGTCATGTGACTTGTGCCAGCACTTTAGGAGGGAACTACTTTCTGGCAGGCTGTTGTTTTTCCTTCTCAATGTAACAGAATAGTACGCAGTGGGACATGAGTTTTACTACTGAGTGCTGTTCTTATATCTACCAGGCAGCTGTTATCTTGTGTTAGGGAGCTGTTATCTGGTTACCTTCTCATTGTTCTTTTGTTAGGCTGCTGGGTGGGGGAAAGGGAGGGGGTGATATCACTCCAACTTGCAGTACAGCAGTAAAGAGTCACATGACTTGGGGCAGCTGGGAAATTGACAATATGTCTAGCCCCATGTCAGATTTCAAATGAAATATAAAAAAATCTGTTTGCTCTTTTGAGAAATGGATTTCAATGCAGAATTCTTCTGGAACAGCACTAACTGATGCATTTATAAAAAATGAACCTTATTTTTTGGATCAGAATCCATAATTCACTTTAGAGGCTGCCATCTGCAAATTAAAATTGAAAGTAGGGGATTTGTAGGTGACCCCGGGATTTAATCTGGGTGTAAATCTGATTTAGTGACTTTATCTGCGATATTATTTCAGATAGAAATCCATTTCATCTGTCAAAACTTTAAGAAATGTAACACTGAAAGACATTTAATAAACAAAATAATATAAATGGTGGCATTGAAGTGTTACATCACTTCTGGTTAGTATGACATCACATGCTGCTCCCAAACCTCTGTTCCATATGTGTTCTTAAGAAACGTTTTAACGGCACTAAAGCGGTCTTCAGGGTAAAGTTAATAGTTGGGCTCAACTTCTTTTGTTGAACTTTTCTAATAATTTTGACGCTTTAAAGGTTCTTGTAGAATAAGGAGCTAAAGGCAATTCCTGTGGTTCCCTGACCAATAATATATCTTGTTTGTTCCTCTTTAGAAATCTTTGTCCGTGTCTCATAAACCCACGGGAAGGGTCCCCAGAACTTTATGAAATGAAAAAGTTTAACAAGGACTTACAGGTGAGAATTGGCTGGAATTGGGATTGAGCTCTCATTATGTGCACCTCCAGATTAGGTTTGCTTTGTAACTATCAAGCATGGGCACGTAAAAACCCACTGGTTACCAGGGGTGGCAAAAATTCAGCTCAGAGTAAGAGGCAAATTTCCGGTTTAATAATATCATCTTTGTATATTCCCAGCTCTTAGGTCCAAACTATTTGTCCCCTTGATTGACCATGGTAAAGTATCCAGGGAGTACATAGCAATACATAATCTAATCTTATAGGAAACCAACAATCCTGGAGGTGGAGATTGGGTTCACTTACCCAGGGTGGGGGAAAGGTGTCCTTCTTGAACCTGGGAGAGAGAACAGCCAAGAGCATGTTCAGAGAATCAGAGCCATGTACCAGAGTAAGCAGGACGGTGAGATTGGGTTCACTCACCCGGGGGGGGGGGGGGGGGGGGGTTCCTGCTTGAACATGGGAAAAAGATCAGCCGAATAAGTAAATACAGTGATTAGAGATTTCTACTTGGTAATATACAAAGAAGATATTATTGATTTGAAAATAGGAAAATCATTAATTACCTAGGAACAACTGAGATTAGATCATACCCCTAAGTTAATCTATTTTTCAGAAGCACTGGGCCTTAGTCAGATGAGCATCACGCTGCAGCATTATACATGGCAGTGCATTTTATCTAAATGTGGGATTAGAGAAGTGATCCCCAACCAGTGGCTCGCAAGCAACATGTTGATTTACAACCCATTGGATGTTGTTCCTATTGACCTAAAAGCAGGTGCTTATTGTTGAATTCCTGCCATTGAGGCAACGTTTGGTTGCATAAAAACCCTGTTCACTGTCAAACAGAGACTCCTGTAGCCTTCTAGGCTACCAGTAGCCAATCACATGCCATATTTGACACCCATTTTGCATGTTTATGCTGCTCTCCAACTTCTTTTATATTTAAATGTGGGTTAAAAAGATTGGTGACCCTGCATTAGAGGGTAATCCCTCTCCCCATTCTTCCACCCCCGCGAGAACAAATCAATCCTCTGGCCTAAGCAGTAGATAGGATGATGCATTTGCTACTTTCCAATCCAATCCCAATATCAGCGCAAGAGTTAATTGACTGTTGATTGTGTTTCTATCAGAGCCAAGTGGTAACATTGGCTGATAAGTACCAGGACCGGGAAGACTTTGCAGTTGTGGTACAACCATTTTTCAAAAACAGTGTTTTGCCTGTTGATAAGGTAAGTCTGTCTTGTCTTCAGCGATCCCTTGACAGCTAAGCTGTGTCAAAAAACAAATGCTATTTATAAATATAGGCAGATAATAATGATATATGTCCATATTGCCCCTTAGAACGGTGATGCCGATATAAGCTTCTTTTCCGTGGATTGCTTCCATTTCGCAGAGAGAGGCCAATCAGAGATGGCCATAGCCCTGTGGAACAGCATGGTAAGTGAGAGCTGAATCTCTGTCTATAAGGGGGGATTATATCTGAATTTAAAACAGAATCATGGATCACATGGATCACTGTGGGTGTATTTAGGTTTTCCAGTAAAGTTGGAATGTTTTATAGACACAAACTGAATTGGCCCTTCAGTTATTATCTGATTGTATCTGCTTGATTCTTAGCTGGAACCCGTTGGACAAAAACAGGAATTCAATAATTTCACCCATGATCGATCCAAGCTGAAATGCCCTACACAGGTAAGTAGTATAGATCTAATCTCATAGGAAACCAACAATATGCAGCTGTAACTACACAGTACAGGTCCTTTTTATTTACACATAAATCTATTTCTATATGTCACATAGTATAAATAAATCAATAAAGGCACATAACACCTAGATATAGGGAAAATCTCATGTAAATTACTGAGGCGAGGATCATCCATTGTGACACACCACTAGCTATAAAACTACCAGCAGGTTCCCTAGTAAATTGCATTTTCTGATAATTTTCTAGGACCAGCCTTATCTCTTCACCCTGAAAAACAGTGGACTCCCTGAAACTGTAGCTCCTGTACCAGAAGAGAAAGAAGGCCAGGTGCCCTACTGGTCAGTGATAGTAGGCACCATCGGGGGACTGGCTGTAGGGTGTGCAATCGTTGGGGTTGCAATGTCAGTGACCAATCGAAAGAAGATGCGTAAGTTGAAATCATCAGCAGAGAAAGGTTCCAGCTTCTAAAAGCCTCATCTGCAGCCATCGTAGCTCATCCACAGCAGCTGGAAATTCAGACTCTTCCAAATACCTATATATAGATCCCAACTTCTAGCCTGACCCTCGTTGCCATCCTTGGAGATGAACCCTTCTTGGTTAAACAAACATTATTCAGTTGTATTGGTGCTCCAGTTATTCGTATCCTGTACTTATAAAATGATTTGCTTTGAAAGCTGACCTTTATTTCAGGAGATCTAAATCTACTGTTGGAGTCCCCTTTGTGACCCGAGAATTGGCTTAGAATTATGCACCGTCTTATAATTTACCATTTGTCTATTGATATGTTATTAATGGGGATCCACTCGGAACAGCATGGGGACTCTATGAATCACTGGTGTAAATGTTCCAAATTGCAAATAAATATCCAAAAAGTATTTTTTCTAAAAAGCCTTTATTGTATGTAAGTGTCAATCTGTGAAAATTACCAGAGAAATAAAGACTGAATACACAATACTGAAATGTGTGTAAGTATGTCATGTCTCGGTGCCTCATAGTAAGAATTTATATCTAAGTATTTTATTAATTATTATTGTTCTATTATAATTCAATATTTTAGAAAATTATGTTCTACTCCAACATAAAAGTGATACCGACACGTTCCTAGAAAATTCATAGGAACCACAAACCTCAGCCGACCCACTGACATTACTAACGGATCTTCTGCGTTGCTTCAGTGATGCATGGCGACAAGTCCTGTTTTCATTTGTAATGAGCCTATGGAAGGATCGTGCTGCCCCCAGACCAGCGTCACTGAAACAGCACAGAAGATCATTTAGCTGTGTCGGAGGGTCTGGATAAAACAGATTTGTGGGGGGGGGCTTTGAGGGGAATTATTCCAGGTGCAGCACCTACTTGATACTGACACATTCCTATAATTTTATAGGAATATGTCGGTGTCACTTTAAGAAGAAAATTACAATTTTGCCTCCATGCTGTCCACAGCAGAATAACTAGTATTTGGGTAATAGAAAAGGGTAGAAAAGTTTGTGGAATTAAGAATTTATTTTCTGATTAAAAGAGGGGTACACCCCCGGGAGGTTACGAGATAAACAGACTAATTGAGAGATTAGGGATATAGAAAGGAAGAGCAGTGAAAAAAGTGAGTATTGGGCCACAACAGAGAGATGGGAGAAGTAGAGAAGCACAAAGAAGAAGATAAAAGAAATGAATGCAGTTCTAATAAGGAAAAAAAGATAGAAGCAACTGTATAGAGAATGGTTATTGGTCCCTTTGTATATAGTCAGTTGTTCTGCTCAAGGCTATTCTGCTGACACAAGGCACTTATATAATGCTGTGCAGAAGGCTAATACAGCGATACAATAAAGCAGCACCCACATGTATAATAACTTGCATTTAACTGACTGACAGCAGCTGAACAGAAATTTATTTTTTGATTATTTTCAGTCCTTCGTGCTGTTTATACTCCCATAAAACGCAGTGGTATACCAGTGATCAGTGGGCGGCAGTAGGACACAGTATTCAGTAAAAAGATTCTTAGAGGCAAATTCACTAAAGCGAGAAAATGCGCTAGCATTTCCTTCGCCAACGTAAATTCACTAAAGTGTGAATAAAGTATATGTTACAGCCACTACATTACACTACACAAGCCCAGGAAACCTTTAATAAATAAAATAAAGTTGTCCAATTGCCCTACATGTGCCCCCTGTATAGTTGTGTTGCCATTTGTTAGGAAACAACTTTGCTGTTTTTCAGACTATCACCCTACAAAAGGTAAAAGACGCCAGCGTTTTTTGGGACTTAGAAAAAAATTTAAGTTTTTTTTTTATTAATATCCCACCCAAAAACTGATTTTTTGATAATTAAAAACAAAAATATTCTGTGTAAATTGAAAACAGTGCCTGGCTGCTTATATTGTCTGCACTGCTGGTTCTGATTTCTGAAACTATGTAGGAGAAGCCAGCTGATTAAAAGACCAAGAGGAGACTGAGCTCTACTTTTAGAGTCAGACCCAAAGACCAGAAAACCATGAGAATGAGATGGAGGACACATATACATTTAGACAGCCTTCCCTTTTGAATTATAAATATACTGTACCCATAATAAGGATAGTTTAGGTAGAGAGTGGAAATGTAGGTTGCAGTCAGGCAGGGGTATGCCGATTTCAAATAAAAAGAGGAACAAAAAAGTTGGTGTCGAAAGCAAGGCAAATTTTGCCCATTTTTGTGGCCACACCCCCTAATTACTATGTTAATTTTACAGCATACAAGTTATGAAATTTTGAAGTTATTTCTGTGTTTTTTTGCCAGTTATTACAGTTTTGCTAATGAAGGTGAATTGCCCTTTAAGCTGTGAGTCTAACTTTTCCAAAGGGACCTGCTATCTTATATTGTTACTTATTTGCTTATCTGGAAATTGGTACAAAAGTATCTTATCTGCTGCTGTGGCTTTTCTGGGCTCTCTTCCAAAAGCCAATTAAGTTAGATGCATGGTTTCTTTTTCTGGCTGTTCAGTGCAGTGAAAAACTGGACTTTCCAGTACAAATGAGGGACTGCAGGTTGAGCTGTCAAAATAGGGACTGTCTCTCTAAAAACGGGACAGTTGGGAGGCCTATCTAGAACCATTTAGGCCTCTATTCCCAGCAGCACTGGGGCATCTGCTTTGATTCTAACCAAGACACAATCTCTGCTCCCATACAGAACCTACCAAGGTCTCTGCGGTTTTTGAACAAGTGGGATAATGGCCCAAGTGATTAAAACCTGGTGCTGGTCCAAGTTACTCATGGCCACCTCCTGGTTCCCTTAATGCTTCTCATTATTTAATTCATGCATCTGATCCTTTGCCCATAAATGCCGTGGCATGGGTACAGCACTTCTTGACTTGTGCAGGGATTGATAGGAATGGAAAAACTACATTTTCTCTATAGCTCCTCTGGGATATCAGGAACCGTCTCCATGCAGCGGGAAGTAATAGAAACCCTTATAATGCTGGAGAGGTGGGCCTGCAGCTCATTAGAGTTTCTTGCGCAACCGTTTGTAATGCGGCTGCACAGTTATCATGACTCAGCAGCCCCAGCACTCACTGCCAGTTCTCACTGCAGACTGCAGCACCTCCATGTAATATTCATTCCCATCCAAATATGCTTTGCTTTTCAGTCACACAAAAATTCTCATTTAGCTTCTCCAGAAAAAGCAGAGACTCTACTACTGATTCCAGCCTCAGCCTATGCCATGTGCACAGTGGCAAATGAATGATATATTGGGCCCCTAGGCTACATCCACACATCCCCCCCTTCTAGGCTACTGCTGGATACAGATGTGTGAAATCCAGGCACGGCCAGAACTAGGGGTAAGCAGAAGAGGCACGTGCCTTTCATCTTCTTCTAGCAAGGTCACTGTCCCCTCACTGAGAAGTTCAGCTCTGGCAAGTGGCAGCATGTGAACACAGGTGATGGGGGCCCTAATGTATAATGGCTGGAGCAGTGGTCCTCAAACTTGGCCCTCCAGCTGTTAAGGAAATACAAGTCCCACAATGCACTTGTAGTTCCTTAACAGCTGGAGGGCCAAGTTTGAGGACCACTGGGCTGGAGTGACTGGATGTGTAACATAATAGCCACAATGACTATGAAGATTTTCATTGATCCAGGTCATGGTATATCTAATATAAGTAATTCTGAAACAACTGGACTTGCTGAGTAATTATTGAAGACGTTTTACTACTCATCCAAGTACCTTCTAAAGTTCAACTGACTTCAGTAGTTTTCCTTTGAAATACCCCAGGCCCTGTGCCGCCTCATTCACTTCAGAATCCTAATTTGGAAATCCACACAGGCAGTTTTCCCCCATACAGATCGGGGACAGATGGCAACCCTACCAACAACACTGCACATTTTTCTATATAAAGAAAGGGCTGTGTGCGTGTAATTTAACTTGGAGACCAATAAAATATAGAATTTCCTAGCATGGGGTGTTGTATTGTCAGATGCACTAAATACTCTGTAGAGAGCAAAACACTACAGATAAATCTCACTGGCAGTTTTTAGTGCAGACTTTACATGGGAATTAAAATTGACCAGGAAGCCTCAGATCAACATTTTATAGGAACCTCTGTCTCATGAATGCAGATTAACCTGCTGCTTGTGCTGAATGCTGATTTACTGTGCATTAATCTAGGTTAACTTTATTCCTCTGGGTGGGGGCAAATTAATTAGCACTTTGCAATTTTAATGTTGGGTTGTTGCATAGCAAATCCAACCCCATGGTGTGCGTGTGTTACTTTAATGTTATTGTCCATTAATTACACTAATTAGAGAGTGTAGGGAACATAATTCTGGGAGATATTGTAACTGAGTAAGGATTTTTTTTAAACAAAATGCAGGTTAAAAAAAATACAGTATTTTTTTATTTTTGCAGAGCACTTCAATAATTTATAAGGAAAACAAGGATTCCTGCTGAATTGTGGTTAGTACAGAGGAATACCTATGCTGCCATAGTTTTATGGGATATCTCTGTACAGCAAACTTAGGGACTGTTCCTGCTGAATTGTGCTTAGTACAGGGAATACCTATGTGACATAGTTTTATGGGATCTCTCTGTACAGACTATGAGCAAACTTAGGGACTGTTCCTGCTGAATTGTGCTTAGTAGAGAAAAATACAGATGCTGAAATACTTTTATGGTTTCTCTCTGCACATGTTATGAGCAAACTTTGAGAGTTATTCTTGCTTAACTGTACATGTAAATATCTATGAGGCCACAGGGTATATTGTATACAAGACATACAATATTAAGCCTTCCTAAAACAGAAGATATTCACATTCACTAATAGAATTAAAGTCAGAGATCCCATGGTGTATTAGCAGATCCACCCATTAGTTCAAAGCCATATGTCCAAATTTGCACAAACAGTTTCAGTCTCCTTAGAGCAATATATTGGAACATGACTTCTGGAGGGACTTGGAGAGCAGCAAAGGAACCATCATGGTTAGGGTGAGGGGCAAATCAGCAACGAGGGGCAGATTTGGTGAGGTGAAAATGTGTGGGGCCGACCATTTAGCCTGACATTCTTTGAACCATTATTTAACATATTTAGAATATTATATCCACAGTCCACAGGCCACATACAGTATTTAATATTCATTTAACTTGCCAACTGTAAGTTTTCCTGAAATACAGTACTGTAGCTGGGTCCTCGCTTGCTGTGGCTGTGTAGCCTGGGTCCCAATGACCCGACTAGGGAAGCAGGGCTTGACGGGGATTAGGAGAGGACCTATCCCTGCCCTGCTTCTGGGTTGTTGCTTCCTGATTGGTTGGCGTCCCCGGGGGGCGTGGCGTAAAGTAGGAAGCCGCGTGGTTAAGCCTCATTCGGCGCCAGGACGTGAAGGCAGCAGGACGCAGCATCCCACCCCCCCTCCCTAGGATTGTAAGGGGTTTTGTCGCAGTTGGCGGAGGGTACCTTGGCAAGGATCCCCAGGGCAAGTTAAAATGGGAAGTAGCCTGTAGGCCTGGGTCCTCATGGGAGATATACAGCCCGGTTTAGGGTTGGAATGGTACAGGAATCAATCCAGGCAGTTGGAGCACCCTTTTCTTATACTGAAAGTGTTTTATACAAACGGTTGATAATGTTATATATATATATATATATATATGTTTACATGTTAATTATTATTGTTATGTAAAAGAATAAATAACTGCGGCCATCTCTCTCCAAACCAGTGGTGTGGTGTGTTTATCAAGGGGGTTGGTGTTGGGGCAGAGGGGAAAGGTGCAGACTCGACACTACACCCGTCATGCACTTTTAAATTGCAGGTGATTGCAGCTAGCTAAATTTGCACATAAAGTACTCCCCTGTTGTACATAGCTCCACGGCAGCCTCCTGCAAGAACTAGCGCCTATTCCAGTGATGTCATATGTACACACTAACATGCAATGACTTCACTGCACTCAGTCACCATGGGAAGAAGATAAAAGGCACTGCTCAGCAAAATCATGGGTCGGTGTTTCTAGTTAGATGCCAATGTTTATGAAAATAAATCCCACAGTTTTTAAACAGTTAGAGCTGAGTGAGTGGTATGTTTTGGCTTTTACTAATGAAAAAGAAACCTATCTCCAATATACTGTTATTAAGATATGTTTACCTTTTTTTTTATAAGAAACCTGACTGTATGCAAAGAAATTCTCCCGTCATTTACTGCTGTGGATAGGAATTGTCAGTCGGTCCCCGACTGCTTCCCCGCCTTACTTCCCAGTCATGCAGAACTCCAGCAGCTTTGTTTCCCTGTAGAGCAGTCGTGAGATTTGTATTTGATTTTATTTTTGTCTTTACATCCCCTTTAATGTTTCCAACTCTGCAGGGACAAAGATCATGGAGCCAGATTTAAACAGATAAACTGGGATTCTATTTGGAGGATTATTTTGCTGCAGTCACTGGTTCTGCAGAGTTTGAGAAAGTTTGTATTAAACAATAGAAAAACTATAAAACCACATTAGATTACATGACAACACAGGACCCAGTGCAGTCTGTATATTCTGATTATTAATCAGTCTTGCTGTATCGGACAGCCCCCTGTGGCCAACTTTGAAAGCATAAATCATTTGTTTGATTAGGCTTGTGGTATATGGGGTGCCGTTTGTCCCAAATAGATTCTGTATACAAAACTATCCAGAACAGGAATATGAATCATAAGACAATGGCAAAACAGCAGGAATGCCCTTAACCAAAATGTCCGCACAAGCAGGCCAGTAAGCTTTGTTCTTATTGGTTCAGGAAAGTAACTGACAGTATTGCTTCACAGAATGGTTATTTTATCTGTTTTGTGAAACAGAACTTTAATTTTGTCAAAAGAATGAATCCTGTACTATAAATCTTGCTTTCTGTCACAAATAACGATTTTGTCATTCACATCTAGCTTGGCATGCACTGGTTAATAACACTATTATATATTCTGTCCAAGTTTTGTTTTACATAATTCATTCTGTAAGTAACTTTGCATATAAGTGTGTCTGTTACATGGAGGTTATATATTTGTGAGACAGATTGATATGTCAGAAATAGTAATATACCATGAGAGACATTCGCTCTGTGTATCAGGGATAGTTTTGTATACAGAATGTATTTGGGACAAATGGCACCCCATAGTGTTGGGAAGCCAGTTGCACTACAACTTTCTATATCCCCTTAGTAGGGACTGCCATACAACTCTCCCAGCCCATTTAAAATTTGTAAAATTAACATGGTAATAGGGGTGTGGCCACAAAATGGGTGTGGCAAAAAGTTTTTGCCGCACTACTTACAGAAAACAAACCTTTATGCAGCCACACTGTCTCCTGTACTTTCCTAACAATCCGCTCCTGGCTGGCAATGAAAATATTTTAAGGTTGGGGGTCACCACAACATGAGGAACTGTATTAATGGGTCGCAGTATTAGGAAGGTTGATAACCACTGAGCTAAAGGAAACAGAACGCAGATTCTGATAGACATGTATCAGTTTGCCACATATCATGTTTTATATACATTGTGAATTTAATATAAATTTAGCACCCCCTTATTTTTCTGTAGAGGTCTGCGCTGCCGTTAGTCATTGTGCCAAGATAGGGCACCAGCCTCTCCCCTAATTACAAATAAAATATCATGCGCACATAGTGTTACAGCCTCTCCTGCCTCTGTTCAGCTGGGATTTACCTGCTTGTTAATTAATGGCTCTGCTCACGCTGCCATATTGATCTGGTTTTGCCTGCGGCCTTTGTAATCACGGAGAGCCGTGTAGCAAAAATGACTGCAAAATTAGTTACATTTCTCAACTCTTGTCATGTTCCTTAGGGGGTTGATAGGAGATGAGGTTCCCTGGAACCTTTATTTAAAGTATTGATTTGTTTAAAAATAGACCTTTCTTTCTTTCTCTCTCTCTCTCTTTCTTTTTCTTTCTTTCTTTCTCTCTCTTTCTTTCTTTCTTTCTTACTTTTTCTTTGCTTTCTCAGCTATGGTAAGTGGCACACTAACTCTGAAGCCCATGGAGTAGAGATATTATGATTGTCCTTCTGCGCATGATTATATCAAAACATTTTCAGGCTTACATTTCCAGAGTATCAACTTGGAGGTGTAAATCGGGCAGTAGCAGCAATGAGCTTCTGCAGAACAGAAGCTGTAGCTAGAGAGTTGAGGTCTAGTAGGTACAGTAGGGCAAGATGATGTCAGATACACCATCTGCAGCAAGATGTTCCTGCAGGTCTTTGGAGGTTATCTTTGGGTTGTGTGTAACCATTCTCACAATCCTCCTCATATGCTGCTCTTGTATTTTTAGTGGCCTGTCAGACCTGGGTTTTACAGCAACTGTGCCTGTGGCCTTCCATTTCCTGATTATATTCCTTACAGTTGAAACTGACAGTTTAAAACTCCAAGATAGCTTTTTGTGGCCTTCCCTTAACCACAATACTGAACAATCTTTGTTTTCGGATATTTTGAGCGTTGCTTTGATGATCCCATCCTATCACTCTTCAGAGGAGAGTCAAACAAAAGGGCCAGCTTAAATACATTTTCTCATGATTGGACACCCCAGCCTATGAAGTTCAAGGTTTAACAAGCAAATCCAACCAATTTGGTGTTGCCAGTAATCATCATTGAAGAGTTACATGCATTCAAATGAGCAAAATTACAAGGGTACCCACATTTTTGCACATACAGTTTTTCACATTTGATTTAATTTCATACAGTTAAATACTAAAAATCTTTGTTCCCAAACTTTTTCATATGCCTGTATGCATTTAGATCCTACATCAACTACTAATGGGTACTGGAGGAGGCTCACACTTCTGGACAGACATAAATCTGTCTAGTAGACCTCCCTCGGTTAACAATGGTAATATTTTAGTTTCAACATTATGAACCCAACTGGGGGTGAGATTTTTTAAATACCATCTTAAATGATCACAAATAAACATAAGTTCATTCTGAGGTAAGTCAATTGGGAGAAACTCAAATAATCCAAAAACTAAAAAAAAAATGTAAACAAAGATTACTTGAAAACGTCATTCCATAACATGCTAAAATGTAATTTAGAGGTGCACTACTCTTTTAATAAAATAAAATGTTTTTCAGACAAATAACAATCCTTAAATTTATGGCAGTGTCCCCATTACAGAACATTTATCACCCCCTCCATAACCTCAATGACCTTGAGGTTGTTTTTAGTGCTACTTTGTCACTTACAAGGACGGCAATAAACATCAGCATTTCCATCAAATACCAAAGTCCTTGCAAGGTCAGGGGTTGGATGCAGCATTTCTCTACTTCTTACTCTGCTATGCTCCCATTATATGGCAGTACTTAATTCTCCTTACTTGTATACAGACCTTTGAAGTGCTAAACTATTCCATTCCAGTTACTCTGCTGGGAGGTTTTTGGCAAAATTAGTGTAAAAATTTATATAAAATGTGCAAAGACACCTGTAGCCCAACAGTTACATATAGAATAAGGGAGGAATAGGAATTGATTAGGCTAGTTCATTGAGGCCTTGGTGCAAAAGATCAATAAATGTACATGTGGTAGGTCCAAGGTTTAAACAATAGACCCTGTAACCAACAGATCATCTACTGCCAATTTCCAAATGGCAGCCCTGCTGTAGATTCCACTTCAGTGAAGCTCATGACATACAATTCTATTGAAACCAGGTCCCCGAGATACTTGTTTTTATTATTTTTGTGGAAATCTTTTCCTGTGGATAAGCTTTGTGACTAGTATTCCTCCCTGCCAATACCATTTACTTCCATGCCTCAATTTATTTGAATTTTAAAGTGGACCCGTCACCTCAAAAAAAATATTCAAAATCATATTTTATCACATTAGTC
>CM044440.1:14745957-14759238 GCA_024363595.1 Xenopus borealis | reverse complement strand
GTCAGATTTAAAAATGAAATATAAAAAAATCTGTTTGTTCTTTTGAGAAATGGATTTCAGCCCATAAGTCTACTGGAGCAGCACTATTAACTGATGCATTTTGAAAAAAACATGTTTTCCCATGACAGTATCCCTTTAATGTGTTATAGAATGTCCAATTCTAAGCATCTTTTCTCTTCATTATTTATTTTATAGCTTTGTAATGATGTGCCTCCATCTACTGACCCCATCTACAAACAAATACTCTTTCAGGCAATAAATATATTGTTATTGCTACTTTTTTATTAATCATCTCTCTCTTCACGTTGGCTTCTATTCATATTCCAGTCTCTTATTGAAATCAGTGCATGGTTGCTAAGGTGATTTGGACTGTAGCAAACAGACTGCTGAAATTGCAAACTGGAGAGCTGCTGAACAAAACCTTAAATAACTCAAAAACCACAAATAAAAAAACAATTGCAAATTGTGTCAGAATATCACTCTCTACATCATGCTAAAAGTGAACAACCCCAAACCAGTAAACCTGTTATAACACTTTTTCGGATACATTTTTACCACTACCTGTGATATTCTTTACTTACACATCACTGTTGTGCCATATACAGAAATTAGGCAAATAACCATCGAGTTTCAGTAGGAAACTACTTTCTACCTTGCGCCCATCCACCTCAAAGAGTTATATTGTATGTGTATGTTATAGTCACAACTGGTTCTCTCTTGTTTTCTGTGCTTCGTAGATAAAAGTAAATCAGGGGTGTCCAAACTTTTTACAAGGGCCGGATTTTGGGAGGTGAAAATGTGTAGGGGCCGACCATTCAGGGCTGAACTCCAGGGACGATTTGCGTATAATTCAACGCGCTGAACAAAAATACATGCGCCCGTGGAGTTCAGCCCTTAGCCTGACATTCTTTAAACCATTATTATTTAATTGGGATGCTGCTGTTAATCAGCTGTGTGGGGCTATGGAGGGTACAATATCTCTATAAAATCGTGGTACCATTTCCAAATTGGACCAATCCATGGCAGCAACTTAGCGCAGTTTGAAGGTGCGGCAAGTAATTGGATGCTGCTAGCTCTATTTCACTTGAGAGAGTAATGGCAAATTGAGAAAAACGGGTTAAACTGGTGGAAATTGTTGCTGGCTTGAAAATGATGTTTTTTTAAACTCCTATTTCAGACTAATGCCTCTTTTGTGAACACCACCCCACAACCAGTGTATCTCACCCCAGGCAGACTGAGTTGGCAGCTTATTGGCCAGTGTATGGGGTCCTCCGACTGGCTTCCCTTATTGATATTTGGCTGAAAGTAGGGCAAACGTTGATTGGGCAGGGCTAAAAGTCCTGTTGGATCATGGACCACAGCTGTTCGTAGATTCGGTCACACAAAATGACTGCCCCTATTCCTTTCATTACAATCCAATTGTTGGGCTCTAGGGCCCACAATCAGATTAGCCTGATATCACCAACCTCAAGGGGATCGCTCTGCGTATGGCCACCTTTACAAAATCACAAGCACAGAATGTATCTCTAATGATAGAATCCCCTTTGTGTATATCTGCATGGGGCCAATCAGATGCTTCTCTTTCTTTCTCTGTGCTAGAAGGGGTAAACAAGACTCAGCCAACCTATTAAGTTTATTATTAGTATTAAGCCTTGAATTTGCCTGGCAGCCCAAGGTCCATATACAGGTACAGACTTGCTATGTGAGCCAGAAACTTAGAATTCTGGGGAACTGAGGGCTGTTCTCAGCAACCCTGGCTTATATCATATGTGTCAGCTGTTGGACCTATCATACAGAATGCTTGGGATTTGGGCTTTTCCAGATAAGTGGCTTTATATGTAATTCAGGTCTCCAGACCTTAATGGCAAAGACCAGTGGCATAACTCTGGCTTCCTCTATAGCTAATAAAACCCTTCCTCCCCACCCGTTCTCTTACCTGCGAGGAAGGGGATGCAAGATGGGCGGAGTCAGATAGGGTGTGGGTAGAGTCTGGACAGGAAATGGGCAGAGCCTGGGCAGAACGTGAGCAGGAAATGGGTGGGAGGATGGGAATCTGAGTGCTCTGAGCCCATCTGAAGTTTTTTTTGCAGGAGGCAAGAGCACTGTAGTTACGCCACTGGCAAAGACACACGCACTAAATGATCGATATAGTGCTGTTCCAAGACTTTGGGTCTTTTTGCCACTTCAGGACTTTAATTCCGGTTATTTTCATGACTTTGGGTATTTTTGCCACTTTCAGGACTTTGGGTCTTTTCACCGATTTTGGGACGGCACCTCAGCTGTTCGGCACCTCAGCTATTCGGCTTTTCAGGACGGAAGAGACAGTGGCTCCAGCTGGGACAAGGGGGGCCCGGCTATTTCAAAAAGTGCAGCACAGCCTTGCCACCCTACAGGCCTGGGCCCAGTACAGGAGAACCCCCTGTGCCCTCCTGATGGTCGGCCCTGCCTGTACATATATATGTAGCAACATTCAGACAGGTTGTTATGAGTCTCAGCTCTTGCTACTTCATAGGCTTAAAACTGTTACTAAATGTAACTGCCCCTGGCACTATAAGTACATAGCTATTTGCTGGTTCATTTTGATACATGCTGCAGTCTGCATTTATTTCTGTGCAGCCCTGCTGAGTTCATTCAAAATAACTACCTTATCATGATGGTGCCCTGTCTAAAAGATGCATTGTTGGTACTAGGCATTTTAAAAGGGGGAAAAAAAGCTTATTTAGTTTAGAATTATAGACTCTTTGTCCATCGTGGCACATCCCCTGGGTCAAAAATCAAATAATCACAGGTGCAGATTGAAGCCACATAAAGGACTGATTTTTAAACCTGCTCAATAGATATATGGCTGAACTCAGATGGGGTATGGGAATGCCCTCATTCACAGTTTAATAAGGTGCCAACCAACATGACAGAAGCTGGCAATGTAGGGGGCATTAGTAAGGAGTTGTATAAACGAATATTGTGCATGGGATTGGCTGAAGCTAATAGGTTATATCATCAACGTATCCTGTTAGGAGATAAAAACAAACAATCTTTTTTTCCTCCGACCCTTTTTATTAAATATTGACTTGATACAAAATTGTATAAAAGTGGCAAAGAGTTGTATTGAGTTAAACAGTAACAGTCAGAAAGACACAACAATACTTATAATACACAGGCATTCAACTTTAAATTAAAGCAAGAGGTGGGCCGTATACTGTACATGTCACTGGGAGGGGAGTGAAGTTGTAGCTGGCAGAATTATGCCGGGTGCTTGTCAACCAGATCATTTGATGAGTCTATGTTGTTAAATCTTACTTTTCCATTTGCACTGATAGGGGCTCAAGAGTGGGGCTCAGGGTTTGCTGGAAAATGTTACGGGGGGTTATGGTATTCTGTTTATTGGGGACATGCACATTAGACATTGTGACAGTTGCATGCTAATATCCACAGCCTTTGCTGAGGCAAGCAATATGGCTGCTCACTCTCACAGTCATAGATACGAAATACACAAATGGTAGGCCCTCCATCTTCACTCTTAATTTAATTTGACAAAGCAAATGGTACAGCTCTTGCCCATTAAAAGGGAATCTAACCCTACTGGAGAGTATTGATGCTTTTATGTAATGTATCACCGTATGTGTTTAACAATATGAAGGTATTTTATGTCTATATAGATTGTAGCTGATTAAGCACAGCAGTTCTGCTTGGGGCCAGCACCATGGGGTGGATGAATACTTGACAAATGACAGTTTAAAGTTGGACAAGTGAAAGTGTACATTTTTTAATTTATAGCAGTTTTATTGGCTGCTCTGGTGGCCCAGGCGATGATTTTCAAATGGCTTCCCCAATGAGAAGCCACCCCAAGATTTTGCATCAGTGCTGACAGTTTGAGAAAAGACACAAGAACACTTTACTGTCACTTTAAATATGGAGTTGTCAGTGATCCAACGTCCAACATAATTACTGTCACTTACCCCAGTGCTGAGCACTGGTTTCTTATTGGAAGATCTGCCTGCCATTCATTCATTCGATTAACCTCCTGCTCACCAGAGCAGATTAAAACAACAACAATAGGCTTTAAATTGTCAGGAGGGTGTATCTCCCCTTAATACTACAGAGTTAATCTAGCTCATTTGGATTCTGGCAAAGTAATTAACAGGAAAAGCTGAAGGATACACTTTCTTTCCCCCAAAGGCACTGGTGATAAGTGTTGGTACATGTTGCTACTGATTTACTGCCTCATATACTCACATAGACTACATGTGCTCTCTATAGAAATAGCCATTTACACCAGGAGCTCTGCCACTGGAAATGCCACTTGCCTTTATCCAAGCAACTGACCATCCTATAGGCTTCACAATAATCTTATAATAGGGCCCAAGCAACGGTCACCCAATTCAAAGACAGATAGGTCACCTCTGTTCTGTGGCCCCCCAATCTAACATTTTTTCAACTTCTGCTAATGGCACCAGTAATTAGATCGTAAGCTCTATGGGACAGTATAAGAGTATAACGAACAGTGTGTAAAGTGCATAGCATAAATCAGTAGTGCACATTCATATCTTTACTTAGATTAAGAAAAGCAAGTCTTTTATGCCATATATCTGCTGTCACTCTGGCTGGAACCCTTGTCCCACAATGCACAGATCAGGGTTGGAGGCTCTGAGCTCAGCCAGGCTCTGCCCAGCCCACAGCTCACTCTCCGTCCGCGTGGGCATCTCGCAACTAAAACAAGAAAAGAGGATTAATGGAGACGATAATGAGAATCGACTGTACTGTGCTAAGAGGAGGGGGCTGATCCTATTATTAGCTGAATACCAGGCAAACCTAATCCTCTTGCTGCAGTCTTTATGCAACTAAAGAAAATATGTTCCTCTGCACTAAACAACAATTCTACTGATCCTTCCTTCCTAAAGGGAATTTCTTTTGAGAGTTAACTTTAGTATTTGTAGTTAATAGTGGTGACAGTATGGCATGGTCACAGCAGTAGGGCATGATGGCAACAGTAGGGGTAGATGGCAGTAGAAGGGCAAGATAATGGCAGTAGTGCATGATGGGACAGTAGGCAAAGTTTGAGGCAGTTGGGTAAGATGGAGACCATAGGCCATGTTGGAGATCGTAGGACAAGATAGGGACAGTAGGGCAAGATGGTGACAGTAGGGCAAGATGGTGAAAGTAGGGCAAGATGTGGATGGCAGGGCAAGATGGTGACAGTAGGGCAAGATGTGGACGGCAGGGCAAGATGGTGAAAGTAGGCAAGATAGGCACAGTAGGGCAAGATAGCGACAATGGAGCAAGATGGAGACTGTAGGTCATGGTGGAGACAGTAGGACAAGATGGGGACAGTAGAGCAAGATGGAGACCCTAGGTCATGATGGAGACAGTAGGGCAAGAAGGTGACACTGGGGCAATATGGATACCATAGGTCATGATGGAGGCAGTAGGGTAAGATGGAGATAGAAGGCAAAGTTTGAGGCATTTGGGTAAGATGGAGACCATAGGCCATGTTGGAGACAGTAGGACAAGAAAGGGACAGTAGGGCAAGATGGTGACAGTAGGGCAAGATGGGGACAGTAGGGCAAGATGGGGACAGTAGGGCAAGATGGGGACAGTAGGGCAAGATAGCAACAATGGAGCAAGATGAAGACCATAGGTCATGATAAAGACAGTAGGACAAAATTGTGACAGTAGGGCAAGATAGCGATAATGGAGCAAGATAAAGACCGTATGTCACTATCATGAACGATGGTGTCAGTAGGTCAACATTAGCAGGGGCACTCTACCAATGAGGCAAGTTTAGGCACTCGCCTCAGGTGGCAGCGCCCCTGGGTACCACTCCTGTTAACTAAGAGCTGAATTTCCAGTTTTCAACCAGGAAATTCGGCTCTTCTAGGCTGGATCGCTCCTGAACATGAGGACATTTTGGCAAGACAAAAGGGCAGAATGTAGAATGTAGGGAAAAGTTGGAGACTATAGGGGAAGATGGAGACAGAATAGTGAAACATGAAATTTTAACATACATTAATTGATCAAATTTAACTGCTGATTGGTTCAACCCAGTTACTGGAAAATCTGACTCATATTTATATTAATAATAATTAATATTCTTTTCAAATGTTTTCTATATATATATGGGTTATTTGTCAGCTAAAATATTTGCAGGGCCCAAATGCACTAGTTGGCCATGGTGGGCTTCAGGGATGGGAGCAGGAACTATAGGGATAAAGTAAGAGACAGCACCCAGTCTGAGAATATTGTTGTTATATGGATAGAGAAAGTAACCAGCAAAGAAGAGGCAGTACCAAGTCAGAGCATTAGAATGTTATAGGGACAGAGAAAGTAGCCAAACAGAGCATTAGAATATGCATAGGGATAGAGAAAGTAACAAATAAGTAAGAGACAGCACCCAGTCAGAGCATTATGTTGTTATAGGGCTAGAGAAAGTAGACAGTCAGAGCATTAGAATGCAGAAATTAGCCAAAGCATTCGAATTTTCATAGGGACAGAGAAAGTAGCCAGAGTATTACAATACTCATGTAACCATGTAAGTAAGACAGCACCCAGTCAGAGCATTAGAATTTTCATGGGGATAGAGAAAGCAGCCAGTCAAAGCATTAGAATATCCATTGGGACAGAGACAGTAGCCATGTAGAATGTTAATAGTGATAGAGAAATTAGCCAATCAGAGAATCAGAATGTTTATAGGAAAAGGGAAAGTAGTCAGTCACAGCACCAGCATTTTCATTGGGGTAAAAAAATAAGACAGTTGGATAGAATATGCACATATACAGATAATAACAAACCAGTGTGGTTGATGTACAACATCTCTACAACTGACTAGAGATCCAGACAAGCTGGCATGAAACCTGCCCAATTGTAGATTGCATTATAGTGCAATATCTTATCCTACAGTATAAATGACTTACCTTATTTGTTGAAGATTGGGTTCACTGACTGCAGATGCAGAGATTGACAATGGAAGACGAAGTTGTACTCGTGGCCTCCGATCAGAGTAACTCCTCCTTACAAATGGTTGAGGATTGGCAGCACTCATTGCAATCCGTCTGTGTTGGTCTTCATTTGGGCGACTGGAAAAGTTGTTCCTCAGATGAGGGGTAGTCCCATTGTGAGGGGAAGTTTCTTTAGTAGAAAAAGTTGGTGGGGTGGGCGGCTTGGTTTCAAATAAGGAATTAGATGATGGGCAAAATATTGACTGGGCATTGCCAAGCCATTTTGAGGAAAGTTGTAGATCAGAGCCTCGCCGTGCACTCTTGCATGAAAATGATGGTGACATTGGTGGAGAAGGGGTACAGTATATTGGTGGACTTGGATCTCGACAACTGCTTGGTGGACTTGGTAGGCTACTCTCATTTGGTGGACTTTGTTGTCTTTGCACTTGAGGTGGGCTTGATAGTTTCCTTTGGCATGGAGGACTAGGGAGTTTCCTCTGATTAAGAAGACTTGTTGACTTTTGGTGGGATGGAGAATTAGAAAGTTTTCTTTGAACCACAGGGCTTGGTGACTTTTGATTAAGTGGTGGACTCGGGAGCTTCCGCTGAAAACCAAGGCTATGTGAGTTTTGATGAGGTGGTGGACTAGGAAGCTTCCTTTGAACACTGGGACTGGGTGACTTCTGTTGGGATGGTGGACTTGGCAGTTTACTTTGCACTGGAGGGCTTGGTATTTTTGGAATGCTTGTAGGGCTTGCATTGTTAGGCACAGTTGGAGAGCTTGTTTGACTACAGAACTGAGATTTAAACAAAGTTCTATTTGCTGGTGGATTGGTTAACCTTTTTTGAGTTGGTGGAGAAGGACCTGTGGCTCTAGTTGGTGAATTTCTTCTGATTCCTGTCAGAATCTTTTCACCCGTCCTCAGTGAAGCAGGAGGATACTTTGGGGGCACATCAACACATGCCTGTGTCATCTCTCCATCATTGCCTGACTTCACCACCTCGCCAGGATTCTGCAGTGGAATTATTTTGCAAGACTGTTTGTACAAATGAGCTGCCTGCTCCATTTCTTGTCTCTTCAGTGTTTCACAGTCTTTTTTGATCTCCCTGCCACCTGCCAGTTGTAGCTCAGATTCTAAAGAGAATTTCCTAGTTGGTTCCTGAGTCCTGATAGACATATAGGATGCAGTGGGATTCTTACTTGGTAGTAGGTCCTTCACATTTATTGAGGTTTTCATCTTTTGAGAGGCAGAAGCCATTTTCTCTGTAGAGAATGTTGGTTTGGCACTTGGCAGTATATTCTGTAAAGTATTGAGTTCTTTGTGTTCTTCAACTTGGAGAACACTGAAAGAATCATCCATAAGTATCTCGAGTGGAGGGGGTGGAAAGTTTTCTAAATCTTCAGCTCCTTCCTCATTTACATAGGTTCTTTCATCACATGCAGGAGACTGAAAATTAATAATAGAATTAGATATATCTAGGCAGGTGCTTGGTGTCACTGTTGTCCCATCCTCTACTGGAACACTTTGGTCTAATGGTTGTAATGTCTGAAATACAGGAATAGTAGGAGGGAGAACTGGAACACCAAACTTCCTAACACATCTCAGTGGTCCCAAAGATTTGACACTTGTGTGGTTTGTAGACTCATCTGCTGGGCTAAACGTTTCAATAAGTTTCCGAACCGACTTTCTTGGGGAGATACCTTTACCTTCTGGATTTTTCCCAATCAATGGGACATTTTCATTGGTTGCTGAATGTGGTTGTAGTACAGATGTTGGTGTCAAGCCATTTTTGTAGTCTTTTGTTATGGTCTTATCACATCTTTTAATCGAGACTCTCTCCTGACTTGGCAAAATATTAAAGCTTTTGTTGAGACAAGTCTTGAGTTTGCTGCAAGTATAAACTTTTGGTGTTGATACACTTTCATTGTTACGAAATAATGATTTTCCATTCACATTCTGTTGTCTTCCTTTTCTGGCAATCCCATCAGATGTACACATGAGTTCTAGCTTTCTGCTCAGTTCTTTTTGTGTCCTCTGAAGTTCTAGAAGAGTTTGGTCCTCTGCCTGGCTCCTGAGAGATTCAGCAGATCTAGATCTTTTCTGTTTAGAAGTTCTCCGATTACTTCCATCTGCAGTACTAGGTCTCTTTGAAGTCAACACAACATCCTCTTCTCTGTTCCACACATGACTTCTCAATTTCTTAGGGACAAACTTAATTTTCTCACTGATAGCCTCTTTCATTTTTAGCGACATCTCTTCATTAGGAGGATTCTCCAGCCATTTGGAGGGGTTTTTATAGGCCCCAGTTCCTGCAGGAGATGAAAGAGGCCTTTGAGGTAATATTGCCTGACTCAATATACTTTTGTTGTTTAAACCATCATCATAACTGTCATCACTGTCACTGGACTCATCTGAGTCTCGGTCATTGATGTTGTCTTGCTCAAGGGTGGTACTGGAATCCAATGAATTCAAGGAGAGGCTGTCTGCAAGACTGGATTGTTTATGAACTCTTGGCCTGTTTGGTTTGGCCGACAATAAGGAATCTATATTTTCTTTTGTATTCATACCTGCTTCAGATGTTTCCTTAGGCTTTATGTGTTTAGGAGGTTTTCCAATATTGTCGATTAGCTCTTCTTCACCCTTTGTTAAACTTCCTTGTCCTACAGAATCACACCTTGCCTGCCTGCCCAGTTTGTCAGGCAATCTGAGTTCCTTAATGGATTCAGTATCACCCCCAATGCCACTATCTTCAGAATAAAGAGCCATGTCATTTGAATTTGATTGAGGGCACTCAACTGCTGAACTTTCCAACAGTCTGAATGTCCTCATTAACCGTTCATCATACTGCTGTTTCACTTTCAGCTTTTCCTGCAAGTTTGAGGAGGCTGACTGCAGGTAACTACAAGTTTCCTTCAAGGCACTTGAGGTCAGAGATGAGACTGTGCTATTTAACTCCTGCATTTTATTAACTGTGTATAGTAGCAACTGCTGCAACAAGTCAGGATGTTCTGAAGAATCTCCTTTAACAGCAGGCCAGACTAGGTCCCCCCCTACCTCTTTTAACATTTTCTCCCCATCTTCTGCAATTTCTTCCATGCATGTGTTGATCTCATCAAACCTTAGAGCCATGAATGTGATCATCTGCTGCATGATCAGTTGGGTTTCTGTGGCTTGGTTTGCCATGCAGATGATGGCTTCGTACTTGGATAGATTAGGATTCAGGTAGCCATAGGCATTCTTTATTCTTCTTTAATGGTTTGGCTGCGTTATTTGCAATGCTCTGAATGATCCCACTGTGAGAAGGTGAGCAGCCCATCGCCCTCGACTTAAACCACAAGCTGCTTAGCAAGCAAAAGACTAGTCCTTACTGTTGCTGTGCATTGTGGCACCGAGTATCTCAAAATGTTGCTCTATCTTGGCAATATCCACTCTTTGCTCCATTTTTAAAAACTCAGAATAGTCCGGTAGCCATAAAATTCTTCGAAGAAAGAAAGTTCCAGGGATGCAGAGCAGTGCACCAGATTCCGACAGAACAGACAGGCTTCCCAGTGTTTCTCTCTCTCTCCTTCATTGACAGATGTTCAGCTCAAATAGGATTTACAGATTACTAGATTAACCATGCTTTATCTGGTGAGCAGCAGGATTTTAGATGAGGAAGCAAACTGACACATACTTCAACGTCTATCATTACCCTTGTTGCTAGGAAAAAGAAAATGATTGAATGAAAAGAGGAATATGGCCATAGACTAATGTAACAGGGCATTACTTACCATCTTATTTGTACAGGTATGGGATCCATTGTGCAGAAACCCCTTATCCAGAAAGGCTGTCTTCCATAGACTCAATTTTTATTCAAATAAGACAAATTGTTAAAAGTTATTTCCTTTTTCTTTGTACCTTGTACTTGATCCAAATTAAATATAATGCATCCTTATTGGAAGCAAACGAGTAAGTATAAAAATCCAAATTATGGAAAGATCTTTTATCTGTAAAACCCCTGGTCCAGAGCATTCTGGATAATGGGCCCCATACCTGTATTCATTTACATAGGGGTTGAGGTTGCCATATTGATTCCCTTTATACACCCATGGGAGACTGGACCCAGTAGGATTTTCATTCTCCTCCCTCTTGCAGACTGCAGATGTGCGTGGAATGGTAAAAGATCCAGAATATATATTCCTGGGGCCCCCTGGAAAGCTTTATCTCTGTCTGATAAATATAGAAAATACCTCCCATTTAAATATTTTCTGGGCCCTTGTCTTGCTGCATTGGCCCTGCCTTCTCTAAATCCACAAGAAAACATAATCTAGGTGGGAATAATGATTGCTAATTAAAGGAACAGTAACAACAAAAAATTAGTGTTTTCAAGGAATGACAATATAATATAGTGTTGCCCTTCACTGGTAAATCTGGTGTTTTTGCTTTAAAAACACAACTACTGTATGGTTTATATAAACAAGCTGCTGTATAGCCATGGGGGCAGCCATTCAAGCACAGGATACACAATAGATAGCAGATAAATTCTGTAAAATCCCATTGTATCCTACAGAGCTTATTTGTTATCTGCTGTGTATCCTGTCCTTTTTCCATCTTGAATGGCTGCCTCCATGGCAACACGGCAGCTTGTTTATATAAACTATATTAGTGTTTCTGAAGCAAACACACCAGTTTTACCAATGCAGTGCAACGCTATATTATATTTACATCACTTTGTGGAACAAAACAGGCTGCGACAAAGCTAGGGATGACAAGTCATTTACAATAAGATTTCCAAGTAAACCAGAACATTTCAATTCACATCCTCGGGGGAACATTGGCATGCGACTTGATACACCTATGTGTCCCCCCTTGACTGTTTCAGAAACAAGTGTGTGTATACTTTTCTGTTACTGATGTGTTGTGGCCAGGGCCTCCATCAGGAAGGCACATAGAGTACTCCTGTACTGGGCCTGAAGGGGGGCCCGGCTGTGCTGCACTTTTTGAATGAGCCGGGCTCCCCTTGACAACACCGAAGCCTTGACACTTCTTCTGAAATCCCGAACCACCAAAAAGTCAAAGTCCCAAAGCAGTGAAAAAGACCCAAAGCCACAAAAATAGCCGAAGTTGAAGTCCTGAAACTACAAAAAAACAAAAGCCACAAAAATTGCTGAGATTGAAGTCCTGAAGCGGTGAAAAGACCCGAAACCATAAACATAGTCCTGAAGTGGCGAAAAGAACTGGAGGCCACAAAAATAGATGAAGTTAAAAGTTTAAACTTCTACTTTTGTCTTTGCACACTTGGGATGAATATCCCTTTAGCCAAGCAATCATTTCTGCCAGTTTGGTTTTTATTTATAAGATGTGTGTTAATCTGGGACACTGCTAATTATAAATTAAGGTGAACATAGAAGCTGTTAGTCTCATTATTATCACCATGTGAGGAGCAACCGCACCATGGGAAATGACAAGCTTTCGCTGCAATTAATTCTGGCCCAACAGTTTTCCAAACTGGATGTTTTTATAGAGTGGGAGGGGGTGCTGAGCTTATATACCATCCCACTGGAATTATATCAAATAAAAAATAAACAACGTAAATGGGTTTTAGTATTTAACTGCTTACTGTTATTTGTATTTAAAGGGGTGGTGCAACTTTAAGTTGACTTTTAGTATGTTATAGTGGCCAATTCTAAGCGAGTTTTCAATTGCTCTCCTTTACTTATTTGTTATAGTTTTTTTTAATTATTTGCCATCTTCTAACTCTTTACAGCTTTCAAATGGGGGTCACTGGCCCCTTCTAAAAACAAATGCCCTGTAAAGTCACATTTATTGTTATTGCTACTTTTTATCCCTCATCCTTCTAGACGGGCCTCTCCTATTCATATTCTAGTCTTTTATTTAGATCAATGCATGGTTGCTATGTGAAATGGACCCTAGCAACCTGACTGCTGAAATTGCAAACAGGAGAGCTGCTGAATAAAAAGCTAAATAACCCAAAAATCACAAATAATAAAATATGAAAACCAATTGCAAATTGTCTCAACACATACTAAAAGTTCACTCAAAGGTGGACAACCCCTTTAATTGTGATTATGTTAACTTTAAGTGCTTGGGATCAGCAAATAAAACATTGTACATCCGTTCGGTATATGGCAGAATATACAGTAATAGTACATATGAAAAAGGGTATTAAAGGACATGTAAAGCCTACATTTTCCTACAGCTTCCCCACCTAAACTGCATCATATGTACTGCATAGACCCCCTCTGTTTGCCAGCGGCATCACATTTTCCTAAAAAAAGCTTTCACCAGGCAACCATTTTCCCTCTGATACATTATCAGTACTATTGACATCTGAAATAAGACATGTA
>CM044440.1:14667287-14677378 GCA_024363595.1 Xenopus borealis | reverse complement strand
TTTGTCCTGGAATGTGGGCCATACACTGCTCCCCCTGAGATGATGATGATGTTTATTAGAGAATTAAGAAATGTAACTTTCCCTTCCTACTACTCATGGCTTTCAGATTGTGGTTCTGGGAGGCTGAGAAGGATGAGCAGAGATGGTTTCTCAGCATGGACCCAGCACTTTATATCACTGTCGGGATCATTTCAATTTGTAGAAGGTCACTTCCCTGTAACTTCCCTCCCTGCTAATGAATGGCAGTTTGAAAAGATACATTTGAGCTGCAGTCAATATTTCTTATTGATCAGACATTTTTGAAAGTGAGGAAGCACAAGGCTCCCCGCTGTGTCACTATAGGATAAAACAAGAAAGTCATCTGTCTCAATTTGAATGCAAATAAAGGGAAATTTCTCCTGTTCCAGAGCTATCAGCCAGCCCAATGTCATAAGAGAGATAATGATCCATTCTTGTTTTTAGGAGGCTTGGATTCCTCTTCACAAAAATGACAACATGAATGAAAGTCTCAAAAAGGCCTGGGGAGGATCATTATGCCGGGTCAGGCCAAGGGCAGTAGAATTTCAGGGGTAACACGCCCCCCCAGCTGCATCCAAATTAGAGATGAGCATTGGAGAAACTGTCTCTAGTGCTGTGCCAGACCAGGAGTGCACCCAAAGGAAGGGGAGTGGGATGAGGAAGGGAAGTGGATGACCAACAAAACCAGCTTAGGGGCATCTATTAGTAATTCTGGGCTTTTATAATATATGGCATTTCTAGCTATATTTATTTTTATAGTTTAGTTTTTAGGCTCACAGTTAGGGTTCCCATTCATCCCACATCCGTTCTGTTGGGTTTAGGCCAGGGCTCTGTGCAGTCAGGTTCTTCCCATCTGAGCAAAACCATTCTGTATGACCCTGGCTTTGTGCATGGGGGGCACAAAGACTTAGGGTCAGGGCTGGTATCAAAGAATTAAGTCCATATAAAGAGGCCAAAGGTCAAGGGTGAGTGGCAGATAACACAAATCCAGAAAACAATCCAAGGATACAACCGGGGAGTCAGAAATAGATAATGGGGAACAAGGACAGGGAAGGAACAGTATTTACTGGAAGGGGAACTCAGGAACAGGACCAGAACAGGATCAGAAACAGAACAAATTCTCAGGAACAGGATCTCAGGAACAAGGTCTCATGAGCACTAACAAGGTTTCAGAAACACAAGGCTTAAACAAGACAGGTTGGCCAATGATCCAGCACCAGGAAGTCGATGAAGTAGGTTTAATAGCCCTTTAAAGATGTATTGCCCACAGCTGGACAGTGGACATTGACCAGGGAATAGTGACAGGAAAGAAGATATTCTATCAAGGTCAGGTGGAAACCACATCTCCTGTGGCTCAGTCAGGAGGAGCAGTGGACAGTATCAACAGGTTCCTGGTTTGAAACAAGGCAGTTCTTGATGTGCGGATAGTTTTAATTCTGACACTGGTAATGGTACAAATGTTTTGGGTGATCTTTTTTTCCAGAGCTATAATTGCAAAAGAGACAATCAACATTTGTCCTGTGATTGCCACTTGGGAATATGATTTGCAGGAATGATACTTGCCTATAAGCAATACGGCTACCAAATTTGTTCTACTGATTATGTTCCTAAATGCAGGAGGGGTACATGCAATGTACTTTTGGGATGGGGGGGGCAATGGATTTATAGTCAATCACATAGCTGAATACAAATGAAAGTAAAATGACATTTCTCCCTATTTTATAATTTCCTTTGAAGGCAATATTTTCCTCCTTTCCCCCCTCCATTAAAGCTTCTTAATGTGTGACTGGTGTCTCTGTACAGTGAGTTATCTGCCTTTTTAGCAGGGGAAGAGATAATGAGGAGAGCGTGGGGTAATTGCCGGTGTGAGTGTGTTACAGACGCTGTTCCATGTGCCGCAGAGGCCGACTCAGCGGCAGCTCCAATTCTCAGCAATTTACAAGAAAATGTTTTAATAAAAAATCTGTGGCACCGCGGGGTGGGGCTTTAGATGTTGGGATTTTGGCCCAGGCCTGCAGAGATAAAATACCGTCTGTACATGACGGAGATCTGTCCCACACTGATTGTGTGTATTGTTTAACCAAATCAGAAATAAATGTTTTAAATCTTGGTTTGGAATCTGCATTTCATTTATGTGTATTACATAAGATGGCTCATTTAGTAAAGCAAAGTACAAAAATGTCCATGTTCTGTATCTACAATGCAACTCCTTGAAGTGGACATGGAGCATAGATTAGACCAGGGGCCCCCTACATTTTTTACCCATGAGCCACATTCAAACGTAAAAAGAAGTTGGAGAGCAACACAAGCATGAAAAAAGTTTGTAAGGATTCGGTTATGGCCGTGATTGGCTATTTTTTAGCCCATATGTGGACTGGCAGCCTACAGGAGGATTTTTTTGGACTTGCCTCCAAAACTGTAATTCAAAAATAATGACTTGCTTTGAGGCCACTCCAAGGGTTGGTAATCAACATGTTGCTTGCGAGCCACTGGATTAGACTGACAGGCACCACATGTGCCATCAGCTTTACTGGCATATATGGGTTTATTCAATAGCTCTGAATAATATAGTCTGCCTACAGGGCCACCATGGAAGGGGGTAAAAGCTTAGACTCTGGTCACTGGTAGGGAACTGCCACCTGGGTTCTCTCAGTAATCAGCAGGAAGAGTTAAACTTGGTGGGTGGGTGCCTCTTGGCTAAAGCTGGCCATACACATTTGGTGATGTCACCATACGAGAGGATCTCTCCCCGGTATGCCAAAATTGAGGTGGATAATCCATTCGTGGGCCCTAGGGACCATATCAATGCACAGATGCAGCCACAATCCGACGGGATTTTTTAACCTGCTCAATCGAGATTAGCCAAATATAGATCAGGGAAGCCCATCAGATAGCCCCACATAGGCCAATGAGCTGATGACTCTGTTGCCAGCTTTTATTGGCCCATGTATGGGGGCCTTAAGAGAGGTACAGAAGAATCCCTCCACTGATAGAGGGCAGAGAACCACTTGATCATCTGGCCAAGGGCTAGCTAGCTCATACATCTTTAGTTGCTACCAGCCCAGGCTTTGCATATGTTTTCGCTTGAGGCATGGGTGGCATGAGTGCACCCTCACTTTATCATTTTAGCACTTTACTCTTTGCCTTAGCCTTTTTGTTGAGGCTAAGAGATTTTTTTAATTCCGGCCGATAGATCAGAGCTGTATACAGCAGTACCTTCTATTTATGAATTTTACCTATTTATTCACTTTTTAGCACTTTTTATAATTTTTAGCACTTTTTATGGATTAGGTACAATACCTCTGGGTCTACAATCTAGGTGAGAGATGTCCTGCCATTAAGCTATTTCATCCACCGAACCCAGCCCATCTGAAACTCTTGTAAGTCTTTAGACGGTGGGGAGGGGGGGGTAGATAAAGGGGCTCCCCTAACCTTGAGGTACGCCTGAAGACCCTTGAATCTCTGATGCCTTTTGGCTAGGGAGGATGGGGATAAAGGGATCCACCCTAGCCCTCTGGCGAAGGCTCTTTTTCATTCTGTGCTTTTTACCCAGATGACTTGGAGTTTTGGGGATAAAGTATTTTTTAAGAATAAGTTCTCTTTCAAAGGTGAAGGCTCTCACAGAACCCACAGACAGGTTTGTAAAACAGTATAAAGATTACAGTCCATGATTAAGTGCCCACTGGCACTAAACACATAAGGGCAAGGCTATGTATTTATCTACTTTGTGGCCTAAATAAAGTTCTCAGTTATTTTACCATACGTCCCAACATTTTGGAAGTAAAAAGTAGCAGGGCAAAATTTTTGACCGTGCCCATTTTGGTGGCCACACCCCCTTATTACCATGTTCATTTTACAAAATTTGGCAGATTATTAAAGTTTGAAAATATTTCTCCTGTTACAATTACTTATTTTCGTAACCCCAAAAGTGTTATTTGCACCTGTTAGCTGTTCTGCCAAAAGCCAATTAAGTTTGTTTCTTTTTCTGGCTGTTCAGGGCAGAGAAAAGAGGGACTTTCCAGTACAAATGAGGGACTGCAGGTTCAGCTGTCAAAAGAGGTATGCTTTTACAAGCCTGACTGTGGGTGCCTGCCATTTTCTCCTTTGGTTGGATATCACCATCTTAAGCTGTAGGTCTGGGGCATGAACACCCAGGCCCCACATATTACTTGTGAGATAACATACCTAGGTTTTTACATTGTGACCTTATCTATAAATGTAAGTTCCCTTTCTCCCTTGCACTCCGTGCCACAAGGAGGTTATATCTCTAGGGCAGTGGTCCTCAAACTTGGCCCTCCAGCTGTTAAGTAACTACAAGTCCCACAATGCATTTGCCTGACTGTGGCTGTCAGACTCCACCATTGCATTGTGGGACTTGTAGTTCCTTAACAGCTGGAGGGCCAAGTTTGAGGACCACTGCTCTAGGGCATGGAAAAAAAGACAAGCAAGGAAGTCTCTCTAATAACTAGGGATGCATCGAATCCAGGATTTGGTATTCGGCCAGGATTCGGCCTTTTTCAGCAGGATTCGGAGTTGGCTGAATCCTTCTGCCAGGCCGAACCAAATCCAAATCCCAATTTGCATATGCAAATTAGGGCCAGGGAGGATAATCACGTGACTTTTTGGCACAAAACAAGGAAGTATAACATTTTTCCACCTCCCACCGCTAATTTGCATATGCAAATTAGTGTTCTGATTCTGTTCGGTATTCAGGCGAATCTTTCGGGAAGGATTCAGGGGTTGGGCCGAATCCAAAATAGTGGATTCGGTGCATCCCTACTAATAACAATAGCTTCCTAGGCAACACTGAAACAGCAAGGTGAAACATAGGGGTATATTTATCAAAGAGTGAAGTTAAGAGTGAAGTTTCGCCACTAGAGGGAAATTCCGCCACTCTCTATTCATTTCTATGGGATTTTTGAAGGCGTATTTATCAAAGGGTGAAACTTCACTTCACCCATTGATAAATACGCCTTTCAAAATCCCATAGAAATGAATTGACAGCTGCGGAATTTCACTCTAGTGGCGGAACTTCACTCTTTGATAAATTTACCCCTAACAATCTTTGGGAAAACACAGGAGGCAAATGCATTTGAGTTGTCCTAAAAAATTTCCCCCTCTCAGCCCAGCAGCTCAGTGAGCCCACTTGCTTTAGCTACTAGATGCTTTTTATTTATAAAAAAAAATTAAAAATAAGGGCAGAGACACTTGGGAAGATACAGGGAGATTTAGTCGCCCGGCAACAGATCACCTCTTCTTTGGGCAACTAATCTCCCCAAACTGCCTTCCTGCTGGCTAGAATCTAAATTGCAGGTGGGATGACTCGGATCGCTTTGTTTTCCGAAGTCGCCCGAAGTTTCCTAGTGAGGCAACTTCTGAAAACAAAGCGCTCTGAGTGTCATCACGCTGGCGATTTAGAGTCTAGCCAGAGGGGAGTCAGTTTGGGGAGATTAGTCGCCCAAAGAAGAGGTGATTTTTTGCCAGGCAACTAATCTCCCCGAATCTTCTCGTCCATTTCTGCCTTAAAAAAGGGTATTTCCTACTTTGTGGGTGGCTAAGCTTTAATTTCAAGAATATTCCCCATTGTTACACTGTTTGGCAGAATATCAGGCATCCAAACTCCCGGAATACATTTGCAGAGGTTATACTGGCTGACTTCTCTTTTATTGCAAGTGGGGCAAAGCCTCAGACTCATTCCCTTAATGCCAAACAGTGGGTCATACATCCTCCCTTTTCCTCATTGTTGCTTTAAATGCGCCTCCTAATAGAATCCCTGCTCGTGGCATTTCCTTAGATTATTATGTCTGTATGAAGTATATGTATTGTTTACCATGGGGCTCTAGGGCCTGGCATTTCCCTTGGAGGGGTAACTGACCCTGTACCTGACTTGATTCTTTTATAGAAAGTTGACATTTATAATTATAAGCATGGCTAACCTCGGTAATTTAAGGCTACGGAACCTCTTGGGTGCTCTGCAAGTTAAAGGAGAGATCAGCTGAGCATGACAGCAATTAATATTGACGCACTCTGAAAGGTGCACAGCTCCGTAGGCTCCTACATTCACACAATCTCTACTTACAGAAGCTTCAACGGATCCTCACAAAAACAGTTTTTACCATTTGTTTACATGGCTGTATATACTCTCTGAACTGCTAGTTCTGATTCCTGAAACAATGTAGTGATGTAGTAAAGGCCAGCCGATTAACAGACCTGGAAATGAAATTCTAATAGATTTTTTTTAAGAGTCAGAACTAGAGAAAAGAAAGGGAAAGTCAGATCCTTGTGGGGTCGGAACTAGGGTTAGGTAGAAGAGGACTGTTGTGGGCACGTGTGTGTGGACGGTGTGCCTAAGGCATGTACATGCGTGTTGGGCACACGTGTGTGCATGGGAAAGGGGGTGTATTGTGGAGGTTTACTTGCCTTGGGCACCCTGAAGATGCTGCTTTCAATAGCACTTATATTTACACTGAACCTTATAACCAGCGCAAATATGGAAAGAATGTATATTGGGAAATACATTTTCTTTTGGTTTAGTTCCCCCTCGGATTTCATTTACAAGGTGTCATCAAAAACCCTATTGCTGACTAGCAGATAAAGGGCAATGTATCCTACTTTATCTTGTGCGACACTGTTCCTAAAGGTGGCCATGCACGGGCCAATAAAAGCTCCAAGTCAGCAGTTTATTGGCCCGTGTGTGGGGCCCTCCGATGGGCTTCCCTGATCTATATCTGGCTGAAAGTTGGCCAGATGCCAATTGGGCAGGGTTAAAAACCCTATTGGATTGTGGACGCATCTATTTGTTGATGTGGTACCGTAATCCGACCGCTCGTATTGCCTGCGTTTTGATTCGGGTCAGCCAATATTGCCCAACTCAATATGGGAACTCTACATGTATGGTCACCTTTAGGGTGGTGGCACACGTGAATATATGTGTCACCCAGATCTCCTCTACTGCAGGTGACTTGTCTCCCCAAAATGCCTTCCCACCAGCAAAAAATGGAATCACCAGTGGAGTGGCATACAGATCACTTTGGTTTTTCCGAATTTTCCTCGTGAGGCAACTTCGGGCAACTTCAGAAAAACGAATTGATCCTAATGCCATCCCTTGGGTGATTCACATTCTTGCCGGCGGGAAGACATTTCAGGGAGATTAATCGACCGAAGTAGGTGAGATTTATTGCTGGGCAGCTAATCTCCCCATGTGCCACCACCCTAAGAGTATACGGTATATAGCTACGACCTCTGCCATAAAGCAAGGCAGGACTGCTGCTGTTCCCTAGAAAGGAAATAGAAATAGTCACAAAAATTCGGTCGCATCGAATAGATTGCGATGTGCAAGAAAAACAACTGTCCCTACTTCGGCCTCACACACAGACTTACTGCACAAGTCTCCTTCGTCTTCTTCTTCTTCGCAGTCGGGAATGAAATTGCACACTTGCCGCAGTTTAATCGCCATTCCGTTTCTGCAGTTAAACACGCCATCCAGCGCCATCTTCAGTCCTGACAGGTTTCCTACAGGGGGATAATAAAAGAAACAGCTCATTACTTACAGGGGGGGGTCAATGGAAGTGGAAGTGATGTCACAATATACCCCAAAGTGCTAAAGTAACTGCTGCAAAACTGTAGCCGGCATAAAGGCCGGGCATCTCTAAATCCTTATACATGGAAAATTGTCCCAACGTGATATTTTCCACTGATTACATAAACCTCTTCTTTAACGAGCGGCAGAGAAAATGCTTCAAAATGAGAATGTCTTCGGCGCCAGTCACTTTCGCTATGAATCAAATAAATCTCTCTCGTTATTGTAGCGGAGACGTCGCATCTAATTAGCCCTTTCTGTGTAAGTGGGAAATGCACTTTAGCGCTCACACATCAGAATCACGGCGAGCGGAATCCATTTAAATCTCACGTTTGTCATATGGCTGTTATTTCAGCGCCACGCTCGCTCCAATTAATGTCTATTTTTTTTTTAAATCCACACATTATCCCAGAGTATTGTAAACTTTCACTGGGAAAGTACAGTTTTATTTGCATTCAAACTTTATCAGCAGCTAGAAGTATAGCAGGGACAGTTTCCCTTAGCTCACAACTTTGGAATTTAAAGGAGAACTAAAGCTCAAAGAAGAATTATCGTAGGGTTGATCTGCTGAGCCTACAGCCGGACGCAAAGATCCGATCGTACGAATCCTCGGTCGGACAAGTTAGAAGATTTCTGTCGGCTGCCGATCATATCTCTGCATATATATTGCCGATCGTTCGATTTTCAGTGGGAAACTGTCACCAGCTTTTGTCAGACATAAACTTCCGTATGATGGCTGTCGAATATGCAAATTAAGTATTTTCGACCATCGAATATGAAAAATTTGGTCGCCTGTCCGGTATTTTGAAGGGCTGCCCAGGTCAAAATCAGGATTCCCTTGATTAACACCACGATCGGTCAATTTACATAGCTCTGTCCCCAACATCACGACACGCCCCTGATGTGTCACAGCCCTGCCTGGTCTCCACCTTGCTGCCGGACAGGGGCAGGACTGTGATGTCAGTGGGCGGGGCTGTGACATAGAGGGGAGTGACTGTGCTGTCAGGGGGTGGGGTGATGACATGGGCGATGATTGGCTGATTGCCATGTTAATCAATGAAAGTTTTGACCCGGGCAGCCCTTCAAAATACAGGGCTGTCCGGGTTAAAACCAGACAGGTGGCAACCCTACCTGCAGTGTGCACTATAGTTGCCACCTTTTAGTTCTGGCCCTAGGGGCTGGTGACTAGAGGGTGGGGGCGGGCAGAGAGGGGGCAGGATTAGGACCTTTGGGGTGGGATTGTGACCTGTTGGGGTGGGGTTATAATATTTCATGGGCGGGGTTGTGACATTTCAGGGTGGAGTGAAAACATTTCGATGTTGGTTTGGCCAGGAAGAGACTGCAGCACTTGGATTTGGTGAGCTGAGATGGGCGTATTTGAAGTGGACGAGGGGCAGATCTGAGGTGGGACATAGGGTTGCCACCTTTTCCTGAAAAAAATACTGGCCTTCCTGTATATTTATCTTTTTTTCCTATTAATAACATTGGGATCAACCATCAAAAATACCAGCCAGGCCAGTAAAATAGCGGCCAGGTGGCAACCCTAGTGGGCCAGGGACAGAACAATAGGGGTTACAAATTTACTGGCTAATACATTGAAGGTACATTTTACAGGCTAGGCTGGTGAAATACCGGCCAGGTGGCAAACCTACTGAGCACCCATAGACTCTCTAGGATGGAAATGGATGCACTGCTGTTTGCTGCAAGTTGCAGGAAAAAAATGCAGATTTCCACAATATCCTAAAAGTGGCGTGTGATTTTCAGACTCACAGAAAGACCAGGCTACAGAAACCATATCATATTCATTGTTAATTCAGATTTGAAATATTCACATTTGCGAGTTGCCGGGAGATGATTGTGTGCACATGGAGCAATCAGAGATGGAGCAGCGCCGGTGGGAGACGTCATTACGGGGCCCCCGGCCTGGGTGCTGCGTGTAACAGAAGAATTGCAGAGTGAATATGAATGAATATATTCCATTATAAGAATAAAGCCAGATTAGTCTGAGCCGTCTGTCTGGCGCGTACCGTCTTCTACATCTTGTTCATCTTTGCTATGGGGAGCTCTTAATCGTCAGAGATTTAATTAGACGGGCACTTCATGGCTTTGTTTCACTGTCTGCCAACTCAGAATTAATGAGGCGCGGAGCCAAACAACTCGCTTCCATTCTCGCTCAGTCTCTCTGCTGCAAATAAACTTGCCGAGCTGCAACCCCTCCAACTACTGCATCCATTATATATATATATTTAAATTTAATCTTGCTCTTCCCTTATATTGGCTGGGAAGGATGCAAGAAAGCAATTTGAGATTTATTTACATTCATTTCCCAGGGGCAGGTAGATATTATGTACAGAGCAGGGTAATTAAAGGACATGGACTTGGTTACAGCCCTATCTTGGATGAATACAAACATATGTTATTTCATTGCTGCATGATCATTACATATATAAAAGGGATCTTCAATTTTATTGCTCAGTATGAGACTGGACCTCCT
>CM044440.1:14535485-14545572 GCA_024363595.1 Xenopus borealis | reverse complement strand
CAGAACAATTGCGCCAGCCTCTCTATACATTGCACAGATTTGTTAGTCCACATATCCCGGATGGACAGACTTGTCAGAAGCCATTAAGACAAATAGCCGGTGACTCCCAGCAGCCTGACAGCATCATAGGAAGAAGTGATTGCTATTAGGCTCCCGCTTGATTAGGAGACTCGCTCTGTTTACAGATGGCTCGAGGATTCCCCCATTTCAATTTCCAGCTGTTAGTGAAGTTGCAACATGCTCGCCATTCATTCTTATGAATATTTCATCTGCTGTCAACATGGCACTACTGATTACTGCAGAGTAGCGATGGGCGAATCGGCGGCAAAAAATTAGCGAAATGCCGCCGCATCTGGGCGTCCATTTTTGGATGCAGGCGTCCATTGCTGGCATAAAAAAAGCAAAAAGCCGCCGGCTTCCATTTTTCAGATTCCAGCAATGGGCGCTGGCATCCAAAAACGACCGCCCGCATCCAAAACAAGGCGCGGGTGAATTTTCACAAGGCAAAATTTTGCTGGCGTTTCATGAATTTATTTTCCTGTGGCGAATTGTGGGTATTTCACGCAAATTCGCCCGTCGCTACAGCAGAGTCATAAGGCCCAATCAGTCCCTGACCCACAGAGCTTACACTTCAAGTTTATTTCTCCCTTTCAAAAAGATTACAGGGAAATTCATTCAAGAAAATCAAAATAATCTCTTAAGGTGAAACATTCATATTTTTATTTAATTTGCAGTTGGTGTTGGTGAGGCCAGGAACTCAAATATATTATATGGACAGTTATTACTTATGCTGATAAAGCTCTAGTGACCCTAATTTGGCTTCAAATAGCTAAACCAATTAGAGATGAAGAACATGGTTTACACTGAACTTTCAGCAGGATAGGCTTTCCCATTGTGCAAAGAGCACAAGGGTGTTGTTGAACTACACCTCTACCAAAGATGTAAAAATAATAGAACATAAGCTCCAGGCGTTCACAACAGGCGTAATACAATATAAAATGCCACAGGGTTGCAATACTCACAGTACATGAGGTAGATCAATAAATGTCAGGTACAGTCACAGGTGTAGCAGGCACAGACAGAATGAAGGACTGAAGGAATAGCAAGAGGAGTTGAAGTATACGCCAGCTTGTCAGTTCCACATGTGGATAGAGCAATAACCGTATTCACTACAGGCAAGTAGAGCCTGGGGAAGAGCTGCTCCCTTCTGTCCTCCTTGGTGGAGCTCAAAGCTGCTCTTGCTAACTAATACTCACTGACTCACTCCTCCTAGAGAGTGCTATAATATTAATATAGTGGTTATCCGCCACACTAGCTAACTTTGTTCACGGGGTCCCTGTTCCACATCCTCTCTAAAGGGGGCATTGTTGACTCCAGGCTCAATGGAACATCCACCCAGAGCTACTGCATCAGGCAAAAGAGGAAGGAGCGCCCCTTGCAAAGCACTATGTTACATTGAGGCAGAAAACGGTCATCAAGCAGTATCGGACTGGGCCGGCGGGAAACCGGGAAAAACCCCAGCCCTCGTGGGCCCTGCCAGCCCAGACACGGTGCTCCTGAATTACTCTCCCACTGCGTGATCGAGTAAGTTCAGGCTTTACCTCCGGCAACCAGCTGCGCTCTCCTCTCTCTCTTTAAAGGATTAAATATGCATTAGATATGCGTAGCAGGTACGCGCCGACGGGGTTGCGAGAGGGACAGAGGGAGCCCTGTGCGGCGGCTGGGGCAGCGGGACCCTGCTTCTAGGGGGGAGCGGCGGGGGGCCCTGCTGCTGGGGGGGCAGGGCCCTGATGTGTCAGTTCTGGTGGGCCCTGACCCCCCCCAGTCCAACCCTGTCATCAACCTACAGGCCAATGAGCTGGGTGCAAAATATGTACACATGCTTACGTGGGTTTTAACCCAGCAATAAGGAAATGAGGTACTGGTTTGGGGGGTGAAGCAATAGGGGTCATTTAACCTATGGGTCCCTATTACAGGTTCCCACAGAGTAAGCGTCAGGACTGCAAAGGTCTCTTAAAGAAAAATGCCATTTATTTCAGGCAGCAGCACAAGTACAAAATAAAGGCAGTTTTTCTTTCCAAACAACAAAAAAAAAGAAAAACAAAAAGGCGGTGTAATTACAGACCTTCCACACAGGTTACTGTGTGCACAGGCACATAGGATCCTTTGTGTCAAGATCCCAGATAGTGATGGGCGAATCTCCCGAGATTCGCTTCGCCGAATTTTTCGCGAATTTCTAGAGAAAAAATTCGTGAAACGAGTCGCGGGACGATTTTGTCGCGCGTCGCGTCAATTTTGTCGCGCGTCTGTCGCGCGTCGCGTCAGTCGCGCGACTCGTTTTCAGCGAATTTTCGCCAAGCGAAATTTCGCTGGTGATTCGTGAATTTATTCGCCAGCGGCGAATCGCGGGAATTCGCCGCGAATTCGACCTAGGCGAATAAATTCGCCCATCACTAATCCCAGACTCTCTCTCAGTGTCTCTCTCAGTGTCTCTTTCAGTGTCTTTCCCAGTGTCTCTCCCAGCTAGTTATCTCTAGAGACTGACCAGCCTGAGTTTTAAGGGCTCCTGATTAGCCACTTGAGGCTAATCAGACCCAGCTGGTCGGCTTATAGCATCTCACTCTGTTATAGGCCCTTATGGTGTTACTATACTCAATGAAGCCTGTGTTTAAGGGCAGAACTACATGGACGATTGCTTTCCGTTTTCAGCGCATCCGATGCTGGGAGTTAAAACGCATGCGATAAGTCGCATGCGACAAAATCATTAGGAAGTTGGGTGGTGTATCACAGTTGATCCAACGCAACATGACTAACGGATGAAGATGCAGCTTGTAGCATTTTCATCTGACAGTCATGTGTAGTTCTGCCCTTAGGGCTAAATAAAAATGCTGCTCACAATAGGAAGATACTGTAAAACAATGGCAGAAGCACAATTCAGCAGGACCAGCCCTTACATTTGCTCATAGCCCATATAGAGAGATACCATAAAACTATGGCAGAGTAAGTAATGCCCTGTACCAAGCACAATTCAGCAGGAACAACCCTTATGTTTACTCATAGTCTGTACAGAGAGAGATACCATAAAACTATGGCAGCATAGGTATTCCCCTGTACTAAGCACAATTCAGCAGGAACAGCCCCTAAGTTTGCTCATAGTCTGTACAGAGAGATACCATAAAACTATGGCAGAGTAAGTAATGCCCTGTACCAAGCACAATTCAGCAGGAACATCCCTTATGTTTACTCATAGTCTGTACAGAGAGATACCATAAAACTATGGCAGCATAGGTATTCCCTGTACTAAGCACAATTCAGCAGGAACTGAACCTTAAATCTGGCCATAGATGCAAAGATTTGCTCGTTTGGCGATGTCGCGATCTTTCCCCGATATGCCACTAACTGGCAGAGCTATATCGGGGTAATCTGAACGTTCGGCTCTATGTCGGAACGATCGGATTACAAGATGTGCATTGGACTTCCGACGGGTCGGTTGGAAGAAAATCCGACCTTCCGATATGATATTGTGTCCAGATATCGGTCGGGATGACCGTCGGAAGCCCCCATACACGGGCAGATAAGCTGTCAAACGGTCTAAACAACTGATATCGGCAGCTTTATCTGCCCCTGTATTGCCATCTTAAGTTTGCTCATAGCCTGCACAGAGAGATAGAATTATGCAAGTAGGTGTTCCCCTGTCCTAAGCACTATTCTGCAGGAATACTGAAAATCAAGAATATATATATATATCTCAATCATCCAGAAAGGTAGCTGCACTCTCAGGTATATATATCATAGTATCTCCCAGTATAATGAGGGGCAAGTAAAGAGTGCACAGATGACAGTGCCAGTTAAGTAGCCACGGATAATAAGGAGAAGGTATAACACTGGGTGTTTGTGCATTCAGTGCCTGTGGAAGTGCCCAGAGCAATGAGCACAATCTGCCAGTTAAAGTTCAGTCCCCAGAAAGACAAGGTATTTGCTGCTGGAAGAAATCAGTAAATAGGCCCCCGTGCGCGTCCTCCTTGAGTGTTTCTATGGATAGCCACAGAACTGGCCCCATTGTGCGTGGCTATAAAAAGAAACACCGACGCACATAACCTTTTCAGCGCTATTCCCCCAGCAGCCTCGCTTCTCTAGGATCCACATGAGCTGGAAAATACAGGCGCGATTCTTCCAAAGGGATCAATTTATCAGAAAAAACTCACCTGACAAAATCTAGCACAGAACCCCACCGCGAAAAAAACTTTGCTTTTTATTAGTAAAAACAAAACCTATTCTTCTAGAGTAATGTAACTCTGACACAGATCTGGCATTAGGGGCGCAATTGTTATTAGTGCTGGACTTATATTTATGCTTATATTTATATATTTAATGCTAATATAGGAAGTGTTGATCAATGAGTAGTTATTCCCTTTCTACTCCATTGTTTCATGTGGGGTAACAGTCACATTGCTTTAGTTCCAGGGGCACCCAGGGCTCAGATAAACACTCACCCCAAATCTCACCCTAAAAAGCTATCAAGATTGCCCCCCTTAGCTCATAACAAGGTTACAGATATATAGAAACATTGGGGTAACAGTCACCCTGCTATAGTTCCAGGGGTACCCAGGGTACAAATAAACACTCAACCCAAATCTCACCATAACTGGCCTTTAGACGTACCCCCAATTTTCTGCTTTGGGTGCAGCTAGGGGCTACTGTTTGGGTGCATTGGATGTTGGTGCTGTACAATGGAAGAAACTTACAATAATGACACCAGTGATTAAAGGGCTGATTTACCCAACTAAATAACAGGGCACTGACTCCCAGGACGGTTGCCCTTTACAAAATTTGCAGCCATTTTGCATCATTAGCTGAAATTTACACAACAATTTCTTCAATTATCCCTCATTTGCTGTCTTTTTGTTGTTCCTAATGAGATAATTAGCAGGGCCCAGGCCTCCCTACCAGCCAGCGATTAATTTGAACTTCAACTTTGGGAGAAGCTGATTGAGGTTGATTAGACAATCTAACATAGATTTGGGGAAGGCGGGGGCATGCCTGCTGTGTCATTTAGCAAATGGAAACTTATTTGCCAATATAATGAGAAACAGAAGCAGATATTTTTATTATAATTGGGAAAATTCAATTGAAAAGAAGCAGATTGGCTCTGGAGGTAATGAACTTTGTGTGTGTGTTTGTGCCGGAATTAGCAGGGTGCTTCCCAAACCCAAGTGTTTCTGTATTATCCTCTTCTCTAGAAGTGTCTGAAAAACACAGTGTGGGAAGTGTGTTGTCTAAAAAGGGCGGCTTGGGTGTAAATTGTACATTTGGCTGGTTATAATGGGCAACATGGAAAACATTCTTGAGTTTTCAAATTTGGGATATTTGCAGAGATGTCAACATCCACAAATTAGGAGGTTTTTGTCCACAATGTAATTATGCTTTGTTATAGCTCAACCACACCCAGTTGGGCTCTAACTGCACAACGTTAAGGTGGCCATACACAGACCGAGTCGGAAGCTTATTGGCCCTTGTATGGGGACAGGATTCCCTGATCGATATCTGTCCGGAAGTCAGCCAGATGAAGATCGGATGGGGCTAAAAATCCTGTTGGATCGCGGCTGCATCTGTTTGTTGATGGTGTCCTGTGATACAACCGCCCGTTAACACTTCATTATGATCCAATTATTGGGCTCTAGGGCCCACGATCGGATCAGTCTGATATCGTCCACCTCAACATCGCCAAAAAAAAAGCAGATGTCTCCTTGTATGGCCACCTTTAGACTGGCTTGCCAGAGTACCAGAGCCTCTACTGGATATCATCCCAGTCAGGGAAAATTCCTCTTAGCCCTCTCTCTTTTTGAGATAGGTTCCCCTTTGAGTGGTCCGGACTGGCAATCTGTGGGTTCTCGCAAATGCCAGAGGGGCTGCTATAAGGTGCCATAGAAAGTCAGTATTTAGTGGGCTGGTGGGGGCTGATTGGGCCTCTATGTACCTGAAATGCCAGGGCCTATTTTAATTCTCAGTCCAGACCTGTTGGGTGCAATGTGGCCGACTACATTGCAAATCCCACATTGTTTTTCTTAAAGGGGAACTATCATGAACATTTTATTTAAGGTTCATTTTACTGAAATAATAAACTTTCTAAATACAATCAATTAAAAATTCTGTACTGTTTCTGAAATAATCAAGTTTATCTTCACAATTCCTCTCTCACCATCAGTTTCTCTTCATTCTGTCTTTATGCAGCAGTTGGGTGTCAGATATTCATTGATAGTTACATCCAATATATCTTATACGGGGGCTCCTGTTGCATATAAGATATATTAGAGCTAGTGATGGGCGAATCTCCCGCGATTCGCTTCGCCGAAAAATTAGCGAATTTCTTGAGAAATTTGCGAATTGGCGAAAAATTCGCGAAACGAGTCGCGGGACGATTTTGTCGCGCGTCGCGTCAACTTTGACGCGCGTCGTGTCAACTTTGACGCGTCGCGTCGTTTTCGGCGCGGGTCACGTCGTTTTTGACGCGCGTCGCGTAAAAAATGACGCGCGACTGACGCGCGACTCGTTTTCGGCGAATTTTCGGCAAGCGAAATTTCGCTGGTGATTCGCGAATCGCGGGAATTCGCCGCGAATTTGACCTAGGCGAATAAATTCGCCCATCACTAATTAGAGCTCACTCTATTAAACTCACCAGACATCATGTCTCTCTACATGCAGAACTTGTGAAAAGGGCAATTATTTTGTTTGTTTCAGAAATGATGCAAAATATTTAATTGATTGTATTTGCAAAGTTTCTTATTTCAGTATGATGAAGCTTAGACTAAATATTAATTTTCCCGATAGTTCCCCTTTAATGGGCTAGCTCTGGGGGTGATCCATTTGCTCTTATTATTATCTGTGAATAGTTCTCTTGTCTGCACTCAATTAATATTCCCCCCAGGGAGTCAAAAACCCTGAGTATCCACCCAAATACTATACAGTGTCTGATTGTATTTCTTTCCTTAGTTTTAAAGTGATATTGGAGAAAAGTACATTTTATTGCCTTCCGTACTATATAAAATATAACCTTATTATGGCTCTGAGATGTAAGAAAACTGCATTTAAATGGAATGCATCATCGTATTATTTTATATTTTTATCAAACTATTTAGCTTTAAGCCCTGGATTAAACAGGGCCGTGTAGTTTTATGGGTCAGAACTGTGTTGGCTTCCATGAAATGCATTTCTGATAGTGAGTTGACTTACAAAATTGTATTTTTATCTTAGCCAGCATTAAACAGAATCCCAAATAGAAACACAGGGGTAACTGTCACCCTGCTATAGTTCCAGGGGTACCCAGGGCACAAATAAACACTCACCCCAAATCTCCCCCTAACTGACCTTCAGACTGGGCCCCCTTAGCTCATAACAAGGTTACAGATATATAGAAACATTGGGGTAACAGTCACCCTGCTATAGTTCCAGGGGTACCCAGGGTACAAATAAACACTCACCCCAAATCTCCCCCTAACTGACCTTCAGACTGGGCCCCTTTAGCTCATAACAAAGTTACAGATATATAGAAACATTGGGGTAATAGTCACCCTGCTATAGTTCCAGGGGTATGCACCCACCCAAAATATAATTTTAGAATCACCGAAGTAAAAGTCACCCTGAATTAGTTCAAGAGGTACCCAGTGTAGGAATGTTTTATGCCCAAATCAAAAAAGTAATGTTCCTAGTCTGGGCCTCAAACATCATTAAGGGCACCAAGTGCATCAATCTATTTGTACAATAGAAATCTTATTTTTATGTTTTCCCAGAAAAAAATGGTGTAAAATCTGGGAAATGTATTATGCATTATAAAGTGGTTGGATCAGAGTAAAACTGAGCTTTTCACTATAGATGTAACTTGTGTTTTGCAAGTCATTTTCCCCAAGAGACCTGCTTATCTTAAATTGTTTCAATTGTTTCTTTGCTTATCTTAAATTGTAAAAAATGTATCTAAAGGTGGCCATACACGGGCCGATAAAAGCTGGGCTTTTCCCCGAAAGTCGGCCAGATGTCGATCGTGCGGGACTAAAAATCCCTTCGGATCGCGGCCGTATCTGTTCATTGATCCAGTCCCGCAATCCGACCGCCCATACAGCCTCCACTATGATCCGATTGTTGGGCCCTAGGGCCCACGATCGGATCAGCCCGATATCGCCCACGACGATATCAGGGAGAGATCCACTTGTTTGGCAACATCGCCAAATGAGCGGATCTCACAGTGTATGGCCACCTTTAGTGCACCTGCCACATGTTCTGGGCTCTCTGCCAAAAGCCAATTAAATTAGAAACTTTGTATTTTTTTCTGGCTGTTCAGTGAAGGAGATCAAAGGGAAAGTAGGGACATTTCAGTGACAATCAGGGACTGCAGACTGAGCTATCCAAATCAGGACTGTCCCACGAAAATTGGGACTGTCCCACAAAAAGCAGGACAGTTGAGAGGTATGCTTGATTAGTCACCCAACGAGTCAACGAAGGAAAGTCCCCCTGCACTTGGGGGTGCCAAATGTTAGGCACCCCAATGATTTTATTGACTTTTCTAAAACCCCGAGCCGGTGCTCCTATCAGCAGAAAACTGCACCGGCTCGGGATTTTACCAGTGAGCACCACAAATCGTTCTCTTCCACTTTCTTCACGTGAATGCGCATGCGCAGTAGAACAAAAATGCTGAACTTTAACTTAAAAGTCGGCTATTTCGCTCAACTGCGCATGCCTTTTCCCCCGGGAATTTCGAAGCAAGAAGAAGACAGAAGAGGATTGTTCTATCATGGTGCTCACTGGTATAACCCCGGGCTGGTGAAGTTTTCTGCTGATAGGATCACCGGCCCAGGGTTTTAGGTAAGTCACTACAATCACTTAGGGGGCCTAACGTTTAGCACCCCAAAGTGCAGGAGGACTTTGCTTCTCCTTTAAAGGCCCAATAATGTGATCAAAAAAGACTGACTGCAATTAGTCATGGGCGAATTGGCAGCGCTTCGTGAATTTTTCGCCAAGACATCTCTTTTTGGACGTGGGAATCTGTTTTTGGACGGACGTGTCCGTGCTTGGATGCCGGTGCCCATTGCGGGCGTAAAAAAAAAATGGACGCCGGCGTCCAAAATGAGACGCTGGCAAATTTTCACCTGGTGTGAAATTTATTCGCCTGTGGCAAAACGCTGGAATTTGCCGCAAATTCACTCATCACTAACTGCAATAATTATAGGGGGTATAAACCCCATAATAGAATATTTCCCACTAGGATTCTGAGCAACTAGTTATGTGTAAATGATATTTCTATTAAAAGCAGTGTCTGTCCCTTTCTGTTCTCGGCTCATACTATTGAAATAATTTGGAAGAATGTAGCAGTCGCAACAGTTCAAGGAATATTAAGGAATAAAAGCTGTATCAGTTGGAAGAGACATTTGCCTATAGTATAAAGTAATGAGATCACGGTGCTGACATAACAAACAAGCGCAGAAATGTACTGCACCTCCGTGTGTTTGGTGTCATTGTTTAAGCCTCCCAGAAGGGCAGGGAACGTTCATTCACTTATGTGCTGATTACTTTTAGAAATTAGGAAACTATAATTACCTAAAAAGGTCAACAAATTGCGGTAGATGTGCGGCGTGTGTCCTCTCGGGAATCAGATAAGTGGTTTATGTTAAAGTGTAATTGCATGAAAGGAGCATTAATGGCTGCTAAAGTACAGACAACGGCTTTTTACTGAGACAACGTGGTAAAACGGGGAGATTCACAGAGTTAAAGACACATGAAAAGGGTCACAGTCGTCAGCCATAGAGCAAACATTTCACGTGTAGAGGGATTTATACCCAGGGTCGGACTGGCCCCCATTCCCGACCCTACAAAGAAAAAAAGTTGCAGCGCCATTCTGTTTGCTCATTCCCGAAGGTTCAGGACTCAGGAGGGGGGACCTATACAGCGGCACTGGACAGGAGACCCGGTGGGCCCAGGGCCCCCCAGTCCAACCCTGTGTATACCTTCAGTAATGTCTAATTCCCTCTCATTCCTTTTAATCTATCCAGGAAAACTTTTGTGTCTTTTGTGCACATATTTTAAACTTGCGTGCACAGTT
>CM044440.1:14394019-14412224 GCA_024363595.1 Xenopus borealis | reverse complement strand
GTTATGCAGGGGTGGGATACTCTCTTGAATTTACTCTTTTTCAACCAGTAGTACTTTCCCATGCACTCAAGGGCATCCCTTGATAGTAGAAGAATGGCAGTTTAACCCAATGATGTGGAAAGAGTCCTCTAGAATTACAATGGAGAAACTGTATAATTCCCCTCCTGTAAACATAGTACTGGTACATTCAATAGCTACACAGCAGCTGAATGCCTCTTCAGCCAATACATATATTTGTATTATTACAACCATGGACAGTTCAGCTTCCACTGGAATGAATTATTCCATTATTTATGGAAACAGCTCCAGTGTTTTCTCCGTCTGAGCCAACAATTATTTTGTCAAAAGGCTGACCTTGCTGGATGTGTGCCCTTTTCTATACTGCACTTACTGTACCAACCCGTAGTTTCAGCAACCCTATAACAGTAATGATCCAGGCCTTTAAATTTGTCCTTAGCAGATCCTCTCCTTGTATCTCGCAAGGCCATCTTCTGTGTGTCAGTGGCTCTGCACATGCTCAAAGAGCTCTGGGCTGCAGGTGGAAAGCTAAGTTCAGGGATTGAGGGAAATCATCAAGCAGAAGGTGCCATAGTAGCTGATACTACAGGGCTAATTATGAATTAGTTCTGATGCAGAATCCACTTATCTCTAAGCTACCGTGTGTTGCATTGTGACTTATATTGTATTTATACTGTATATTATATGCAGGTCCCTAAGCTCAGGTAAGTGACAACAGCTCAGATCATGAGAAAAGAATATAGGTGGCTAGTGGGGCAACTACATAGGAGCAACTCTTTCCTTCTAAATTGCCTTGTCGTCTTCCTGCAGCACTCTAGGCCAAGTCATTGTCACCTAATTAGTTCCAGACAACTGAGTTTGCATTTCAGCATATTCACTAATAGATGTGTATATGACACATATTTTCACTTTTACCTTTTTTGTCAAATATTCATTGACAGTTAGATACAAAATATCTTATAGGGGGGCTCCTTTTGCCTAGAAGATGTATTATAGCTCATTCAGTGGAGGAACTACTAGGGGTACAGGGGCCACCTGGGCCAACCCCTCCTCTAGTTACATTACTGAGCTCACTGTATTAAAATCACCAGACATCATGTCTCTTCTACATTAGATTTTATTTCTACTGGAATCAGTTATTTGAGTGAACTCCCTGTAGGATATATTGGATCTAACTGTCAATGAATATCTGACACCCAACTGCTGCAAGAAGACAAAATGAAGAGAAACAGATGCTAAGAGAGAGATGGTGAAGATAAACTTGATTATTTAAGAAACAGGATATTTAATTAACTGTATTTTCAAAGTTTCTTATTTCATTATGCTGAAACTTATATTACATTTTCATATTATCAATAGTTCCCCTTTAAATTCTAAAAAAATAAACCTTTTGGACCAGCTGCCTAATCATCGCAAGTTTGTCCTACAGCCACATAAAGTGTGGGGGGTAGTCAGTATTCGGTGATTGTCAGTAAGTCTACATAAATAAATGCCCCCCAATTTGATGCCATCAGCATATTTATGTGGTACCGACAGACAGGCCCAGAATTTGTTTGTAAAATAAGCAGCACTGACAACAGTAATCGGAATATGAGACGAATCATTCAACAATATAAAAGCTATTACTTTGATTCACAACTATCAATCCCCCCCAAACTATTTATTATTATCTAGGTTAGATCTTCTGAATCGCGGAGGTAGCAGTCCCCGAGGACATGTCCATTGATAAAAGAGTTTGGCAGTGGAAATCCACTCTTGCTAAAATCTTCATTTCAAGCCAGTTGATAAACATATTTGTGTCACTAAGACTCACTGTGACATCTCTTTTTGAGCTGACAGTAACTAGCAAGCAGCCTACACTTTACATGAAGCACTGTATGAAGGCAGACAGGAATACCTAAGGGGCCTAATCATATTTCAGTTGAAGTGAAGGAAATAAACCGGAAATGTCAATCAGTTAATTCCAAGCACCTTTATGCAAGCTTAGAATGAAATAGAATAGATAACAAGTCTAAAGGAGCCATTCCGTTATAATATTTTCATCTGCTTAATGCAAATACATAATGCATAAAAGCTCGTTATGACTGATGATCGTGCTATTTGCCTTTGGCCTCTCTTTATTTGAATGAATGGGACCATCATCCTACTAGAGTAAATCTTAGTTAAGGACGTCCACTAAGTGCTCCCACTCCATACAGTTGATATAAATGTGTCATCTCTAACGTCATCACCAGAATGCTGTTACGCATGACTCTCTATAAATATTTAATGCCGTAGGCCTTACTATACACTGTAGCTCAACAGTATTTTTTGTTCAGACAAAACTCCCAGCAAACTCCAGTCTGTCTGAAGGGCATCAGAAAGGGAAAGACGTTCTTCTACAAATGCAGAAAAAATAAACATATTGTAAATGATACAGGGTCAGACCGGGCCAATGGGACACCGGAAAAAAGCCCGGTGGGCCCTGCCTGCCCACACCCACTCTCAGCTGTGGCTGGGGGTATTCCAACACTGGATAGATACTGTATCATTTATGTATCATGATATCACCCAAACGGATAAAAGTTTTTGTATTTTTCATTCATTTATTTTTAAATAGGATTTATTAACCTGCATCCTCCACCAAAAAAGTTTCCTTGTTGTTGATAACTCAGTCATTCTTTTGTATAGCTGGGTGTTCTAAATTGCTGCCTTGTGTTATACTTAGACCAGGTGATCATTGACAGAAAAGCCCTCCTCCACTGATGCAAATAAAAAATCTTGCTTTCAGTCTGAGACGTATTAGGTTCGGTTGAGGAAGAATACTTTAAAATTATTAAGCTATCAGCATTCAGCTTAAAATATTTATGTTGGTCAAATAGAAATGCAAAATAAAGCTCTAGTTTAATAATTCTCTGAACTGTAGGACAGATGGCCCTGTGTATCATTATGTTAGATTGTGAACACTTCACCACCCAGTCCATTCTTCACCTGGCCTTCTAGAACATGTAATTGCTTGTCTCTTGGAATCTGTGTGAATATGTGTGCAAGTCCCAGCCTATACTTATTCACACTTTTATGAATTCCCAATTATCTTTGTGTTAGGTTGATTCTGATTACTGTTCCTCTTTCTTTCACTATGTGTTGTTAATGCTCTTAGATGAGGTTTTCATTTACCTGTGTTCTTTCAGATAAAGTACTACAGGGCCCATTTACAAGTGCAGCGTGCAGTTTCAGAAACAGGTTGTCATGTTTTTATACCCACAATGCAGCGTTTTTAATTTAATGCAGTTGTACCTTATATGTCAAAGTATGCAAAATGAAATTGTATATTGTGTTTATTGATACAGGGCACTGTTTTTGCATGTAATTTGGAACAGTTGGGTGGGACTTTGGCAGAAATAACATCAATTGTTATTCACTAAATTGTAGTTTGTTGAGGTCCTTTTAACTGAGAAGGATTTGGGGATTTTTGTGGAAAACTCATTTTGCAACTCTAGGCAGTGTCAGCCAGTGGATACTAAGGAAAATAAAGTGCTGTCTTGCATTAAAAAAAGACAATAACGTGAAGGATAAAAAAATAATTTTGTTTCTTTGTAGGTCTAACCTTGCAGTATGCAGTACTGTTTTAGGCTCCAGTCTTTATTAATGAGCTGGGGAGAGTGCAACTAAACTGTTGAGAGGAAGGAAAATTTTAAGTATTAGAACTGTCAAGATCTAGAGCAGGAGTCCCCAACCTTTTTTGCTTGTGAGCCACATTTAAATTTAGGATTTAAAAAAGAGTTGGAGAGCAACACAAGCATGAAAAAGTGCATGTGGATGTCAAATAAGAGCTCTGGTAGCCCCTATATGGACTGGCAGCCTACAGGAGAGAATGTTTAGCAGGACATCTGTTTTATATGCAACCAAAACTTGCCTCTAAGCCAGTAATTCAAAAATAAGCACCTGCTTTGAAGCCACTGGGAGCAACATCCAAGGGGTTGGAGAGCGTTGGGGATCACTGGTCTAGAGAAAAGGGGATATGATTACTCTGTATATTAAAGGGCTTTATAGAAAGATATAAAGGGGTCTTTTTTCATAGAAAAGATCAACAAAACAGAGAAAAGATTAGAGGAACAGAACATTCAATTAAAGCAACCTGGGTGGATCTTCACAGTGAGGACAGTGAGGTTGTGCCTGGATGATGTTATGATGGTGGACTCTATCAGTGCATTTAAGGGGGGCTTAGATTTCTCGAACAAGCATAGCATTCAGGGTTGTTGTGGTCTTAGGATCTAAACTTAGAATAGTCATTTGTATATACGGTATAATTATATATTAGAGTATATAGAGGTCTGAATACTGTAGGTACAGTTTTTCACTGGGTTTCACTTGCCCCAATAGCTCCTCATCTTCTTTTCTGCTGATTCGCTGATTCACACTGTCACTGAGCTTAGGGACCCACTCACAATATACAGTATAGAATAGAAATGTCACAATATAAGGCTGAATAGTCATTTATACAAATAATTACTATGGCATCACATAAACCAGTGTAACTAGCATCAGAATTTAATAATGAGCCCTGGAGCATCAGCTTATATTACAGACCAACCTCATTTTCTGCTAGTTAATTAGTGACGACCCCTAAGCTTAGCTTCTCAACTGCTGCTCAGAGCCCACTGAGCATGTGAGGGTCACAGATACTTTCCCCCCTGTGACAAGTTTGAAGTCCTGGATCATTGCTGCTATTGACAAGCTGAGACCTTTGGCTGGTGCAATAATTTCAGTATATAAAATACAGCATTTTTAGCCATATTCGTTTTTTGGGTTCAGTTCTCCTGTAATCTTTTGCTGTTACTTGCCCTTTTAATGCCAGCCTTTTTACTTGTGCTTACTAAAACATCTCTGTAATGAAGACAGCACCTGCAAACACTTCCATTAGCCCTTTATATTTATGTTTTACTTAATGTAATGTAGGAATTATAGATACATCCCAAGTGCATTTATATTTTCTGTATGTTCCATAATGTGTAATTAATGTAGCTGCCGTGGGGTTATACAGTTATTTATTTAGCGGAGTGCAGTCTGAGCAAGGAATCTAAGAGGTTTTAGCACTCTCCTTGTTTATTTGCATTTCTATATTCTTAGTGAAATAAATGTCACTCGTGCAGCTTTGTGACCGACAGCTTCTTCATGTCATTTTGCATTAATATTGGAAGATGATCTCTCCGGCCAGCAGATCCAGGGGTACAGAGCACTACAGTTTTTGTATTTAATGTTAAAACAATGCTTCCTAAATTCTCATTTCCCTGCACAAAATGAATGATTCTAGAAAACAAAAGGCAGAAAACAATGTGGCTGCCTTCAGCCGTGTCTTCCTAACCATACACCTACTAGTAAATTATATCTGGTATTATGTTCTTTTCCTTTCGCATTCCCCCCCTCCTTTGCTATTTTATGAACATTTTAATGTTGTCTTTACCCTTTGTATTTATTCTCACCTTGCTTTCATCACGTGTTCTGATTCCACTTCTAGCTTCTCTTTCTGCCTCTCTTTTGTTTTTGTATTCTATTCTTTATGCCTCCCATTCTATTTTCACAGTCTGTTGGCCAAAGTAATATTCTTTTTATTCTTCATACCCTTTCTTTATCATGTCTTCCCTTAGGTCTCCTCTCTCTCTCTCTCTGCCTTTTGGCTGCTATTTGCTTTCACCTTGGGCCAGATTACTAAAGGGGAAAGTAGCCGTCGCTACAGGAAATTCGCCAGAAATCCAATCTGTAGGGCATCGCAAATCTACTAAGAGGCATAGAGGAAATTCGCTAAAAAAGAGACCATTGCTAGCACAGTTTCGTGCCCTATCGCCAGGTGAATTTGCACTCAGGAGAAATATCGTTACTCACTAAAGTGCCAATTTAACAGAAAGTTAACTCTTTCATCAGAGTTTCCTTTGCTACCTTAGACCTGGCGAACTGATAAGATGAAGCTACATCCTCCTCAATCTTATGTCAGGGACTTCATGTCCTGTATGCTAGAAAGTCATAAAAGTTCTAAATAAAAATTTGCTGTAAAATGCTTGCGATGATGAATCCACGATGTAGAATGCTTTACCATACCTGAGTAAAAATCTCTAGAAGCTCTCTGTTAGCAGTTGCAGTAAGGTTGCCACCTTTTCCTGTGGCTGAACCCGGACAGGGGGGCGGGCCCATGACGTCGGTGGGCGGGCCCGTGATGTCAGTGGGCGGGCCCATGACGTCAGTGGGCGGGCCGATCGCTGTGTCAATCAAGCTAATCCCGCCCGGTTTTCCTTGTTTGGAAAACCGGGCAGGAAGTATTGACCCGGGCAGCCCTTCAAAATACCGGGCTGTCCGGGTCAAAACCAGACAGGTGGCAACCCTAAGTTGCAGTATTAGCTTGGTGTGACATCACTTCCTGCCTGAGTCTCTCCCTGCTCACTTATAGCTCTGGGCTCAGATTACAGGGGGGGGGAGGAGCAAACTGAGCATGCTCAAGTCCAGGGCAAGGACGTTTAAGCTGAAGGCAGGAAGTCTGATACAGAAGCCCATGTGTACACAACAGAAGGAAAGAAATCCTGTGTTTCTTTTGACTTTTGACTTTTTTTGAGGATTCAGAGCAGCATTACTTTGAGGTTTTACTGTGTATTCAGGTGGGCCTTTCTGATAAGGCTTACTTAGTTTTAGGCTGGGGACAGACAGGGAGATTCGGGGAGATTCTGTCGCCTGGCGTTTTTAGCAGGCGACAATCTCCCCGAATTTCCTTCTCCCTGTCTGCCACTAGTATAACTGACAAAGCACCAGCGCCTGTGCACACGCGGCGCGGCGATTTCCGGAATCACCCGAAGTTTCCTCACGAAGTATCTCCGGGCGATTCTGGAAATCGCCGCACCGCGTGTGCACAGAGCCGACGCTTTTACATTTCAACTAGCGACGGACAGGGAGAAGGACGTGCGGGGAGATTGTCGCCTGCTATTAAACGCCAGGCGACTGAATCTCCCCGAATCTCCCTGTCTGTCCCCAGCCTTAACCTTTCCTTCTCTTTTAAGGTTTCAATCTTTTCAATCTTTTCATAGCTGAATATTTTAAACTTCCCAACTGGCATTGCTCAGCCATTATTCTAGGCGACTGCTGAGTGGGCGTGAAGGCTACTGAGGCAACAATTTTCCATCACAAGATGTTAAAATTATATTTTTGCTGCGTTTCTGGTTTTTCATCAAGTCCTCCTGCTTAATAGCTTATTTTATTATTGAAGTAGATTGTTTCAATAATAATCAAGGAAAAGCCAATCTCCAGGATACTGCTATTGATTGGACACCCAGCATGAAGTGCAAGGTAGTCTTAATGGCTGATCACGACCCTTCAAGTGTTTCTTATTAAATGCTTTAATCTACTACTTTATGCATGGAAAATAAATGACCACATCTTACTTTTTTTCCTGGTGAATTGCCGCAAAGATTATGTGTTCTTCTCCATTAGACAAAGTGTTTTTGACCCAAGGCCGTTCCCAGTGGGTATAAACTTTCATCCAGAAGCTGAAAAATCCATTCTCTATACATTCATAATATTATCTGATTATAACTAATGTCCAACTTTGCACATGTCGCTGTTCCTTATATTAGATATTACCTAAGCTCCGAATTTTTAATGCGTTAAGTGGTTATTTTGGGTTCAAAAATGACTATTGTCCATCAAGATCAACACTTAAGTTTGATCTCCTCAGCATTACTGACCCACATTAGGAAAAAATTTAATTGGCCAACATACACATAAACATTCACTTATACATGCAGCTAGCTGTATCCCTGGAGATTTCTGTAAAATAGTGCTTGATATTGTGCTTCACCAAAAGATACTAAAGGCTAACTTGATAATATCCTCTAATGTACTTGTAAAGAGTAATTATGTTCCCTTGTAAGTGCCTTTTCTCCATTAAAACAACCCCGACCATGATGGTCTGTAAGAAACTCACCCTGGTGTCTAGTGGGGGGACGCCGTTTCCCTCCACTTCCTAGTTCATTTAAAGGCGAAGGCGCGCCGACGTCATCACGTCAGCGCACCTTCGCCTTTAAATGAACCAGGAAGTGGAGGGAAACGGTGCAGCGGGCGTCCCCGCCGAGGGGGCAGCAGGCGTCCCTGCTGTCCCCCCACAATGGCGCCAAATTCAAAAGTATTAAAGGGATCTTGCCGCAAAAACAGATGCCCATTATAGGTTTTGTTCCTGGTGCCTGTAAGCCTTGTCAATTTGTCTCTGAGACCTGTTGATTCCTGTTGTGACCCCTGCCTGGCTTAGACTACTCTACCTTCTGTAACCTGACCCTGCCTGATATCTGACCTCGCTTCTGCTGTATCCCTACTGATTGTTTACGTGTTTTTGACCTCTGCTTGCCTGACCATTCTCATCTGATCTCCTGGTTTTACCCTTGCCTGTTATTTGACTCCGATTCTGCCTGATCCCTCTGCTAGGATTCCTGGTTTTGACCTTGGCCTGTCTGACTCTGTCTGTGTTCCGCCTGTCCTGACCCGGCCTGATCTGACTACGTTATCTGCCTGTCCTGTCCAGTGACCTTCTGCCCAAAGACTTTTCTTTACCTTCGTGCCCTTTGCTGGCCAGAACTCCTGCCTTGTACCTCTTGTTTAAGTCCAGGTGGCATCTAAGTAGCTGAGGGCTCCTCCCGAGGCCAAAGGCGGTCACACTACTGGTGAAGCACGAACTGAGACCAGGGTGCTTGGCATTTGTTCTGGTATTGGGTGCCGACCGTGACATGGTCTTTTCCTTCATAATTTTATTGATTCATGCCATTTTATCCCAATCCAAAAATATGTTTTCGTTCCTCAAGTCAATGGCCTTTATTGGGTAGGTCTTTGGCCCTCCACATTATGGAACTACAGGTCCCATGCATCCCATAAAATGGATTCTATTGAGGGCAGGCTGCAATCTAGTTCATCAGAAGCAGATTACCTTACTGTTATTGGCCATATGTCTGGCAATAAACACTTTCTGTCAGTCCAAAACAATCCCACATTTGAAAGTAGGGTTTGCAAATGTGACCATGAGACCATTGGCTCAATATGTTTTGCCAGGGAGACTATTTCAGTTGCCAGTGACTATACAAATGATATGACAATCCAATGGCTCCCCATCACATGTGAGCTCAGCAGTGGTAGAATAAGTGTGCTTATTGGGGCCAGTAACCCCTCTATCACTTCTAGAGGGAGATGGGGGTTGGGGGGCCCGGCTGCATGACCTGCAACTATGTAAGCCCTGTGTCGCTTACTTATATTACTGGAAGTCAGAAAGTGTATTGTTTTGTATATACAGTATATATATATTTATAAATATACAGTTCAATTTAGTTATCTACCTATAACTAGTCAAAAAAGTTGTGCATAATAAGATACAAAATTAATTAATTATATGTAGTAAGAGGGAGGACATACTGTGCAGAGATTAAGGGCAGAATAGAGCAACAGAGAAATGAAATGCAGGCAGTATAACCAAATGCCTTTTATATTTATGGAGAATGCTTTATTTGTAGGCTGAAAGTCATGATTAATTATCTTATCATAATGAAATTGTACATTTTGACATTACTACTTGGAACGCGGAGGCAGGTTACAATGGAAATAGAATAATGAATGAGAATTTAAGGGATGGGTTACATCGGATTAATGTAAATTATAATTCAGGGCATGTGGCAGGAGTAGGTGCCCTTGGACAAGGCAGCGGAGCTAAGCAGCTTGTCCTTTATACTCCTACACCCCATGCCTGTAGCGGCTGTTCAGCTGGGTATGAATGTAGTGACGCCATTTTGTACCGAGCGGTTTTATAAAAATTATTGGAATATTAATTCCAGATGAGATAAAAACACTGCTTCACCTTGGAAGCGTTCATTAAATGATTTGTTAAAATTACTGTTAAATCTACATGCAACATAATCACCCTGGTATGGACAGGGACAATAGTGCAATATGGCAACAGTAACGCAAATTTGAAACAGTAGTGCAAGATGCAGAAACGAGAGGAAGATGGAGACGGTAGGACAAGAAGCAACAGAAGGGCAAAATAGAGATTACTGAACAAAACTAAACAGTAGTAGAAGACAGTAGGGCAAGATGGAGAGATCAAGATGGAGACAGTCAGACATGGTGGAGACACTAGGGCAAGATCGAGACAGTAGAACAAGGTGGAGACAGTAGGACAATATGGTGACAGTGGGGCAAGGTGGAGAAAGTAGGACATGGTGGACTGTAGAGCAAGTAGCCAACTTTAGCACAAGATAACAACAGAGGAGCAAGATGATTACAGTTAGGTAAGATGGAGACTGCAGAGCAACTTTAGCACAAGATAACAACAGCAGGGCAAGATGGAGACAACAGGGCAACATGTATTCAGTCACGCAATAAGTTATCAGTTTAATACAGGTATGGGACCTGTAATCCAGAATGCTTTGGACCTGGGGTTTTACAGATAATGGATCTTTTTGTAATTTGGATCTTCATACCTTAAGTCTACTATAAAATCATGTAAACATGAAGTAAACCCAATAGGCTGGTTTTGCTTCCAAGAAAGATTAATTAAATCTTAGTTTGGATCAAGTAAAGAGAAAAAAGTAATAATTTTTAAACATTTGGATTATTTGGATAAAAAGGAGTCTATGGGAAACTGCCTTTCTGTAATTCAGAGCTTTTTTTATAACGATTCCCGATAACAGATCCCATACCTGTAAAATAGTAATTGTAGGGCAAAAATGGAGACACTAGGACGATATAGTCACAGTAAAGAAAACTTAAGCCAGCACCCACAGACAGTTCAAGATGGCCTTTGTCTTACTTGATATACTGTAAATAATGGGGTAACGCAGGTTCTGACTCACTCTGGGCACCCTGATGATCCATTATACAATATTATAGCATGCATGTATTCACTAAGTGCATTCAAGTACTGACCTGACCAATAGAAGGCACCTGTGAATGGAATCTGGCACTGCGCCTCTGTTGCTCCTAATACATCATAATATGTACCATTGATTTAGGTTAAGTGAATTCCTTACAAAAGTCTGTCTATAAAGAAATGCATTAAGTAGCAGACAAGATGGGGGGAATACGTTGTGCCAAACACAAACAATGATTGAATGTGCCACAAAGGAGACTATTTATCAAAATCTTTTAGCTGAACAAAAACTCAAGTGTTACAAGCGGTGAGTACTGAGCATTACCCTTTGACATAAATGTGCCGCCAATAAATTATGTATATGGAACACTGAGAGGAAAGTTAGTTGCGTGCAAACTTTACTCCATAGGGTTTTAGCCACAGAAAGAAAGTCACATAATAACCCACCCTTATTTATATGGACATTTCATTTAAAAGGCAAAAGTGATTATGAGCAAGAGTAATGAGCTTGTCCCTCTCACAAGGAGCTGCTAATTACTTTTTGATTTCTCCCACTTATGTATTGGTTGGTTTGTTCAGCCTTATTATGGAAGGCAACTTCCAAAATGTCTACCAATGTCAATGTTGGACTGGAAGAGCAGGACACCAGAACACCAGAGGGACCCCAACCTGCACTATGTAATACAGACTTAGGATGGATAGTGTAGGACTCATGTACAATGAGGAGCCTTGACATGGCATGTGAGCTTACATATTTTGGCCAAAGTGTGGTACTAACGCCTCATTTTTTGTAATAATTATTTTTAAAGGCTAAACGTGCGCTGGCAATTTTTATCTTTGTGTACAAATATTGGCTTTTTATCATTTATAGCAGCTGGTCAACTCCAGAATGTGGGGACTGAGCACTGGTGATTTATTTTTGTGTTTCCTGAAACCTGACCAGGGAATCAATTTGCAATATTGTTAAGTCTTGACCACCAAGCCAAAAAGAGTAGGTACATGGCAGGGCACCATTGGGGCAGAGGCTCACAGCCGAGATGGTGGATCCTTGAAGTGACAGCCCCCAGTGGTCTCTGGACGCCACAATCCAACACAAGGAGACACATGACCCTCATTTTGCATGTCAATATGTGATCCCCACTAAAGCAACATGTAGGGTGCCATATGGAGCCCACTACTTAAACTTCTTAGGGCCAGTGTTAAAGACAGTGCTACTAAGTCCAAACTGCCATTAATGGTCCAACTAGTGCCTTGGAACAGATCACAAATACTTGACTTACTTGACCTGGTACAAATCTTTCTTCCACTACCTCTATGCTTCCATCAGGACTGGAACTAAGGGTAAGCAAAAGAGGCACGTGCCTAAGGTGCTAAACTTGGGGGTCACCTGGCACTTACCTCATAAGCAGCGTTTGAGGGGGTGTAATATGAATTTCTAAGTAATAAATAATGTATAATTAATCAAATTGGATTTGTGAAGTCAAGAAGGTGTGGCGATACCTTGCTCTGTTGGAGGAACCAGATACATTGAGAACTATTGGGGACTACCTATACTGGACTTCTACCTTTATGTATAGTTAGTTTGAACACTAGGTGGCCGTGAGTCATATGTTGAACTGTGAAAGTTGCTGGTACTGAAGAGTGAAGAAAACATACAGGAATAGGAAATACAGTGGCAATGGTAGCGACAGCAGTCTTTGTTAGGGAGATGTGAGGAGAATAGGTTGTACCGCTGTCTACCTGTTATGAAGCAGTCATAGCAATAAACTAAATATATTAAGAGAAAGTCTTCCATACCTTGTATATAAAGGTTACAAGCCTACCCCTAGTCCGCCACTGAAAAAGGGTAAGCAAGTGCCGCTCTCAGTGTTTGTGCAGGCACGTCCTCACATTGCCTTGTTTGCGCAGGGACGTCCTCACATTGCCTCCCGATGAAAACGACGCGACACGCGCTGAAAATGACGCAACCTGCGTCAAAAACGTGCCGCAACTCGTTTCGTGATTTTTGTTTTTGCCAATTTGCGAATTTTTCGGCGAAGCGAAACTGGGTAGATTCGCCCATCACTATACATGAGTGAATCTATCGGTGTGAGAAGTGCTGCTGAGAAGAAGCAGGCACAGGAACATATAATAATAGTGAATTGCAGCTGAGTAACTCATTGAGGATGATACAGAAGAAAGAAAGGCAACAAACACATTTAATTAATTACATCCATAGAACACAAGCTACGTCATTGCTGTTACAGTAAAACGAGAGAACGGCCCCTCCGCAGCCTTTTATACTTATTAACATCTGCATAGGAAATTTTAACTATGTCACCATTTTTTTTATTTAAAATCCTGGAGCCATGAGACATACAGTAAAGGATATGGTTTGTGTGTCTTATATATTATTATTAGTATTATTATTAGTAATAATTTTAACAGTTATTTATATAGTGCCAACATATTTTGCAGGAGAAGCTCTAATATAGAGAGCATGTACTGTATTACTTATACCCCTGTTCAACAACTACAGAACACTGATTGGCTCTTGCACAGAAACAGACGGTCCTACTCATCCCATCAGTTCTGGTTTTAGGTTCAAAATTTGTTTTACTGAAATAGCCCTGGACCTACTGTAGCTGCAGAAAGCCATTCCATGTATTCCATGTGAAAGTGTAAGGGTGATTTATGTCCTCAAGTTTGAGTCTGGTTGTAAATAGACCCAAATATTGCACATATTGACACCAAACTTACTTCTTGCACTTGTGTATAGATCTTATAAGCACCATTGTCCATCCCATCTACTCTGATGATGATGATGATGATGATGAATTATGTGTAAGTTTCTTACTGAGGCTGGAGAACTTTGGAGCTGCCATTGCCTTGAATATAGACGTAAAGCCAGGGTTCCTACAAGGAGTTTAACACCTGATGGGCTTCAGAATATGATTCCCCCAGGCCTCGTCATCATCATTAAAAAAGACCCTGTTCAACTGTGAAAGAGTCAGTAAGACCTTGTAGGGCCCTAGGTAGGAATCTTGGGCACCTCATGAGAAGTGTTGACCCACAAACTAGTTGTCCCACAAATTAAACTTGTATTCCTTTATTTACCAGAGGCAAACATAATTTACAGAGCCCCAGAGGATGCCCACATAAACACAGGGCAAATAGATAGAACTGAGGGCATCTAAAGGGCATCTAAAGGGCATTGACACTGAAATAATGCAGTCTGTTGCTATTTTTCCATTTCTTCAGTCACATCTTCAAAGTATTTTCATCTGTATGTGTCTTCTGGTTTTTTTTTTGGTAATATAAAGAAGAAATTTGATATTTCCCTTTCAAATTGAGATCAAGGAAAGAGTCACTGCTATCATCCGCTCTCTGCAAATGCAACAGACAAACACTGCGGCTTCACCAGAGCTTTACAGTGACATCCCTAACTCTACGTGACCCTCTGCCTGGCATTTATAAATGAAAAAGGTGGAACATAACATGCAACTACAGAATCCTCACTGGCGAACAACCAGCAAGAGCCAAACACAGGTATGTTAACTGTTATAGTCTGGATCACATACAAGGTATTGTTTTATTATTATAGAGAAAAAGGAAATTGTTAATAAATATTTGGATTATTTCATTATAATGGAGTCTATGGGAGACGACGGCCTTTCCGTAATTTGGAGCTTTCTGGATAACAGGTTTCCAGATAACCGATCCCATACCTGTAGTAAGTGGAGATGTGTGTGTGTGAATGTATGCTGGGTTTTTAATTTGGAGGGGTTGAACATGATGGACTCTGTCTTTTTTCAACCCAATTTAACTATGTAACTATGAAAAGCCTTTTAAATGCAGATAGAATTTTTTATCTGGAATTATTTCTACAGAATACAAGCAAAGCAGGCAGTAACCCTTCCAACACTTTCCCATTGTCTCTATTTATTAGGTACCTATCCATCTCAATTTCTGTATGGCAATGAGAGCAGACCAGACAGTAACCCTTCCAATACATTCCCTTGCATTTGCTGCTCCTCTTGCTCTGAGAGACTGTGTAGGGAACATCCTTCAGACAGTTTTTTGACAACTGTTGGCTTTCACTCCAAGGGAAACTCTATGTCCGAGACAACTTGACTTATCTTACCATTGGCAGCAAAGATTGTCCGTGTGGGTGTGGGGAGGTGTAGACCCAATAGCAATTTCTTGTCAGTTGCCCAGTGACTAGAGCTGTGTATAGTCAGATGACAGCAGCTCTTGATATCCCACTCCTGAACAGTCTGAACTATGCAGACTCAGCCTTTGGGGTTCCTACTATACACCACCAGCTGGACCGTGAGACAACTTATATCATAGTTGCATGCACCCGGTACCAGATGCGGCAGCATAGGTGCAGGAGATCTTTTGGCCAGTTGGGCACTACCCCAGATAATATAGTGAAGGCAGCTCTGGCTCAGTTGAAGTTCCTGAAGGGAATTGAGATAAAGAGGTCATCATCAAATCAGAACTGATAGCGAGGGGTGAACCTTACTCTTTCATCTTCATGAGCATCTCATCTCATCTCAAGGTATGTACTTATTGTATGTTTATGGATCCCTGGGCACTGATACTGCTGGAGGTGCAGCTTTCTGCCACATGGGAGAATCTATTCAGATATGAATATAAAGAGAATGTGATGTTTTTGTTGGGTGATGGAAACTGGAGGATTTTGGTCCAGGAAAGATTTTTCGGGAATTCTCACATGGGTTGGTGGTGGGGGATGGAAGGCCATTTATGGACAAACCAAGACTTTGCAAACTGGCCTTTGATTTGGTGTTTAATGGGAAAATTGCCAATGGACAGAGGGATGGACTCAGGGACGGATTTAAATAGCAGGCGCCCCTAGGCACGCTGATGTTAGTCGCCCCTATCCCCTCCCTTTTGATTGCTCAAATTTTCATCATCAGGACAGAGCAATTGGAATTGGCACACAGGAAATTGGAATTTCTGAATCAATGTGGGTGTGGTTGGGCAGCATGCCGCCCCCTAAAATCCTGCCACCCTAGGCCCGGGCCTAGGTGGCCTCTCCACAAATCCGGGCCTGTGGGCTGGAGGGTGTATGGGTGGGTTTGTTTGTTGGACTTATGGTTATCTTTTTGTTTTGTTGTATGATTTATGAACTGTTTATGCATTATTGATTCTTTTACTGTAAAGTGATTTTATGAATAAAAATAATTCTATATATTCGGCACCTATCGTTCTATTAATCCCTCTTCCTGTAAAGGAAATGAGAGCATTGTAGGCAATAACCCTTCCAAAACTTTCCTCTTGTTTCTGTCCCTATACATTAGGAACCAATGTAGCACTACCAATCCCTATTTCTGTAGAGAAGTTAAAGCAGGCAGTAACTCTTCCAACACTTTTCCTTATCTCTGTCCCTGTACAGTATATTGGGAAGCATATCTCCATGAATGTATTAACTTTTATCACTTTTTTATTCAGTAGTGCAATAACCGCCTATACATCAGAATAGGAGGGTGAACGCTATAGGGCAAGACTCTGCTGTTTTTCTACACCTAAAAGACAAGGGACACTCTTTTGAAGATAGCAAAGTCAAAATTTCAGATAAAGAAGACCGCTGGTTTGAAACAGGTGTGAAAGAGGAGATTCATGTTAAGGTAGAGAAACCATCCCTGAACAGAGGCGGGGGCCTTCAACTCCACCTGTCTGCTACATAAAATGCTGTTCTAACATCTGTTCCCCGGCGGTTTCAGAAAACTTCACACATTCATTCATGCAACTCTCACAAGTAACACCTGTTTTCTAGGAGTTGCATGACACATTGGTAATCTTATCACTGTAACTACACAGAATCAACACCTCTCTTTAGAGTTCCAATGTGCCCTTGTGATTGGATTGTTGGTAGAGTCTATATGCCGAGAACTCCTCTACACCAGTCAGTTGAACTGAAGAAGCTGCTTGGATGCGCAGTGAAAGGTCTTCATTAAAATTTCACAGCAAGTCCAGTTGTTTTGAGTTACTTTTGATAAATAAACCGCCTATATAATGACTTCATATATGATCTGCCATGTTTGGTAGTGAATTCAGAAATATGGAATTGCTATTACAGCTCCCAGCATCAGAAACTCCCTCATACATGTAATTGAGAGCAAGTCATTAAATAATTGCCTAAACGTGAATGACACTTTTAACTAATTGAATTCAAATTAATCTCGAAGTATCAATTAACATGACTCACAATGGAAGAAGCTGTAAGCGTTGGAACTGGAATCCTATTAATGTTTCATGTTTTAAGCCAATTAACATTCATGCTCGTTATGATGATGATCAGGCTGCAAACCATGAGCTCAGTCTTTTATTCATAACATCAAAGGCTCAGTAAACTTCTTGTTGTACCTTGGGGGGATTTATTTTGGTAGTTTCCAGATTTTGGAGGTTTTTGGTTTGAATGTACTGTCATCAAATTCAAATTTGTATTAAGGAAGAGCTGTGATTTATTCTAGAATAAATTGATAATAATTACTATGATATAAAAGTACAAACTGTAAATATAGGGAATACATTTAACATCCAGAAGCAGCTTTTACAGTTCTTAACACTGTGCAAGAATATTTGTACCATAAATAATGATGAACCTCTGTGTCTTTCGTTTGTACAAAAAGAAGTGTATAGGGTACATCAGTTATTTCATAGAGTTTACTGTAATCTAAGTGTGTTCATTCCAATTCTTGGACTCTCCAATTTTCAGAAGAAAATATTACAATACAATAATAATATTGTAGGTTCTAATGAAGGAGAATACATGACTGGACTGAATATCAAATATAGTGCATTTGGGTTTTTTCCCCCGCAAGCCTTCTTCAGAGATGATTCCCTCCTTATCTGTGTACCAGTGTGTATTATGAATGTCATTTATTTTATTTAAGAAAGGTTTATCAAAAATCTCAATTATTTTCTGCAGAATTAAGTTTTGGCTTATGGTGGTTTATTTCACAATATTTAGTTTCAATCTTCTTTAGGGAGAAAGAAAGGTTTGCTCATAAAAAAAAAGGGCAGAAATTTAGCAACCCTCTATCAGTCATCTCAGCTCTAGAATTATTTAAAACTTTCACGGGTGCCCAGGGCACTCACCCCAAATCTCCCCTTAACTGGCCTAACAAGGTTAGAAATATATAGAAACATTGGAGTAACTGTCACCCTGCTATAGTCCCAGGCAGGGTCAGACTGGCCCGGCGGGACACTGGGTAAAAAACCGGAGGGCCCCAACCCTCAAATAAGCACTCACCCCAAATTTCACCCTAACTGACCTTCAGGATGGGCCCCCTTAGCTCATAACAAGGTTAC
>CM044440.1:14340734-14351155 GCA_024363595.1 Xenopus borealis | reverse complement strand
TTTTTCAGGAAACTTTTTCCGAACTGGCAAATGCTTCCTACTGTGCATGCGCCACCAAACACAGATGAATACAGAAGAAGAGAGCTTGGGAGAAGATGGCGGCCATGTACTCCGCTGGAGAGCACCTAGAAGGAGTAGTAAGTAACAAGTTAGGGGCACTTGCCCGGGGGGTGTAGGCCAGGAGGGAGGAGGGTCTTTGCAGGGGAGGGGGAGGGATTTTTGTATGGATGGGGTTGAATTCTCCTTTAACATACAAATCCATTCATCTGTATGTATAGCAAAGGCAAAAACTATAAGCAGGTTCACAGTTAAACCTTTCTGCAACCTGTTTTCAGTTTGCCAACTTACATTTAGAAATTTTTCCACGTAATGGAAATAAACCCACGAATTGCAAGAGCACTCAGGTAGACTTTCAAGCATTATTTGGGGTGTGATCAGTGCTGCTTCAGAAGGTGAAAAATTACACTTTACACTTCAATAACAGAAAAATGGTCACAAATAGCAAATTGAAAGTCATTGTAAAAAGAAGTTATTTCTGGTGATCAAAGGTGAGCAACCCCTTTAAGTATCATTGCTCTAGACTGTATAATACTGCATTAACCCTTTACACGCTGATGCACTTATTATGCTGTATAACTAAAATATTTCCGAGCATTAAATATGATAGCGAAATGTAATCATTAACAATAAAAGGTTCACACAATTTATCAAAAACTCAATTTACTGAGAAAACAACCGGACCACTCTCAGAATGAACCCATTACTTTTGCCTTCTTCTTGGAAGTAACACATTTGAGATTGGGATAAAGTTGCTGAGGTTTTTCAATGTCTGGCTGAACCTCCCCTCCCATGTGTGCCAGGGAATGACCTCCCTTCTTTATAGAGCAGAAATCAATTTCTTGCTGAGTGGAGTAAACATTCAACGTAAATATTAAGGCAAATCCCCCCCGAGTTACAGTTTCTTGTTCGACCCTAAAGCTTGATATTATCTGTCCATCAAGCACTTAGCTCATCTCTCCTGGTCAGCAGAATCATTAATCCTCCAACTCAGGGAGATATCACACCGGCTGTCAATCTTACCCCGGCAATTCAATCACTCATCAGTATTAGTGTGAGTGACCTGTCCCAGCTGTCTCTGTACCTGTATATACAGTTATGGCTGGTTTTAGGGCAGAGCAGTGGGAATATCCCATTGGGCCCTTCAAGGGTAGGAAACAGAGCACAACAGAGACAGTATAAGTGTTTTACCCTTCATTCCCCTGCAGTCAGTCTTTATGCATATCACTGAATCTTTGAAATAGGGCTGGACTCAGGGCTGGACTGGCAACCTGAGGCTATAAGGTCCCATAGAAAGTCAGTATTTAGTGGGCTGGTGGGGGCTGTTTGGGCCTCTATATGGGCTGATTGGGCCTCTGTGTACCTGAAATGCCAGGGCCTATTTTAATTCTCAGTCCGGACCTAGAAGTACTCACAAGGAAGCAGGCAAGCGGTTGTGTTTCACCTGTGTTTTGCACTTGTCCCTGTGGTGAAACACATTAAAACTGACAGCAGGGAAATGCAGGGCAAAACGCCCATGTGGAAGATAAATGTCATGCCAGTTGTGCCCATGTATTCACATCAGGGTCTGGGTGATGCCTCAAAGTACTTGCAATGTAGCTGGCAATAGTGACAATGCAAGTATTTTCTGTAGGGCGTTGTGCAGTGCACAAACTGCTTGCACTTCTGCCACTACCAGGGTAATTAGAGCAATCACACCTCTCAGCACAGGCTGGGAAACTATTATCTACCTGTATATATTTCTGCATCTGATAAACATACTGCCTTGGGTTATTCTGCATGTTTGTACTTATATAGGAACAGGAACTCCATTGCAGACACCGGAGCTCCTGAACTTGTGCACTTGGCTGGCAAGCAAGTGCCTTTTTCAATCATGGGGGGGCAAAGTGTTCCATTTTGGAGTGCAGAGACCTGTAGCAATTCAGGAGTGCCGGAAGCAAAGTGCAGAAACAAATTGCAGTTCTATGGGAAGGTATTCTGGTAGACCCTATTTGGACAGGCAGCATACAGGAATTTGTGTTTGGCAGTACATTTAGTTTTTATTGAACCAAAACTTGCCTCCAAGCAAGGAATTCAAAAATAAGCAACTGCTTTGAAGCCACTGGGAGCAACATCCAAAGCGGTGTTGGACTGGCACACCGTTTGCTCAGTGTTGATGAATTACCCCATGTATGTTTAGAATATACACATATCTCTGTATGTAATATAAAACACTTTTTACCCATAGTAACCCTCAGTGACCAGTGCTGGACTTGGCCCGCTGGACACCAGCAAAACCCCAGTGGTTCGCTGCCTTTATAGGCTCTGCCAACCCAGTTCTGCTGCTTTCTCTGCACAGGCCCTTCTCCCCCCGAAAAGATGCAAGCACAAGTATGTGGTGTTGGTGGATGAATGGGGGTGGACATATTAGAAGCAGTACAAGGTTTGGTGCCAGTAGAAGGGCCCTTCAATTCCTATGAACTCTAACAGTCCTGGTGGGCCCTGACAAGCCTGTTGACCCAGATGGCAACCAATAAGATGTTTTCATGTATAGGTGACCAGTAAATATTACCTGCTATTATCTGCAAAATTTGTGGGAAAAATATACAATAGCATTCGAGCAGGTTGACATTCAAGTTTTTCCTGCAATTTTTACAGCAGTTTTGATTCTTAATGAATGTATAAAATACAGATCTATGTAATGTGGTAGTGTTTATTAAAGGAATTGTTCACCTTCCAAACATTTTTTTTTCAGTTCAGTTCTTTTCAGATTGTTCCCCAGAAATAAAAACTTTTTTCAATTACTTTCCATTATTTATTTTTTGCTGTTTTTCCCAAATCTAAGTTTAAAGTTGAATGTTGGTGTCTCTGGTGTTCGAGTCTGGCAGCTCAGTAATTCAGGTGCAGACTCTAAACTGATACAATTTTGCAAAATTTAGTTGATCCATTTCTCAGCAACATCTCTGGAGTATTAAAAAATGCAGTATGCGAACCTTGAGTATAGAGCGAGTATGGAGTATTAGCAACTATTGTATCAAGTCTAACAGCTGCCTGTAATTAAACCCAGGGATTCTGGGTTTGAAATAGAAAGAACTGGGACTAAGATAAGAAATGTTTCAATTAAATCTATCATTTTAGAACAGTTTACAGGGTTGGCAACCCCCCCCCCCCCCCCCCCCCCCCCCCCCCAAGAGCTGCTTTTTGAAAAATGACACTTTTAGAAAAACTGTGACACATAGGGGCAAATTTACTATTATTCCCCAATATTCCCTCGATCCTACTAGAAATTCGATAAGCATTCAATCATCGAATGCTTATCGAATTGTTTTAGGCTATCATTTTGCTCGATATTCGATTTCTCGATGAATTTGTACGATCGGATACCAATCGTTCGATTTCATGAAAAATTCATATAAATTCCTTAGAGCCTCCGAAAAATTCGTACAATTCGAACGATTGGACGCTTCGATTGTACAAATGGTATTTCAGCAGGACTTAGTCTCAGAAGCCTATGGGGGGTTTCCCATAGGCTTCTATTGCAATTCGGTAGGTTCAATCTGGCGAAGTAGGCAGTCGAACAATTTTGATTCCTTCGATCATTGAATTATCGAATATACGATCATTCGATCTAGTCGATCTATTCGATAATTCGGCATTCGATGATCGAAGAGGCCAAATTAGAATATCCGAAAAATTTGTACGACCGGTATTCGATCGAACTTCAATCATTTCACGTGAATTTTGTAAATTTGCCTGATAGAAAATAGAAAGTAATTGGAAAAAGTCAGTAGTTCTGGGGATCTATCTGAAAACAAAAATCCCCCTGGCCCCCATAAAGACACCTCAGGTCTCTCTGCACCCCGCACCTACCTTTTTCTCTGGAGGGGCCAGAAAGGAGTTTAGGGAGCAGCACTGTTAGCGGGTCTGGGCCAGAGGGCCCCCCAGGTTTTTTCCCAGTGTCCCGCCGGACCAGTCCAACCCTGCTGGTGGAACCCAATCCAAACCCTTGATGCCATGTTGCGACTCTCTGCAACTAAGAGAGTCGCAACATGGCATAATTTCACAAAAAACAAAGTTGTGCTAATTTTACTTAAGTTTCAATATGCAAAAGATTCTGTTTGGCATTTGACCCAAATTAAACTGTTAGAAGTCAGGCCATCCCTAAAATGAACCCAACTCTTTCACCCCTTCAGCCACTTAACAATACGCCAACCACTTACTGTAACAAATGCATTTAGCGCACTTGGCACCCAGTGACACGTCAGTATAATGTTTGCAGCACTCCAGTGGTTAACACTTGCATCGAGCAATAAAACATGATTACAGGCAGGCCACTTATGGGCTGACATTTCAAGACATTTTAAGATGCATTTGAAGACTGAACACCCATTTACTTCAATTATCCAGAAACAATATTATTCATCTAAAATGTTCCGTACAAGACATATCCCTGCAGCACTAATGCGTGTTTGCATTATCCTCGCCCGCGGAGTCTATTGGGCCTGTCAGCATGTGCCATATGGACACTGAGGATGGAGGTGTATTGGGATTACTGGGAGTATTTTAGATAGAAGCCGGCCAGGCAGCCTCTCACTGGGCCTATTGGGCAAATAAAAGCACCAGTATTGGCACCTGAAACAAGCACAGCAGATGTACATTTATTTGTTTTTCCATTTAATTAGCTTGTTACCATTATTATACATTGTAGTGCCACATTTCACAGTTGGCAGTAACCAATAGTGATGAGCAAGTCTGTCCCATTTAGCTTCACTGAAAAACTTGTGAAACGCATAGATGTCAATATTTTTTTTTACATCTGACAATTTTTTACCAGCACGACTTTTTTTCTCAATGGATGTGTTTTCCTCGTGGCAACTTTTTTGTCTCAGTGACTTTTTGTACAAATGCATTAAATTCAATGGGGGTTTTTTCTCAATTTTTTTCACTTCCGATTCCTTAAAGTCAATGGCGTTTTTTCTTATGGCGACTTTTTTTGTCTTGGCGACAATTTTATCTCAGAAATTTTTTTTTGTCTCGGCAACAATTGTGTAGTGGCGACTTTTTTGTGGTGGCAAATTTTTTTGCAAAAGTTTTGTAATTCGATGGGGAAATGCGGAATTTCACTTAAAACCCATTCCTGCAAAAAATGCACTCATCACTAGTAACCAATGTTCCCACTAGAGTCCTGCGCGGGTACATTTTATGGGACCCGTTCCCGCAACCTGCAAACCGCAAACCGGACCCACGACCCGCACTCTTACCCGCTTGGACCAGCGACCCGCATTCTTACCCGCGATCCGCAACCCGCTGACCATCAAGAATCAGGAAGTGCTGTCATTGTAAACCGGAAGTGACATCATCGGAAGTGCCCACGATCAGAAAAAAAAAGGGGTAAAACAGGAAGTGCTGTCATTGTAAACCGGATGTGACATCATCAGTAGTAGAAATGCTCAGAAAAAGGAGTAAATATCGCTATAGCGAGGATCCGCGACCCGACCCTCAACCCGCCAACCTGCAGAACCACCGGCCCGCTTCTATACCCGCACCCAGAAATTCTACGAGCAACCCACAGGGTACCGCAGTATTTTGAGGGTAACCTGTGGGTACCCGCGTTTACCCGACCCGCTGCAGGACTCTAGTTCCCACTTCCCGACATGGTGATACAATCATTGGGCCCTAGAGCACACAATTAATTCAGCCTGATATCGCCCTCTCGGGTTCAACATATTGGGTCAAGGTCAGCCAATCTCTATATGTATGGCCAACACATGCATTCAGCCTAAAAGAGGGAGTAGAGGTATGGGACGTGTTATCCAGAATGCTTTGGACCTGAGGTTTTCCAGATAACGGATCTTTCCTTAATTTGGATCTTCATAGCTTAAGTCTACTAGAAAATCATGTAAACATTTAAACAAACCCAATAGGCAGGTTTTGCTTCCAATAAGGATTAATTATATTTTAGTTGGGATCAAGTACAAGCTGCTGTTTTATTATTAAAGAGAAAAAGGAAATCATTCTTTAAAATTTGGAATATTTAGACAAAATGGAGTCTATGGGAGATGGCCATTCAGTAAGTCCGAACTTTCTGGATAATGGGTTTCTGGATAATTGATGCCATACCTGTACTTGTAGAAATACAATTTACCTTTACTGGGATGATGCCTTGTTTCTCAGTCTGTCCTGGCACTACTGTGTTGCTGTTATTGGTATCAAACTAATTAAAGGGGATCTAACCCCACCCTTCATTTTAGGCACCCTGCACTGAACCCTTTGCCCCCTACCTAACTGTATCATCCCCACTCATTAAAAGTGCAGGACTGCACAGGGGGCAGTTGGTCGACACCATGTCTGGCCGCATCCCTTTCAGTCCCAGGCTACCTGGCGGTGACTACATGCACTGACTATGAGCTCTTGGTCTTGGAGTACTGGGTACCTATTGGATCCATGAACCTTTATCCGGTGGGAGTGATGTGACTGCAGTGGGTAAGGCATTGCCTGCATTTTATTGCAGTGGGGAAGGGGTCGCTGTGAAGAAGGTCTAAAGGTGGCCATACACAGAGAGATCTGCTCATTTGACGATGTTACCAAACAAGTGAATCTCTCCCACCTTGAGTTGGGTGATATTGGCTGACCATAAACAAAGTGTACGGGCAGTTGGATTGTGTGACTGCATCTGGTGGCTGCGATCCAATGTGTTTTTTGGTCCCATCTGGCAGACTTTCGGGGCCTATCAGGGAACCCCATCGGGGGGCCCCATACACGGGCCAATAAGCTGCCAACTCGGTCTGTCGGCAGCTTTTATCACCCCGTGTATGGCCACCTTTAGACTGGGGTAAAGGTTCCATTCCTTCGAGAGAAACTTGCCTCCAGTTACCAATGCAAAAATATACTGTAGCAGTGACTGTGCCACCTTGTGGTCTTGCTTTTATCTGTAGTGAGACCCTACAGGGCTGTCTCCTTATACATGAATCTTGTCTTTATAAAATGTGGGGAGTCAATAGTACTGTGATTATATGGCTCCAGTGATACCACGGACTGTTGAACAATGTCTATGTCTGCAGGTCCTTTGTATCTTTAGTGAAGTGTCCAGTGGTCAAGGCCTTGTGATAATCACGAGAATGCTGCATTTAGCCTACCGTGTCTGGTGGGGGAATTTAGGTACCCTAGCATACCTCCCACCTATGCCGTTTTCGCAGGACAGTCCCTATTTTGATAGCTCAGCCGCAGTCCCAGATTGTTACTGAAATATCCAGATTTTATCTTTGATCTACTGCACTAAACAGCCAGAAAAAGATACAAAATTTGTAAGATGCGACGAGCTGCGACAAAATGCTGGCATCAATGTCATTTGGAAGCAGCGGCAATAAGGACAAATGTCGGATGAAGTTGCAGCATTCATCCAATACAACTGTCGGATGCAAACGCGGCATGCTGCATCTGTATCCGACAGTCGTGTTAGATGAACGCTGCGACTTCAGCTGACATTTCTATCTCTTACCTTATTTCGGACACATCTGATTTGATGCTGCATTTTGTCACAGTGCGTTGGATCGTGCCAAAATCGTCCGTATAGATCCACCCTAAAACTTAATGGGCTTTTGGCAGAAAGCCCAGTATACGTGGCAGGTGCACTTAGATAAACTTGTAACAATTTAAGATAAGCAAATAAACAATTGTAACTATTTAGGATAAGCAGGTCTCTTGGGGAAACTGTGCAGCTTAAAGGGCAATTCGCCTTCATTAGCAAAACATAAAAACCACAGAAATGTGGTCAAACTTTCATAACCTGGCAAATTTTGCAAAACAGAACATAGCAATTAGGGGTGTGTCCACGAAACGGCATGGTCAAATATTTTTGTTCCTCTTTCTATTTCAAATATGTTGGAAGATATGCCCTAGGGCTAACCCCCTAAACCTGCTTCCTTAGGCTTGGGCTCTCTGGTGCCTATTTAGTAATTATGGCACTGATTTTAGACTGCAGCAGCGTGCTACACCAGAATCAAATGTGAAAATGAGTGCATTTTAAGGGACAACTAAACCTAACTAAAGGAGTAGGTATAAATGTTGTACATGATGTTTTGTGCTTGTGTACCAGCCCAAGGCAACCACAGCCCTTTAGCAGTAAAGATCTGTGTCTCCCCAGTAGATGCCCCAGTAGCTCCCCATCTTCTTTTCTGATTCACTGATTCACATGCTCTGTGCTGCTGTCACTTACTGAGCTTAGGGACCCACTCACAATATACAGTACACTTAGGGGCAGATTTACTATTGGTCGAATTCGAGGGTTAATTAACCCTCGAATTCGACAAATCGAATCAAATCTAATTTTTTTTATTCAATCTGAAAATGCTGAAATATCCCTATGGGAGCTTCCCATAGAGTTATACATTTAAAGGGCAAGTAATTCGACCATCGAATGGTCGAATCATCAAATAGTTTTTTATACGAATCGATCAAATTTTTTAAATTCGATGCTCGAAGTGCTCAAAAAAGTTATTTCGAAAATTCGAATTCGAATCTTTTTGAAAATTCAATCGAATTTCGAATCCTTCACATGAATTTAGTAAATCTGCCCCATAGTGTAATAGAAATATAGTCACAATATAAGGCTGATTAGTCATTAATACAGATAATTACTACATGGCAGCACAGAAACCAGTGCAATTCGCTGCATCAGAATTTAATAATCATCCCTGTAGCATCAGCTTATATTACAGCCAGGGAACCTCATTTTCTGCTGGATAATTAGTGACGACCCCTAAGTTTAGCTTCTCAACAGCTGCTCAGAGCCCACTGAGCATGTGAGTGTCACAGACACTTTCCAAGATGGTGACCCCCTGTGACAAGTTTGAAGCCCTGGATCATTGCTGTTATTGACAAGCTGAAACTTTAGCCTCGTGCAATAAGTTCAGTATATAAAATATGGTTAGGGTTTAGTTCTCCTTTAAAGCCTCTTCTGCAGGCCATGTGCAGCTCTGAGGAACATGAAGTTCTCTTGGCCTCGTTACAGACTTCATAACGGCAGCTTGAAGAATCTCTTTGGGTTGCTTGTAACTGAATAAAGATTTATTGGCCGTGGTGACAACGTTTCCTTTATCAGAATGTCGGACAGAGCAATATTTCTCCCAGACAGTTGGCATTAAAGGACTGAAACCCAGTGGCATTTATTCCACGCATGTACCAGTGCCCTGTGTTAGATCCATCTTGTTCATAGAGAAGACAAACTTTCCTTCCACTTTCATACATATTAATGCCGGCTGAAAGGGAAAACTTCATCCCACATCCCCGCAGAATCAACTTAGAATTCAGCGCAAAGCTAAAAATCGACAGTTATTCTTCCTCCTCCTCCTGCTAAGAATCTGCTTAAAAAGGTTAATAACGTGTTGATACAGTCCATGGCCATCGTCATGCTATGAATAATGTATGTATGGAATAATAGAAACATCTCTGCGCCTGGAGAGGGAGCCACAGAATCGAAGATACATTTGATGTCTAGTTAATTATTGTACGATGAAATATTATGTTCCGGTTGTAGAGGGAAAAATCTCCACTTCCAGTGGCTGGAAATTAGCATGAGTTTATAACATTTGTATTAATATTCTGTCTGGTTTCAGGTGCGGATATAAACAAAATTAACCTCCTGCAGAAGGACTAATGCGGTAATAAAATGGACCTGTAATAGACTATAATTTCAATCAAATCAACAGCCCATGCACCAAGGGTCAAGCGTGAAGGGCTGAAAGGAGGCAAGCACACTGATCAAAGAGAAATTCAGAAAAGAAGGTGCTACAATCTGTGGGTTTAGGACTATGAAAGGACAATGGTGCAGAATATTTTCAAGAAGTATGAAAGTGACGTCACAATGGCTCAATAGGAAAATGTCTACCAAGCACAGGGACAACGTTGCATATTTTGATTAAAATTTCACATTCCTATCGGATATAAGTGTAATGACGATGGCTAGTGATGGGCGAATTTGTCCAGTCTCCACCGAAAAATTTGCAGATTTCCTGTAAAATTTGTGAATTTCCTGTGAAATTCATCAAATGGCGAAAATTTTTGCCACCGTCATCCATTACAGTGGTGTCAAAAGTGCAGTTTGGTGAAATTCTCACTGTCAGGCGAATTTCTCAGGAAATTCACAATTTTTTCGGGGGAAACAGGACAAATTTAGCCATCACTAGCCATCATAATTACACTTATATTCAACATGAATGTAAAATTTTAATGGATGCCTGCGACGATTCTGCACACCCATTGAAGTCAATGTGGGAGTTTTGTGGGTGTTTTGCAAATTTATTTGCCGGCCATGAAAGGCGGAAATTCGCCGCAAATTCTTGGCTGCAGAATAAATTCACCCATCACTAATGATGGCACTTTCTTGA
>CM044440.1:14168915-14182693 GCA_024363595.1 Xenopus borealis | reverse complement strand
CCATAGAGGGCCACACAGGTTTTGCAGCATTTCTTCCCACTGAGCTGAATGGAACCATGGTCAGAAGCAACTGATTCAGTGTTATGGTCAGAAGCAACTGATTCAGTGTTATGGTCAGAAGCAACTGATTCAGTGTTATGGAACATTTCAGTCCCTTTGTTATACAGTGTAACGAAATACCCCGAAACTGCCTCCCCACTAGCACAATACATAAGACCTGTCTATTCTTTGGGGCTGTGTTTAGTAGAACAGCCATGGAAACTAACTAGTAAAAACTGTTTGTGTGGGATTAACAGGGATCCTTTCCATGTAAACAAACAAGAGACACGTTTAACCATCGCTGAAGCGTCAAACCAACCATGTTTAACCCTTTGACTGCCAGTGGCCCTGACTGACCCCAGCATCTCACAACACAGTGACACCAGCATTTCATTTCAAATTTGCCACAGTATTTCATGGCACATCACCACTTGCATTTTGTGCATTTCCCTTTGGCCCCAGCAATGATACAGTTTGCATTTGGTGATACATTGTTGTCTCGGCGTTGCATGACACAGAGGTTTCAGCATGTCAAGACTTTCAGAACAAACATCTCTACTGATGCTATAATCTTCCCACCAGGACTGGACTGAGAATTATAATAGTCCCTGGCATTTCAGGTACACAGAGGCCCAATCAGCCCACACAGAGGCCCAAGCTCTAAATAGTGATTTTCTATGGCACCTTATAGCAGCCCCTCTGGCATTTGCCAGAACCCACAGATTGCCAGTCCAGGCCTGCTTCCCACTGCCTGGTCCGCTGTTCAAAAGTTCACATGAAACAGAGTAGAAGCTGCAGCATTTTAAAGGGCAAGGAAAGGCAAAGAAGTAAAATCCCATTTTTACTTTCTTTAATGAAAAAGAAAAATATCTCCAATATACTTTAATTAAAAATGTGTACTGTTTTTATAAGAAACCTGACTGTATGCATTGAAATTCTCCCTTCATTTAGTGCTGTGGATAGGAATTGTCAGACGGTCCCTAACTTCTGGCAGGGAAACAATCATACTTATGAACAGCAGGGGGAGCCCCTGCCTTACTTACCAACCATGCAGAACTCAAGCAGCTTTGTTTTTTGATCATTTATGATGATCCCTAAGAAGACCAGATCACACTGAGCATGTGTATGTAGTCTAGTCTTACAAAGATGTATAACAAAGTTACAAGATGACAGCCCCCTGTGGCCAACTTTGAAAGCATAAATCATTTGTTTGATTAGGCTTGTGGTGCAGTAAGTTCATGTTTATGTTTAGTATACAAAATACAGCATTTCTACCCTCATTCTATTTTACACTTTCCTTGTCCTTTAAGACACAGTGGGTCCAGCAATATATGATAGTGATCCCAGCAATGGCTCAGTATTTCACTGCACAATAGACACAGCACTAGTGATGGGAGAATAAATTCGGCAGGTACAAATTCACAGAGAATTTCCATGTTTTTGCCGCTGGCAAATAAATTCTCGTAACTGCAGCAAAAATTCAGCATCTTAAAAATTATTTCGCCGCCTGCAACTATTTTGAGGCCTGAGACAATTTGACACACGCCTATTCTGTCCAAATCCATTAAAGTCAATGGGTGTCCGAATAATTTTGACGCGTGACAGTTTTTATGAACAAGCGTCAAAATTATTCCTTTGACTTTAATGCATTTGGACAAAATAGGGGGGCATCAAATTGTCGTGGGTGTCAAAATAGTCACGGGCATCAAAGTTTGAGATTCGCTAATTTTTTCAACAAATTCGGCCATCATTATACAACATTTTTATACCAGGTAATAACCAGCCTTGGTATAGTTCAATGCCTGGCTGCCACCACCTCCCTCTCTCCACGCCAGTTATTTATCCTTTGTTCACACTATCACTGACAAAGTGGCAAGAAGATGCAATTTGAACTTTTCACACCACCTCATTATCCTTTTCTTGGCTCTTCATTCCCTAGATTGCATTTCCACATTATAATATAGATTAATAGAACAACCACAGGCTTTGCACTTCCCAGAACCAGTAGCCCTGGGCAACTACCCTAATAGTCTCTGATGTACTTTATCTAATAGGTGTCAAGAAAAAACATATTACTGATGTAATGGAAGTTTCTTTTGCAGTCTTCATGTAAGACAGGGGTGCCCAAAAGGTAGATCTACCAGTAGACCTTTAGCTGGTGATCAGTAGATCCCAAGACAAACAGCATGTCTAATGTTATGGAATATGCCATATATACTTGTTACAGGTAAGAGCGAAGACAATTCTGTGTAGGCAGATTCCTTCAAGACCCCCTTGAAGTGGATATAATCTGTTTTCAAGCTAGTCTTGGTCATTAGTAGCCTGGCCTTGATGGCAGAGCCTCCTGTTAGGCTGCAACAGCAGTTCTTTGTTTTCGTTTGCTGGCAAGAGATATCGCAATTGCACTCTCTGCACTAGAAGGGCCGAATTTCTGCGTTGAAAAACGGAAATTTACCTTAAAGTAACTTAAAGTTACCAGGAGCAGCATTTTTGACACCCCTGGCGACCGGGGGAGCTGCTACCTGAAACAAGTATCTCAACTCGTTGGCGGAGAACCCCTGAATAGGCCCTGGCATTCTAGATACACAGAGGCCCAAACAGCCCCCACCCACCCAATAATAATTTCTGTCTATGGCATCATACAGCAGCCCCTCTGCCAGAACCCGCAGAGGTCCGAGTCTGGTCATACTCATGTCATACATTCTCATGTACATCTATAAAAACCCAGTGATACCTTTGTTTGGGCTTGTCACTCTTTGTGAGCTCAGAATCCATGGAGCTGCTGTCAAATAAACCTTGTCTTTCACCTTATATGATCTCTGGTTCCTGAATTAACACGACACAGGTATATCCCATAACCCTATAATCCTGGGCAGACCAACACGTTTATTTCAAGTGACAGTTTTTCAGAAATTAACATTACTGTCCACTAAATTCACTCAGCTCTATAAAATAACAGATTTGTATTTATTTACTTACCTGGGGAGTCTTGCTTACTGGCCTGGCCCTGCACTTGCATTTTAATTCTGGCCCTGTTCCCAGTGAATTCTGGGAGTTGTATAACATCTGGAAAGCCAGAGGATCCCTGACCCTGATACAGGTGGAGCACAGGCATTACACATGTTACTGGGTGTTAGTGAATGAATTACATCATAGCTATTGGCTCTTGGGCCTGACATCACCATATCATCCTGCTGCCAATTCCTTACTCATTCCAACCTCTGCTCATTCCTTTTTAATTAGTCCTACAAGCCCCTGACATTTATATGATGCCATTATGAGGCTGTCACCCGCAGATGTGTCCCCATCTGGCTCTAAAGAGTCTCCATTTGCCAGCAGGCTCCTGATTCTGTGGCCAGTGACTAGAAGAGACACATTGGATGAAACCCGACGTGCTCTTGGCAAAGCAGCCAGTGTCAACATGACATTTCACTTCAACGCTTGCCTTGCAGGGCTTCCATTGTTCCCATTGTAGACAAGTGCGAAGCTGTTACAAGCAGCAGCTCCATGACTGTACGGGGGGGGTTATTTAGGTTAAGGCTGAAACAAAATCGCACAGAAATAAAGGATGTGATGAAAACTATATAGGCAGCATGCCACAGGTGTTTTAATTATCAATCAGACATAAGGATTGGAAACTCAATCTATTAATAATAAAAATCAAATCTAGTAACCCATAGCAACTAATCAGAGAATTGCTGCCCATCTGTTCAAGGTCAGACGGGGCTCTGTTCATTAGGAGTCTGTGTGTCCTCCCTGTGAATTTCCCCAAATGCGGACCAGTCCGATATCCGTTGGACCAGCGGGTTGGTCAGATTCGGGACGACCTCGCACCCATTTGTGGGTGGAGGGTGGGTCCACCACCTTACACTGCCAACCTTTTTCTTCCGGTTATATAGCCATGAACCTGCTCACCCTGTCCCTTTTGTGACATCATTGGTGAGGCAGGGTGGTGTGGGTCTATAAAAGAACCAAGAAGTCGGGCTCGGGGGGGCTGTGTGGGTGGAGGGAGGGCAGGGTTCTAATACAGGCAAGTTAATTAAACTGACCCTAGTGTGTGTGTGGTGAATGTGATAAGGACCTTAGATTGGAAGCTCCACTGGGGCAGAGACTGATGGGAATGTGAAAGGAACCTTAGATTGGAAACTCCACTGGGACGAGCGGATCTTTCCTCGATATGCCACTAAAACAGCAGGGCTGTATCGGGGGAATCCGAACGTTTGGCCATATGGTCGAACGATCGGATTATGATGACGCCAAGGGGCTCCGACGGGTCGGTCGGAAGAAAATCAAACCTTCCTGATCGATATCGTGGCCAGATATCGATCAGGAAGACCCATCGGAAGCCCCCATACACAGGCAGATAAGCTGTCAAATTGGTCTAAACGACCGATATCGCCAGCTTTATCTGCCCGTGTATGGCCAGCATAAGATTGGAAGCTCCACTGGGACAGAGACTTATGGGAATGTAATAGGAACCTTAAGGTGGCCATACAGGCAGAGATCCGCCCGTTGTCTCCAAACGAGCGGATCTCTCCCCGTTATGCCCACCTTGAGGTGGGCGATATCGGGATGATCCGATCGTGGACCCTAGGGCCCAACGATTGGATCACAACGCAGGGGCATATGGGCAGTTGGATCGCGGGACCGTATCAACGAACAGATGCGGCCGTGATACAACGGGATTTTTAATCCTGCCCGATCGACATCTGGCCAACTTTCGGCAAGATATCGATCGGAGCAGCCTGTCGGAGGGCCCCATACACGGGCCAATAATCTGCCGACTCAGTCTGTCAGCAGCTTTTATCGGCCCCTGTATGGCCACCTTTAGATTTTAAGCTCCACTGGGGCAGAGACTTTTGGAATAGGGTAGAACCCTTAGACTGGAAGCTCCACTGGGACAGAGACTGATGGGAATTTAATAAGGGCCCAAGATTGGAAGCTCCACTTGGGCAGAGACTGTTGGGAATGTGATAAGAAGCTTAGATTGGAAACTCCACTAGACAGAGACTGTTGGGAATGTGATAAGAAGCTTAGATTGGAGGCTCCATTGAGGCAGGGACTCTTAAGAATGTGACAGGAGACATAGATGGGATGAGAATGTAATAAGGGTCCTTAGATTGAAAGCTCCACTGGGGCAGATACTAATTGGAATGATGTATAATCTCTGTTAAGAACTTTAAAATATGTCCCATCGGAACTGGACATAGCGTCTGCTGGGGCCAATGTGCCACCCCTCACGTACTAGCCGTACCCCAACTTCTAAAGACTGCTAACCAGTTGCAGGCACTGTAACTTCTACATTACCAGTTGGCTCATGGATCTATGCTGCTTGTTTGGCTACATGGCAATGCCGACCCCTAGCTCGAGAACCTGTATTAATGAGCTCTCTTACATTATCACAGGACTGTTAATTAGATTGATTACAATGTCATGTGATAGCGAATTATTGCAGCAGATATGCCTACTATTTCCAGGTTACAGAGCTGGTTTTACTTTAGGAGCTTGCACCCCAACAGAATCATATGATAGCTGTTAGTCTGCTTTAAATTGACTCTAGTTCTCGGCACCCAAGCTATGAGGGGGGGAGATATAATTCAGCAAGAGCTGGTTCCCAACATTGACTTTCTGTTCACCGCCACAAAGGGTTGTTCTTACAGGCTGCCAGAATGTGCTGAATGGTACACGGAATGTGATCCCTGTTATTATTCCTTTCCAGTCACTTCCAGTAAAGCCTGATTGAGTCGGATCATTTCCTCGTCACATTATCTCTTCCTTTAAATCCAATGGCAGGAAATAAGGGCTGTATTGTTCCGCAGGTAACTCCAGGATCCAAATGCTGCTACGGCCAAATATTCAACAGTGATGGGAATCATTTATCCGTAATTCCTGGGGCCTGGAGTGGTTCTGGATAATGGGTCTTTATGTAATAGGTAGCACTGGAAACATTCTAACATGAAAGGGGAGTTTCACCTTTAAATAGCTTTTATTATGTTATAGAATGACCAATTCCAAGGAACGTTTCAATTTGTCTCTGTTATTTATTTTTTTATAGTTTCTTAATTATTTGCCTTCTTCTTCAGACTCGTTAAAGCTTACAAAAGGGGGTCGCTGACCCATTCTAAAAAACAAATGCTCTGTAAAGCTGCACATTTATTGTTATTGCTTTTTTATACTCATCTTTAAATGAAGGCATCTCATATTCATATTCCAGTCTCTTATTTAAATCAATGCATGGTGTCTAGGGTAATTTGGACCCTAGCAACCAGACTGCTAAAGCTGCAAACTAGAGAGCTGCTGAATTCAAAGCTAAACAATTCAAAAACCCCAAATAATATAAAAGGAAAACCAATCGCAAATTGGCTCAGAATATGACTCTCTATAGTAGGAATCCTAAACACGGTTGGACTGGTGGGCCTGGGTCGCACAGGGGCTGCTGTCCAGGGCCCACCTCCAGACCCCCACCTGGGGCTGCCACCTGGCCAATATTTTCCAGGCCTGACAGGTAAAAATGATGGTTGATCCCAATGTTATTAATAGGGAAAAAGATAAATTTATAGGAAGTCCGGTATTTTTTTCCAGAAAAGGTGGCAACCCTAACCCCAACCCCCTGGAGCGCCATCGCACGCATGCGCACCAACCCCCCCGCCACGCTGCTGAGTGGTCTTGGCAGGAGGCGGCCTGCAAACTGTGGATCTTGGCTGGCGGGCCCACTGGCATTCCGACCCTGATCCTGCAATTTCTGGGCATCTGCAATTTGTTAGGCAACGCACTCCCTGTCATCATGCCTTACCTGAAAGTTCTTGCTGCCACCTTAGGGGGATGGTCCACTGTGCAGTCGCACCCTCTGCCCCCACAATAGGTGCACCACTGTGAATAGGGCAACTATCCATAACCATATTTCCAATATTACCATGTTAGCAGGTAGCAAGTAGATTCTACAGTTGCAGGGGTGCCAAAGATGTATAGGGGGCCACAAGAGGCCCAAATTAATGAGCAATTTCAATATATATTCATAAAACCTCTGGACATTTTGGGCCCTAAAATCCATTTGCTGTGGGGCCCAGTAACTTCTAGTTACATCCTTGTTGGGGGGCTAAAATGGCCACTTGTTACCTGGTTCCCCTGTCTGGTGGGACCTGTCAACAAGTAAAATGGGGCAACAATAGAAACAAAATAACGTTGAATGCATGATCATGCCCCTAATCTGTGCCAATCATGCCCCAGTTACGAAAAATATTGAGGGGCAAACAAATTCACCAGGCACGGATTTGCGGCAAAGATTTGCCGGCAAAAAATCCTCCACGTCAAATCCTTGGCACGTCAAAATTATTCAGATGCCCTTTGATTTGTCTCAAAATAATTTTGATGCCCATTGGCCTCAATGCGTTTATCTAATTTTTACGCTGTTTTACTAATTTTTTCGCCATTTCCCATCACTAATTAAAAAACTTCACCCATGATCCACCTAAACCCCGAGTTTCTGTCTAGGGTTCCTCCTCTACCACAGGGCCCCTACCTGCAGTACTCCCTGTACCCCTCGGATGGCGGTATTGTGTGTGGACAGTTCTTCTCTTTGGTGCAAATTAATTCCTGGGAGGTCCTAACCCACTTACTTGCAACACAGAGAGGGGCCAGAGGGGTAGGGCTACTTGTATAGAAAAAAGATTTTAAAAATAATTGTTTATTTAAAAAAAAAAAAACTTTGGATCTTCAAGGACAATGAAACCCAAAATCAATTTGCTGATGTGATTAGTGAGTTCAATAAACACATCTCAATGTGTTATCCAAGGAAAGCTGTGGGCAGAATGGGTCAATAATGTTCACACAATCTCTGTATTGAGGGAATTATAATAATAATAATAGATGTAAAGGGCTCACAGAAATGTTTTAGGGCCACATAGGATCATGGTGTGTATGGGGAATGAAAGCAACTCCCTGATTGGGCAGATGGCCCTGGAGGAAGTTTGGTTGCACAATTTAAAGAGAAAGCATCGTGTGCCCCACTTATGGTGCTGGGGATCCAAAGCAAATGCCCTCTTCTTTCCACCCTAAAACCAATAATGACTATGCCCAGTAATACCTTGTTTCAATCCCACCCCCTAATAACTGGAGCTGCACATACTGTTCCTACCTCTGGCACCTGAAGTGAGCTGGGGCAGGTTGGTGGCAGCAGTCAGCACTGGGGGAGGTCATGTTGTTCGGTGGGCTCCAGGTATCTCAGTTCGACTCTGCCTAGACATACCTATTGAGTTTATGCTCTGTTGCCGATGCCCTCAGAATGTGCACAGGAGAATGGAACCTATCTTCTCAGAATCAGGTGACTTATTTTATGTATAATAATTTACTAGGGAAACCAGTTCTGAGTAAACCACCCCATACTGGTGGCACACACAAACCCCAGTACATAAAAGGGTTCAACTTTGAACATAAAGGGTCTGGGATGAAACTCAAAGAATTAAGCCTGGAAATACTTTTGCTGGTAGTTGTAGATAGAAACAATGATCATATTTTATAGGAGGTAACCCAGGACCCCAAGCAGTTGTTGCCGTGTTGGTTTTTGCAGGTGTCTAGGCAAAAGGCCAAGAACCAATCAAGACAATTCAGGAGGCCCTGGAGTATGATGAGAATCATATCAAGGCTGGAGGAAGACAGTACGCCAAATTAGTACTCTCACATTAGGAATCCAAGTAGCAAAAGGCGGCTGTTAAACGCAGAAAAGTGAGCCAAGACCAGGACCTTGGTGTTTACAGGCTCGGATTTGTGGGGAGGCCACAAAGGCCGGGGCCTAGGGTGGAAAAATATTAGGGGCGGCATGTCGCCCAGCCGCTTTCCGAAAAGCACTGGGTAATGCAGCACCCAAGCACTCTGGTGCTCTCACACTGGAGAGGGTATGTGGGTGGGCTCTAGGACTGTACAGCTGGGTGCCAGCATTGTGCGGCCTCGGGGTGCCTGCCCACCAAATCCAACGCTGGGTGTTTATTCTGGGTTTAGGGATACTATCCGTTACAGTGCGCTTCACTTCATTCCCCCTTTCATTGCTTCACTGCTCATTAGTCAGTATTATAATATTTTCAATTCTTACTTTTATTTGCTCATCTGTTGTGCTTACATTTTTCTCCCCAACCCTATCTCCTCTATCTTTTCTTCCATTCTCCTCTAGCATTTCTACTTTCCATTGTTTTTCTATTTCCTTCTTAGTTGAACTCCAGCTTTTTTCTACTTCTTTTTATAATTACTTTATTTCTTTCTTTTATCCCACACATCACTTCAACCTTTGCTCTCCCTTCTCTTTTTCCCCTCACTCTATGCACTCTATGCACTCACTCCTCTCTTCCCAAATATTCTTCCCATTCCTTTTTTGCTTCTCTCTGCTTCACCCATTCACCCTCTACCATTCAGCAGTTTTCAACATACGTAAAAGGCTACTCTATCATCTTTCCATATCCCCCTCTTTGTCATAATCTTCCCTGCTCTTAATCCCGCATTCATATCAATTCCCTGCTTCCCCACTGATTTTTATGTCTTTAGCCCCTCTATATTCAAGACCTGTGTCTCATAACATGCATTGTGTAATCGGCGACTGGGTGTATCTTTAATTCAGTGTTTGTCCCCCTGATGCTGTACAGTATAATATACAATGCTGCGTACACAGTAGAACTATATATGTAGACTAGATATACATTTATAGATCATATAGATAAGCCCCTCACAGTTTGCCGTTTTTGTGCAGCACAGAACTTGTATGCATGACTCTGATCATACAGATCTGTCAGTCTATCTAACATGCATGACAATTACACAGTATCAGACACATGATACACTGGGGAAGTCAGCAGAGAATATATTGGTGAGATACATATTTATGAGCAGCATTATCTTCATGCAACGACAGGGATCCAGAGGACTCAACATATAATTCTGACAGTCAAAAGACACCTAGAGACAATAAATATGCAGTTTCCCACTTAAAGGGCTAGCACAAAACAATCAAACAACACAAATACACACAGGGCAATTCCCATTGTAGTCCTGGCAATGTAATTTCCAGTTTGGTGGGTGGCTAAATTGACCATTGACCTGAATGCTGATTGCATGACCTGCAAGTGCACTGCCTGGACTCAATTCCCATTCAGGTCAATGGAAGGGTAATTGAAAGAGAAAACAGATGTGAGGGCTTGTTATGCAAGAGATATTAATATTTACATAATGAATATATAATGTGAGATAGATCATCCTTTCATACAGACCAATGTAAATATAACAGGAGTGCATGATGTTGACTATAAAATGGCACTGACATATGTTGGTTATATTTCCTTATATTATATGGCGTTATTTATATTCACTTTTATATTATTAACACAAACCCTATTTTAGAAATAATAATATGTATTAATAGTTACAGCAATCTACCACTAGGTGGCAGAGGCATTGGAAACTGTACAGAATGTCACATAAAATCCTTGGAAGATGGCATTGCTGTAAAGACTCCAGATTCACTAAACCAGCCTCACGTTGTTATCACTCTCCTCTATATCAACTACAATTATTAGCTTTGAAACCATAGGGGGACCCAGATTACTGACTGGGGGTTCCAGTCTGAAGGTCAGTTGGGATAATACATGGGACTAATGCCTATTTGTTCTCCTAGATTCTCCTGAAACCTTAGCTTGAAGGTCAAGTAGAGTAAGACTCAGTATGAACATATGTTATGCCCTTAAAGGGATTCTGTTTTTTTATATTTAATTTTGAAATCTGACATGGGAGTGGACATGTTGTTAATTTCCCAGGTGTCCTCAGTCATGTGATGTGTGCTCTGATAAACTTCAGTCACTTTTTACTGCAGCACTGCAAGTTGGAGTGATATCACCCCCCTTCTGAAAGCAGTTCCATCTTGAAGTGTTGGCTCTTTGAAAGCACATGACCAGGCACTATGACCTCAGATGGTGACCTACACACCAATATTACAACTAAGAAAAATACAGCAAACTGACAGCAGATTTCTCATATAGTGCTCAGCTGAGGGGGTCAGCGTTCCCTAGCAGTGAAGCACAAGCTACAGGGTGGACAGATGTGCTGCCCCCTTCCTGCCCCTCGTGAATACAGCAGTGTTCAGTACAGGCAGCTCTGTATTCATTGGGGATGATGTGTGAAAATAGAGACCTGGTGCAATTGTCCTCTGTGCAGGGCAGGCTCAAAATGCAAAGAATGGAGAATTACACTTTTTTTGCCAATTGTTATCAGTGTTGCCCAAGGCTGTCAGTGGGTGCTGGGAGTTGCGGCCAGAGTATTGCAGGTTGGGAAGTCCAGCAAGGTCTGTTTTGTCCCAGCACAACTAAACACAGCTCTATTGTCATTACTTTCTATGGCATGACGAGGGGCAGAAGAGCTGTGTCACACTCTTTACAGACACAGATTGATGGGTTACGAGGGAATGACAAGTTTTCTATTTACAAACAAGCAGCAGGTTCTGATTATCCTCCCAGTTTTTATCTTGCGGGTCGGTTTGAGAAATGCGATCATAGAGCAAGGTTGTTTTTTTTTCGGTCAGTTTTCTGGCACGAGGAAAGGAAAAAGGATTTAACAGTGGAAACAATGATATCACTGCCTTTGAAAATGGAGAGTTTTGTGGTTTCTTCTTGGGATTTTTCTGTTTATGACAAAGCCTCTGCAGTTTATCAGCCGGACCGTGTAATAATCTAATAGCTCACAATCAAGCGACATTATTCCCTGGTTTAACCAGCTCAGAGCAAGTGTGTGGCCCCCTCTCTGGCCCTAATACTTTGCCATTCTTATCATTAGTATCATCATAAGTGAAATATCAGAACAGGATCCAGTCTAGATTGTGGTTCCCAGTGACATTGAATGGATAGGAAGATATTTAAGACGCTGGAAAGATGCTCAATAGTGATGGGTGAATTTATGCGCCTGCGGGGAATTCGCTGCAAATTCCCGCAATTTGCCACAGGCAAATAAATTTGCGAAACACCAGAAAAATTTTGCCTGGGCGTCTTGTTTTGGATGCGGGCATCATTTTTCGGACGCCGGCGCCCATTGCCCGTGTGGAAAAAGTGTGTGGCCCCCTCTCTGGCCCTAATACATAATACACAGATGCTGGCAAAACAAGATGCGGCGGCGTATCAAGAATTTGTCGCCGTTTCGCGAATTTCTACTACAAATTCGCTCAATTTCGGCGAATCGAAACGCCCCATATTCGCCCATCACTAATGCTAAATAAATTCCTCACCTGGCCATGCACCAAATTCGCTCCAACCATGCATGCCAATATGCCCAGACCATGCCTCCAATTCACCCACACTCCACTCATTCTCACAACTCTCATACTCTTTGTGACCCATAAATTGGACCTTCTCAGGGTCCCAACTTAGACATTGTTTACCCGGCTACATGTAATAATAAAAAATATTGCAGCAGTCAGTCATTGTACCACATAGACTCCAATTCACAAGTGCCTGCATGTCCCACAAATCACAATAGTGTGCAAAGCATAGTGGGACATTAGTTTTGAGGAGCTTAGAGTAACATTGTTTTAGTCGTACATTTTGAAACATTGTAGCAGAAGCCAGTTGCTCTCAGATCTCTAAAGAAACATGTAAGGCTGACACATTCTGATACATTGCTTCATGCGACAGGACCTGGGGTACAGGGTTGTGATGTGCTGTCCAGCCCAATACTCGCGGGACCAGAGGGTCGGGCAGGTTCGGGTCGACCTCGCACTCTTCTTCACGGGTGGCAGGCGGGTGTGGGTAAAGCTCTTCTCCTGCTCTCCCCACCCACCACCCTCAAATACCGGCTTCTGGCTTCCAGATTCATCTTTTATAGACGCTGCACCTGTTTGCCCCGCCCCTTTTGTGATGTCATCGGCAGGTCAGCGCAGGTCTATAAAAGCAACCTGGAAGTCGGATGCGGGCAGGGAAATCCCGATCTGCACATCACTAGTACAGGGACAGGGATTCTGCTTTCAACAGCAGTGACATGTACACATAACTATAAACCCAGTGAGAATGAGGACTTAATGGATATTGGGTGCTGCTTAGAATTATATTTTATTTTAGGGGGCAAAATTTTATATTTGGGTTTTCAGTCCTTTTAAGAATAACCCCTGTGGTCCATCCATCTACTTGGAATGGGTTGGGGGAATGGTGAAGAAAAACTCATATTTATGATTTCTCTGAAACCCCCATTCTAGACTAAAGAAAACTTGCACTTTAATTGGGCTTTAATCATATAAATGGGCAGCATTGATCCTGTGACTTAATATGACTTTCTGCTGAATACTATGGGATTTCTGGTAGCTCATTGATTTCCTTCTAATACTATAAGATAATCCCAGCTCTCTGAACCAATAGATTTGAGAATTTAAGGCTTTTTTTTCCATTAAACAAATTAATTTGGGAATGGGCGTCAGGTAGTATTGGGCACTACAATGCACTTCGCACTTTGCACATAGGGTTGCCACTTGGCCGGTATTTTACCAGCCTGGCCGGTATTTTTGATGGTTGACCCCAATGTTATTAATAGCAAAAAAGATAAATATATAGGAAGGAGGGTTTTTTTTTTCAAGAAAAGGTGGCAACCCTATTTGAACACTAAGTGTGCAAATAAGCCCTAATGTGTAGAGTAAGGTAAGATGTTGCCAACTGAAGGTTCTGTAACTATGCAATAGTGTGTATAATATGGTGCGGTAGTATGAGGGGATGGAACCATAACTGTGG
>CM044440.1:13814003-13826658 GCA_024363595.1 Xenopus borealis | reverse complement strand
ACATGACCAGGCAAAATGACCTGAGACATCAATATTATAACTCAAAAAACACACTTGCTGGTTCAGCAATGATATTTAATATTGTAGAGTCAATTATTTGCAGTGTAAACATTGTAATTTAGAAATAAAAACTACATCATAACAATCATGACAGAATCCATTTAAAATGACCTGGCGGCTATGTAACCTATAAATACATTACAACTATCACTGCTACTCTTTTACTACTATTTTACAATGTGTCCTATGTTCTTTATGGCTGACCCTGTTATATTCATAGATATATGAGTAATCTTTACGTTTTAGAAACAATCTTTACAAGTGTTGCTACAAGTGTTAGATGGTTATATGAGGTGCTACACAGGGAACTAATTACCTGGGGTCACGTTACTAAACAAACATGGGTGAGCCTTTGAACCATTGTTTTCCGTTGAACATGCTCAGAGCTGGGACGCGGCCTCTCAGTTTAGCTGGAAACACTGTTGCCAGAAGGAGTGATTGCAGTATCTACACCAGCGAAAACGGGGTGCAAGTTCATAAATCTCTATTACTATCTCCATGTACCACCAACTCTCCATTTCCAGTGACCCTGACACTTAGGGGGCAGATTTATTTAGGGTCGAATTGTCGAGGGCTTTTAGCCCTTGCAAATAATTGGCGAATAAATATTTTTTTCGAATATTCGCCAAAATCGTCCGATTTCATGCAAAATTCGTACGAATCGAATATTCGCAGCGTTCAATCGTACGAATAATATTCAATACGAAAACTTAAAAAAAAAGCCTACGGGGGCTTCCCATAGGCTTCTAATGCAATTCGATAGGTTCAATCTGGCGAAGGAGGCAGTCGAATAAAAATTTAAAGTGCCAGTTCTTCGACTGGCGAATAGTCGAGCGATCGAATATATATTTATTCAATTTAATCGATGCGACTGAATATTTCATATTCGATGGTCGAAAATACTTCATTTGCATATTCGAATACTCACACAACTGAATATTTCGAGCGAATATTCGAATCCTTCACACGAATTTAGTAAATCTGCCCCTTAGGGTTGCCACCTTTTCTTGAAAAAAATACCGGCCTTCCTATATATTTATCTTTTTCCTATTAATTTCGCTTAGCCGAAAATTTCATTGGTGAAAAATTCACAAAACAAGGCACGTCATGTTTTTGACACGCGTCGCGTCATTTTCGGTGCCCGTATCTTTTTTTGGAAGCGCATCTCGTTCTTTTTTTACGCCAGTGAATTTTTAGCAGGTGAATTTTCGCTGGCGAGTTTATTCACCGGCGGTGATTCGCAGGAATTCACTAATTAATAACATTGGCATCAACCATCAAAAATACTGGCCAATCGGGTAAAATACCGGCCAGGTGACAACCCTACTGACGCCATTTTTCAGCTGCCACTGTAGCACCCAGACTCCCTGGAGCCATCTTTATCATTAGTTTCCTGGGGAGTGTGGAAATGGGGGGGCCCCTCAAAAGATTCTACATTGGAATAGGAGTCATATATACACAGACACCTCCCAACATTTTGAAAATAGAAAGAGGGACAAAAAGATTTGCTGCCCACAGCACAACCACGGCTGTTTTATCCCCTAATTACCATGTTCAGTTTACAAAACTGGACAAGTTTGAACACATTTCTGTGGTTTTTATGTATTATTACAGTTTTGCTAATGAAGGTAAACTTGCCCTTAAAGCTGCCAGTCACCGTTTCCCGGAATCCATTGTGTGGCCTGGACACCAGCAACATTCAATATGTAAAGAAACTTGTTTTAAATCTTGTTCCAATAAATACCTATGATACTGTGTTAATATAGACTTTTTTTAAAATGTTGAGGTGCTTGTATCTGTGCTCATTAATAATGGACGAGTTTGTCCCTTTTTGCTTCCCCTATAAAATTCGCGAAACTCCCAAAAAATTTGAGAAGTGCGTTGAAGTCAAAATTATTTTGGCGCAGGGGCAAAATTAGGATTTGCTGAAAATGCTCATTTAAAAATCCTAAAAACAAACATAGTCATAACTCATGTAACATATTACAGATACTATTAAAGGGCACCTATTGGGGCAAAATTATACCCCCAACCAAAAGTGCGGGCTGATAGAGCCCGCATTCCGGTTGGGGGTTTCACTATTTTTTAAATAGTTGGGGGTATAATTTTGCCCCAATAGGTGCCCTTTAATCTGTTGCCCAGCTGACTTTACGACCTCCTAAAGAATAAGAAAATTAAGATTGAAACATATTTAAAAATGATGGGCGAATCTGGAGCGTTTCGCTTCGCCCAAATTCGCGAAAATAGCGAAATCTCAAAGTTTACAAAAAATTTGTGAAATTCGAACTACTTCACAATAAATTCGTGAATTTCAAGCAATTTCACTATAAATTCGTGAATTTTTAACTATTTCCCTAGATTCATGAAATTCAAACGTTTTCACTATAAATTCGCGAATTTCAAACGTTTTCACTATAAATGACGAACGTTTTCACTATAAATTCATGAATTTCGAATGTTTTCACCATAAATTCGTGAATTTCGAAAGTTTTCACGAAAAGTTTGTGAAAATTGGAAATTGATGCAGGCAAATTTTCTCTGGTAAATTTTCTCTGGTGAATTTTCACGCCCATTTTATCGCCAGTGGCGAATCCCGGGAATTCACAGCGAATTCGAGCTAGGCCAATAAATTCGCCCATCACTACTCATCACAAGCAGGTCAATATAAATGGACTACCCTCCTTAACCAGTTCTGTTATTCAACCAACAGTTCAGCAGAGGACATTATCTTCAGTTGGAGTTCAGTGTTCAATATCATTCTAGTTCATGCATCCAAAAAGCCTGTTTTCGTAATAACATCTGATTTAGATCTCTTCTCCTGCCTGGAGTTTTTACATTTAAATGAGGAAATATTTCCTTGTCCAGTGTTGTGCAATAAGCTGTTCCGATATATCCTGCTTCACCTTCTTCCTATCATGAAACAGGATTCTGCTGGTGTCCAGGCCATACAATGGGTTAATATTTGCACATGATTTCACAGGCACTTTTATACCATGTGGGTGGCAATTTTTTAAAGGGGAAGTATAAGAAACATGAAAATGTGTAAATAAGCTTCATCATACTGAAATAAGGAGCTTTCTACATACAATCAATGAAATATTCTGCGTTGTTTCTGAAATAATCAAGTTTATGTTCACTGTCCCTCTCTCAGCATCCGTTTCAGGAGAATTTTCGCCAGTCCGCCACTAATTCACTAAAATGCTAATTTGCACTCAGGGAGCCAAAAAGCAGCAAAGTTGCGCTACTGTAACTTCGTCAGGGAAATCGCATTTACGCTAGCGATCCCTAATTTGCATACGGTGTGAAGTTAAAAGTGTAATAGAAGTATATGTCACAGCCACTACATTCCACTACACAAGCCCAGGAAACCTTTAATAAATAAAATAAAGTTGTCCTATTGCCCTACATGTGCCCCCTGTATAGTTGTGTTGCCATATGTTAGGAAATGTAGTGGGGAAAGAAGGTAACCCCCAAAAAATTACTTTATTTTTTAGACTGTCACTGTTAAAAAAATAAAAGAAGCCAGCGGTTTTTTTTTTTCAAACTCTATTGTATTGAACTTCGCCAGTTCTGACCTGTCGAAGTAAAGTCTAGCGCAAGTGGTAACGTTCAGTAAAATGTTCATCTTAGTGTATTAGTGTAGTTACGTCCCTTCGTCAGTGCGCAACTTCGCCTGGCATAAGGGTGCCAAGTTGCGCTAGTCTATCTACTTCGCTAGTGAATTTTCGCCAGGGACACTGTTAGTAAATTGGCGAAGTTGCAAAATTACGCCACACTGGAGAATTGGCGCTAGCATTAGACCCTTTGCGCTTTAGTGAATTTGCCCCAATGTCTGGTGAGTTTAATAGAGTGACCTCTAATACATCTTCTAGGCAAGGAAGCCCCCCTATAAGATATATTGGATGTAACTGTCAATGAATATCTGACACCCAACTGCTGAATGAAGACAGAATGAAGAGAAACTGATGCTGAGAGAGGAATAGTGAAGATAAACTTGATTATTTCAGAAATGGTACAGCATTTTTAATTGATTATATTTAGAAAACTGAGGGGGTTTTGGGGGAAATGTATCCACCTGGAAGTGCCCCGTATAGTAGTAGTGTACAAGGGTTGCCCACCGCAAAAATCGTCTAGATGTCGATCGGGCAGGATTAAAACCTCATTGGATCTTGGCCGCATCTGCTCCTTGATGCAATCCCACTATCCAACTGCCCGCTTACCTTTGTTGTGATCCGATTATTGGGCCCTAGGACCCAGAATCAGATCAGCCCGTTATCACCCACCCTAATGTGGGCACATCAGGAAGAGAACGAGCAAATCTCTCAGTCTACGGCCACCTTTATATTAGTGGTTGGTCTGATGCAGGAGGACCTAAGCCTGAATGCTAATTAGAGTTAGCCCTGTAGCCAGGCCCTGCAGCCATATACATGCCATTAACTCTGGCTTCCTAGAGATATTGACCCAACAAAAAACTGGCTTACATCTCACTGGTTTCACCTGATTTTCCAGTCCTGATCCTCTTGGATTTCATTTGCTATTGTTCTGTCCATTGTAATTTATTCTGCACACAGAGCCTTTTGTAATCAAAACTATTTGTATAGTAAATATATATAATGTGCAATAACCTGCACAGACTCCTACTAAACCAAGTCTCCACAGATTATTTTATACAGTGATGCATTGAATACAGAGTCGGGATTCAGCCTTTTTCGACAGGATTCTGTGTGAATCCAAGTGCCTGGCCAAACCAAATCGGAATCCAAAAAAAATCAGGTGCCTTTTTCATCACACAAACAAGGACGATTTTTAACCGCGTGTTTAGTGCACGGATCTCTTTCCTCACCATTTGCCCAATTTGAATATGCAAATCAGGGGTTGGATTCAGTTCAGGATTTGTCCGAGTCATTCACGGAGGATTCAAGATTCATCTGAATCCTAAAACAGTGGATTTCGTACATCGCTATTTAAATAGGATTGACAGGGGGCCGGTGGCTCTGCACTGTCAAATAGTAGCCCCCTCGTAGTAGTATTAGGGGGAATGCACAACTGAAATAATGAATATTGTCACAAGTTGACATGAGTCTAAAGCCCTTGATTTGGTTTATTCAGTTCATAAGACTTGAGCTATGAGTTTCTGTATAATTTCTACTGTTACTGTTATACTATGAATATCCTACTGTAACTTATGTACTGTAATAAACAAGGGAATGTTGTGCTCACCACTAATTTTTAAACCAGTAAGAGAAGGTGCAATGAGGCTGTGACCACAAAATATACAGATAAATACAAGAGGTCCCGCTATCCCACCAGCCCTGTCCAGTCCCTGGTTTAGCCAGTCCCACACTCGAATTTCATCAGATCCATTAAGAATTTTATTACTTCATTCTACATTTTACACAGAGAATAAGTTTTACCTGCAACTTACTTGCTGCTTTCAAGGTTAAAGGGAAACTGTCATGGGAAAAAAATATTTTTTTTAAAAAACGCATCAGTTAATAGTGCTGCTCCAGCAGAATTCTGCACTGAAATCCATTTGAAATCCAAAATTAGGGATGCTCCAAATCCACTATTTTGGTTTCTTCCAATCCACTTCGCGAAAGATTCAGACTAATACTGAACCAAATTTTAAACCTAATTTGCATATGAAAATTATTGGTGGGAAGGGGGAAACATTTCTCACTTCCTTGTTTTGTGACAAAAACATGATTTCCCTCCACGCCCCTAATTTGTATATGCAAATTAGGATTTGGATTTGCTTCGGCCGGGCGGGATCCTGCCGAATCTGAATCCTGCTCGTTTTAAAATCCTAAAAACAGACATAGCCGTAACTCATGTAACATATTACAGATACTATTAACCTGTTGCCCAGCTGACTTTATGACCTCCTAAAGAATAAGAAAATTAAGACTGAAACATATTTAAAAATACTAATACATTCCTCGTCACCAGCAGGTTAATATAAATGGACTACCCTCCTACTAGGTGAGCTCTAATACATCTTCTAGGCAAATGAAGCCCCCCTATAAGATATATTGGATCTGACTAGTGATGGGCGAATTTCTTCACCAGGGGCGAATTCGCGGCGAATTCCCGTGATTCGCCGCTGGCGAATAAATTCGCGAAACGGCAGCAAAAATTCGCCGCCGAAAAATTCTCAAAAAAAAAACGAGTCGCGCGTCGTTTTTGACGCGACGCGTTGAAAATGACGCGACGCGCGCCGAAAACTACGCGCCGCGATTGACGCGACGCACATCAAAAACAACGAGCGACTCGTTTCGCAAATTTTTTCGCCAATTCGTGAATTTCTCTGGAAATTTGCACATTTTTCGGTGAAGCGAAACGCGGGAGATTCGCCCATCACTAGATATGACTGTCAATGACTATCTGACACTCAACTGCTGCATGAAGAGGGAATGAAGAGAAACAGATGCTTCACTATCAGAGAGGAATAGTGAAGATAAACTCGATTATTTCAGAAATGGTACAGAATTTTTAATTGATTATATTTAGAAAACTTTTTGTTTCAGGATAACCATGAATGCACGTATGCATGTACATATATACTGCATATATATATACATGTGAATTATCCATACTACACTACCTACCCAAAACGTTTAACTTTAAGAATTCCTTGAATACATTGGTACAAATTTCAAACAAAAGAAAGTTCCAAGGAAAATATTTTAGAACAATGATTTAATCATTCTAGCGGAGCATTTAGAGCCATGAGTTGGACATTCAGGTGAACTTTAAAGCATTAGAACCATCAATGCAATATTCTGATGGAACATTTTAGAACCATGAATTGAACATTGTTGAGTGAACACGTAGAACCCCAAGTTGAACGTTCTGTGGATAAGCATCAAGCTTTGATTCCAATAAGGACATTTTAGGGCTGCAAACTGGACATTTGGGGAAAGGGGCGTTTTATCATTTTAGTGGAATGTTTTTAGACCCATGCATTGAACATTCTGATGGAACATTTTAGAACAGTGATATAGAAGATGAACGTTTGGGAGAATGTTCAAAACTTTGATTCCTATAAACAATAAAGCAGATTCCAACTGAACTGAACTGGTGAAGAACTTGGAACCCTGAAATGAAAATCCTACTGTTATGTTTTAGACCCTTAAACTGAACTTTCTATGGGTTTTTATTTTAGAACCCTGAAGTGAAACCATTTCACAGTACTAAAGTGGTAGGTTTGGTGGAACATTTCGGAGCAATGGTTTTATTATTGTGGGTCATGAGAACCCTGCATTGGACATTCTGCTGGAGCATTTATTATCCTGAATTTCTGGTGGAATATTTTAGAACCGTGAATTAAATATAATGGGGTAACATATAATAACCCTAAGAGTTAAATGTTTTGTTGATAATCTTCAGCAGTGGCGTAACTACTCCCTGGTGGGCCCCAGTACAGAATGGGCACCTGGGCCCCCCTGTCGGGCCCTTACCTCTATAAATCACATGCTGGAGTGTTGATGGCATGTGTGCTGTAAAATCTCCCCCCTAGATAACCGCCTGCCATAACTATTTTCTTGGCTCCGATGGGCCCTGGTGCAATTGCACCCCCTGCACCCCTGGTAGTTACGCCACTGGTCTTCAGCTTTGATTCCAATAAGCAATAACACAGCTTTCAGCTATTTGCTACAGAACTCTTACTCAAGCAAGTGAAAGGGAGGATCTCAGAAATGTTATTTTAACAGCCTGAAGATACAAAGTGCAAGAGCGGAAAGCTGGATTCTTAGCAAAACATGAAATAAATCAGGTAAACTGGTATCACTGAGCAGCATCTACAGGGGCATGCTTATAATAAAACCATCATTCTCTTGTTATTCCATCATGTAGACACATATAATGATCATTTTACCTGACTATTAATACCATCAATATGAAGCAAGGACATAAATTAGCCACGGTGGATTATTTGGTAGAGCTAATCCATAATTACACATAAAGGTTTCCAGAGTTCCAGGCAAAGTGTAACCATAACAGAGATTTTACCTGTGCACGTTCCCAGGTGAAGGCTGGAGATCTCAGTTCCACTCAAAGTCTCTCTGTTTCCTGACAGGCTTGTCCCCAGGGTCCTCGTCTTAGTTAAACATTAGCTAATTTTTTATAATCAAAAAAAAGGAAGATTTCTAATCCGAGCTGAGCTCACACGGTGCCCCGATCAGTGCAGGCAGCTCACCTGTACAGTCTATACACTGAATGTGTGTCCCTGTAGCTGCTGCCTATTGTTAAGCAAATGGGATGCACTTTATTCTCACGTTACAGCCAGTCCTGTGGGGGAAAGAGCCAACAAGGAAGCACTACAGCAGCTGACGTACAGTATTTACACAATTACACCTGGGTCAGAGTCATTAAATCATAGAAGGGCTCGACATGTTTTATAGATAAAGTATTATTTTAAATGCAATGTTCACATAAATTCACCTTTATATTTAATGTCTCATTAGGTAAATGCAAAGCTCTAAAGGTTATGGTCCAAGCCCGGTGCACTTGCAACTGACCCATTATTCTTTGCAGTCCTCTCACCCATTGGACCCAGAATTTCAGTGGCTTTGTCAGGTTCTTTTATTGCGTCACTGGAAGGAACGTGAGTCTGGGTAGGGGCAGCGTTAAGGTGGCCATAAACACACAGATAATACGAACAAACAAGCCGACCGATATCAGCAGAGGACTTGGATAGTGGTCTGCTCATCGATCAGGCTGGAACGGAAAAGTTTGATTGGGTGTAGTGATCGAATTCGCGGTCAACTCCTGCGATTCGCGAATAGTGAAATTGCTTGAAATTCACAAATTTATAGTGAAGAAGTTCAAATTTCACGAATTTTTCATTAATTTTCTGATTTTGAAATTTTTTCAAATTTTTCGCCATTTTGCAGATTTCTCGTATGAAGGCAAACAGCTATGTAAGATAATGGTAACAATAAATACATAAATAAAATAATGCATAAACATTTTCTGTGTTTGTGTAAAAATGATGTTATTTTTAGGTTATTAATAGGGAAAAAAGATAAATACATAGGAAGGCTGGTATTTTTTTCCAGAAATGGTGGCAACCTTAGTCCCAGGATGTTTTATTAACATTATTATCATCTAAAATATAATGGACTGCTATATTCCTGAAAAGATGACTCAATTTGGGCAGAATGAGGGAGTTTTGGGGACAAATGTATCCCTTATAGTACAATGGTAGCCCCCCACATTCAACCTGACACACCCCAGGGTAGCCTGCCTAAAAGTGGCCATACACAGGCTGATAAAAGCTGCTGACAGACCAAGTCGGGAGCTTATTGGACCATGAATGGGGCCCTCCAATGGATATGAAGCCAAAAGTCAGCTAGATGTCGATCGGGCAGGATTAAAAATCTCTCAACGAATCATCTGTTCATCAATGCAGTCCCACTATCCAACTGCCTTCATTATGATCCGATCATTGGACCCTAGGGCTCACGATCAGATCAGCTCATTATCACCCACTTCAATGTGGGCACATCAGGAGGAGATCCACTCGTTTAGCAACATCGGCAAACAAGCGGATCTCTCAGTCTATGGCCACGTTTAGATTAGTGGTTGGTCTGATGCAGGAGGATCTAAGCCTGAATGCTAATTAGGGTCAGCCCTGTAGCCAGGCCCTGCAGCCATATACATGCCATTATCTCTGGTGTCCTAAAGATATTGACCCAACAAAAAACTGTCTTAAATCTCACTGGTTTCCCCTGTTTTTCCAGTCCTGATCCTCTTGGATTTAATTTGCTATTGTTCTGTCCAATGTGCACACAGAGCCTTTTTTAAACAAAACTATTTGTTTAGTAGATATATCTAATTGGAATAACCTGCATAGAATCCTACTGAACCAAGTCCCCAGTCTCCACAAATTATTTTATACAGTCATGAGTCAAATCTAGATTATGTTTCGGCGATTCAGATTTTTTCGACAGTATTCGGCGAATCTAAGTACCTGGCCAAACCAAATCGGAATTTTCAAAAAGTCAGGTGACTTTTCATCACACAAACAAGGAAGATTTTTAGTGCACGGTTTGTATTAAACAATACAAAATCTATAAAATCCTCATTAGATTACATGACAACTAGGGTTTCCACCTGGCCAGTTTTTTATTTTTTTTCATTTTTGATGGTTGATCCCAATGTTATTAATAGCAAAAAAAGATAAATATATAGGAAGGCCAGTATTTTTTTCAAGAAAAGGTGGCGACCCTAATGACAACACAGGACCCAGTGCAGTCTGTATATTCTGATTATTAATCAGTCTTGCTGTATCGGCTTCTGGCAGATTTGACTTGTGCTGTTTTGATCATTTATGATGATCCCTAAGCTTAGCCCAGATCACACTCCTATCTATTGTATTGAACTTAGCCTGGTCTGACCAGGCGAATTAACGTCTAGCGTAAGTGCTAACGTAGAGGAAAATGCTCATCTTAATGAATTTGCAAATTTACGACCCTTCGTCAGTGCGCAACTTCGCCTGGCGTAAGGGTGCAAAGTTGGGCAAGTCTATCTACTTCGCTAGCGAAAATTCACCAGAGTCCGTGTTAGTGAATTTCGGAAGTTGCGAAATGACGTCACGCTGGCGAATTAGCGCTAGCGTTAGACGCTTCGAGCTTTAGTGAATTTGCCCCTGGGTCTAGCACCTTGGTCATTCTTGTATTGCATCACAAGTGAGTCTGAAATCCAGTTTCATATGATTATCTAATCATATTATTATATCAGGTATGTGCAATAACATTCTGTTGATGAATTTCCATAGATATCAGTCTGCATTAGGAAATAATAGCTATTAACATAACTCTAATTTACACTGCCTTATTGTTTTGTGTTCCCTTCCCTGGGCAGATATAACACACTGGCAGGGTTCCCATACTATTCATACTATTCATACTATTCATACCTGCACTGGCCTTTCCTGAAAGGTGTTTACATGAAATATAACACAACGTGCCACTGTTTTACCCAATCCTGAAGGCATATTGACACATGAAGCCGTTTTATTTCTTTCCAAGATGATGTGATGTAATCAGAAACTTACACAATACATTCTTTTTTTTGTTGTTTTTTTTTTTTTCTGTATGGAAAACAAAGGCACCATTCAAATGTTAAATCGTCAAATTACACTAAATTTGTCTTATTGAGACAGGATTGTATAATCTGCCTCCAGTAAATATCAATTAAGGTTTATTTTTTAATATTAAGGGGACTTATCATGGCCATGTTCCCTATACAGGCACAGTTTAATAGTTTTTATGGAAAATGTGGCCCTGGAGCAGACATTGATTACATGCAAAAGGGGTTGGAACCATAAAATTCCTATTTAAAAGGCAACGTTCAGACCCAACAGGTTGCAGAAGCAAAACGATGATGCCGTGAGTAGTGAGAAGTGAGTGAGAGGAAGCCACATGCAGTGTGTAGACAGAACACAGTAGGGTTCATTTACTTTAAATCTGGACATATTTGTACCTAGACAGTACCCCATGGCAGCCAATCATTTTTTTGCTTTCACTATACTACCCACAGCTGGTTAAAAACCACTAATCACTGATTGGTTGCTATTGGCACATGGACACCCTTCTCTTGCTCCATCAGCATATAATGTATATATTACTCATGTGAAAGATTTCATGCATTGATGCTATCCAAGCCTTTGACCCTAAGGCCAATCATGGACCACTAAAGGATTAATGGTCTTGCTCAGGGTTCCCCAACCTTTTTTTTTATTATCCCTGAGCAACATTCAGATGTAAAAGGAGCTCAAGGGCAACAAAAAAATGAGTAATATTCGTGCCAAATAAGGTATAAAACTATGCCCAATCCGGTAAATTCAAAGTGACTAGTATACAGCCACCAAAGTACTAACGCTAAATTAAAATAAGGCCTTGCCACTTAATCGATTAAAATCCAACACATTGACCCTAGTGTAAAAACCCCGGGTCCCGCTCTTGAGTCAGCAAATTCCTCAAACGAATGTGAAAGTAACAAGTGGAAAATTGGCACTCACCAGATGAAGAGGGTGGCCGGGTGCATTGCCCCAAACCCATAGCTAGAGGTGAATTGCAATAGAAAACAAGTCGACAAGCACTCCAGGTCCACTCAGATTGTTTAAAGGAAGTATTTATTTCAACAGGTTAAAAGCAAACATTTATCCCAACGCATTTCGTATCCACAATACGTAATCATAGGCAAATGTTTTTCGTGGATATGAAACGCGTTAGGACAAATATTTGCTTTTAACCTGTTGAAATAAAGGACAATCTGATTGGACCTGGAGTGCTCGTCGTCTTGTTTTCTAGTGCCAAATAAGGGCTGTGATTGGCCATTTGGTAGCCCCTGTGTTGACTGGCAGCCTACAGGAGACTCTGTACACAGTGCTTTTATACAACCAAAACTTGCCTCCAAGCCAGAAATTCAAAACTAAGAACCTGCTTTGAGGCTACTGGGAGCAACATCCACTTGGGTTGGAGAGCAACAAGTTGCTCACAAGCTACTGGTTGGGGATCACTGATCTTGCTAATGCTATTCTATTACTGGCTATGGTTCTTTGGCCTCACCCCAAGAGCAGGCCTGGATT
>CM044440.1:13434126-13446014 GCA_024363595.1 Xenopus borealis | reverse complement strand
CTGGGCTTCTTAGGGATCATCATAAATGATCAAAAAACAAAGCTACTTGAGTTCTGCATGACTGGGAAGTAAGGCGGTGGCTCCCCCTGCTGTTCATAATTATGATTGTTTCCCTGCCCAGCAGTTAGGAACAGTCTGACAATTTCTATCCACAGAAGTAAATGAAGGGAGAATTTCACTGCATGCAGTCAGGTGTCTTATAAAAACTTTACACATTTTTTAATTAAAGTATATTGGAGATAGATTTCTTTTTCATTAAAGAAAGTAAAAATGGGATTTTATTTTTAGCTTTTTGCCGGTGCATTAACAAATCAAGGCAGCAGATGGCCTTTTAGGCTCAACAATAATTTGTTTTCCATCAGAGAAAGTCCTTTTGCTTCCTTTAACCTTTATTTAAAAACACAAATATTTAGATCAACATTTTTGTTTTATGAAGAAAATACAGAGAACTTACAAATACTGCCATTCCGTTCAGGTCCGAGCTGACAGATGCTGCTGTTGGGGACGTGTTGGGTACAGTATTGGTGCTTGTCTCACTTATAAATATCTTAGAGGTTGGGATTCCTAGGGCCTTACTGGCAACCTAAGGAAGGAAAAAGTTATTATTGATGGGTAGTTCCAATCTCCTACAGTTATATTCCCAAGACTGTGCAGGGGTGGCCACTGTTTCAGTGAGCCAGAGATCTGTTCTCAGTGTTTCCTTTAAATCACACTATAGTTACTGAGAAAGGGGACTTATATGTGTGCCATATATGGTGGGTGACTCAGTTGCCCCAGCAATTTCATAAATGTCTGTGATAATACCTGGACCATCTTGGTGTGAAGTCCCTGCCCCATTTCAGTGCCGCCGTGTGTTAATAAAACTGATCCGTCTGTGTACACATGAACCAAAGCCCCTGACTGTGAAGAAAATAAGACAACAAAGAAGAGTTCATCAAGTATTCAGCAAAAATTACCAAATCACCCTCTACTTTATGTGGCACATTTATCAAAGGTCGAATTTTGAATTCATGTGGGGTTTTTTTAAGACTCCTTTAAATTCTATTATATTCAAAATGCAATTGGGGGGTTATGATAAAAAAATTGAATATCTAAAACTAGCATACATTTTACAGACTCGAAAAACTCAAATCGAATTCAAATCAAATTCGACTACACTCAATTCGAGTTTTGTCTCCGAAAGAATAACTCTAATGTCAGAAAGGCTACTAGCATGTCCAAATTGGTCCACCTCTCCCATTGACTTATGCATGAATTCGGCAGGTTTTAGGTGTCAAATAGTCTAATTTAAGTTCTTAAAGGGCCAGAGTATCATAAATCTTGAAATTTGAATTGAAACTTGAACCGAGATTGGGTAATTCACAATTCGAATTTGAGCGTTTTGACCATAAAAAAAATTTGAAAATCTGAATTTTAATTTTGAAATCTGCCCCTATATGTTTGAATGGAGACATACCAACTAGTGATGTGCGAATTTATTCACCTGCGGAGAATCCCTGCGATTTGCTGCAGGTGAATTAATTCCAGAAATGCAAGCAAAATTTCACCGGCGTCTCATTTTTGGATGTGGCGCCCATTGCCTGTGTCCAAAAGACGATACGCTGCTGCGTTTCGCAACTTTTTCACCGATTCGCGAATTTCTCTAGAAATTTGCAAAAAATTCACTGAAGCGAACCACCGCCGATTCACCCATCACTAATACCAACTCTATGGCACTTGAAAGCACAGATAATGTTTTACTATGGCTGGGAAATACTACCAGGTTAAAATGACTTAGTGCCACTAGCACTAGTGATGGGCGAATCTCCCGCGTTTCGCTTCGCCAGAGAAATTCGCGAATTGGTGAAAAAATTCGTGAAACGAGTCGCGCGTTTCGTTTCCGGCGCGTGTTGCGTCAAAAACGACGCGCGACTCGTTTTTTTTTGGCAAATTTTTGCTGCCGTTTCGCGAATTTATTCGCCAGCGGCGAATCGCAGGAATTCGCCGCGAATTCGCCCCTGGCGAATAAATTCGCCCATCACTAACTAGCACTGCTTGCTAAAGGGGAACTCACCTGATTTAAGAAGGCCACAGTAAAACTGATCCCAAACTTTGTTGGAATAATTGCAATTCCCCTCTTCATCCATCTGTGTTGCCTGAAAGAAAAAAAGTCAGAACATAAATCAAAGGATAGCCTTTCTGCTTTACAAAAAGATACCATAAAACTATACCACAGTGGATATTTCTCTGTAGCTCTCCAGTTTGTGATATCAGCAGCCTTGTTTGTAGGGTCCAACATGCACTGATTTGAATAAGTGACTCTTTCCAGCATTCAATTGGCACTTAATTTTCCGAAGTTGCCCAAAGTTTCCTCGTGAGGCATCTTCGGAAAACGAAGTGTAGTGAGTGCCATCCCACTGGCAATTTTTCATTCAAGCCGCGAGTAGGAAGGGGGAGGCAGTTTGGGGAGATTGTCGCCGTGAAGAAGAGGATATTAGTTGCCAGGTGACTAAATCTCCCCAAATTTGCCCCCAACCTTACAGAGCATTTCTTTTTTAGATGGGGTCAGTGACCCCCAATTGAAAGCTGGAAAGAGTCTCTTATTCAAATCAGTGCATGTTGGACCCTACAAACAAGGTTGCTGATATCCCAAACTGGAGAGCTGCTGAATAAAAAGCTAAATAACTCAAAAACCACAAATAATAAAAAATAAATACCAATTACAAATTGTCTCAGAATATCACTCTCTACATCTATATATATGAAAAGGTAAATTAAAGGTGAATAACCCCTTTAGGTTTGCTCATAGCCTATTCAAAAAGATACTATAAAACTATGGCAGCATAGGTATTCCCTGTACTAAGCACAATTCAGCAGGAACAGTCCCTAAGTTTGCTCATAGTCTGTACAGAGAGATACCATAAAACTAAGGCAGCATAGGTATTCCCTGTACTAAGCACAATTCAGCAGGAACAGCCCCCTATATTTGACTATAGCCTGTACAGAGAGATCCCATAAAACTATGGCGGCATAGGTATTCCCTGTACTGAGCACAATTCAGCAGGAACAGCCCCCTATATTTGACTATAGCCTGTACAGAGAGATCCCATAAAACTATGGCAGCATAGAATACTAAGCACATTTCAGCAGGAGCCGTCCCCTAAACTTACTTTAAGCCAGAATAGAGAGATACCATAAAACTGCGTCAGCATTAGTGTTCAGTAGGAACAGCCCCCTAAATTTACTCATATCCAGAAATGCCATAAAGATAGTTGTTTTACCAGCAAGCCATGAATATCCATGTTACCTATTGAATTCTTCAATAGAATATTTTCTCTCCTGGTAATTTGCCTGTTTCAGACATTCCTCATAACATCTGCGAATTGTACAACTCTCCAGCTTCTGGTTAAAGTGGGTCAGGTCTCCTTCACTGTATAGGTTCAGCTGTTTCACCTTAACATGGAGAGAGCACTTATTCAGAAATGAATTCTGACCCAACAGATACAATATATTATAACATGCTGTGTCATACACAAAAGTCTATAAAGCTCTTTATCAGGCTGGGGGAAATAAAAATCAATTTAAATTCCAAGTGGAGCCGACAGTCCATGAATTTATATAAATACTACATTCCTTGATTCTCATTTCCTACATAACCCGAGGTATTTAGATAAATCAGTATACAGTGTGCCATAGTAGGAAATTACATAATATTTGCCAGTAATGGATCTAGCATATTTGGCATGTGATAGCATGGTTTGCTTTGGGTCGGCATTTAGGAACATGAAAGAAATGAAATATTTACATGGAAATGAAAGATTATTATTTCTGCATTAGATATACTTTAGTAGATACTTCAGCTGAGTTAAACTTGCTGTGTTTGTACTAATTATTGCTACATTATTTTGTTATCTAGGATTCTGCATACAGGTCCAGCTTTGTGGAAAGGCCACCAAGGCCCGGGCCTAGGACGGCAGGATTTTAGGGGGCGGCATGCTGCCCAACCACACACACACACACAAATCCCCCATTTTCCTGAATAAAAGGGAGGGGATGGAGGAGATGAACATCAGCGGGCCTAGGGGTAAATCCAGCCCTGTCTGCATATAAGGAGTTCCATTTGAAGCTTTGAGGGTAGGGGCTATGATCCAGTTGTTTTTATGTCTAAACCTGAGAGCCACACACTTCTTATTCTATTAAACATTGCCTAAAATCATTATACCCCTTCCTCCCATTGTCCAGTGCACTGAGATTGCACACTGCTCTTGCCCAAAGTGAGGCAATATGCCACCCTAATTTTACAAAAACACCCCAATCCTTCTCAGTGTAAATAGCTAAAGTAGAATGAGAAGGATAAACAAGAACCAGGGTCAGGGTCACTGGAATAAAAATCCACGAGGAGGGGGAGTTTGGGCCTCTGATGCTGCAGCCCCAGTGGGCCTGGACCCCCCAATCCGACGTTGACAATACCTAGAGGAACAAGCCCCCTCCCCGTGTCATACTGTATGTTGGAAGCTGACACCTACTTGTTCTGCTGGAAGGCCACAAGTCTGGACAATGTCACTCATCCACGCTTCTGCAACCAGCATGCCCTGAGGTCCCCCGAAGCCACGGAAAGCAGTATTGGAAGGCAAGTTGGTCTTACATAAAAATCCACGCCCTCTAATGTTGGGGATTTTGTATGCGTTGTCCATGTGGAATAATGTCCTATCGATAATCTTTGAAGGAGGAAACAAAATACATCAATTAATCTATTTCCAGGGCCAGAATAAGAGAAATTGGGCCCCTAAAACAACAGAAAGTCTGGGGTTGTCATTATAACTGACAAGTTGAACAGCCCTGGAACAGTACCAGGAACAGCATACTATATATAAATAAAAAAAATGCAAAAGGTAGGCAGTTTGCTCCATTTTATAGCAGATAAACAAACAAGTAATCTGGTTGCCTCAGTTACTATATGTGGAGACTACTGAGCGCCTTCTCCTTTAATTACATTGCCCAACTCGTGTCCAACACCAGAAGCCCATACAAATATATCCAGAGCAATGTTCTGTGTGGCATTACTGTTTTTATACTCACCCCATGAGAAAGATCTATAGAGTTGCCCGCATTTGCATAGTAACAAATATCTAGGGCAGTTATTTTCCCATTTTTCTTGAATCCAACCTGTATGAAGATCAAAGAAAATTGTAAATACAGCTGCCATACACAGGTTAATATTGCTAGTAATATCAGCTGGTTATTGGTCTGTGTATGGTGCCAAAATCACCACCTCCTCTATTAACAACTGGTCTTGGTTTGGCCAGAAATAGTCAAAGTCCATATCAGGGGTGATTCTGACTAGTTATGGATGAATCTATCCCGTTTCACTTTGCCGAAAAATTAGCGAATTGCCATAAATTTCGCAAATCGCAGAAAACAACGCGATGCACGTGAAAAGCGTGATGCGACTCGTTTCGCAAATTTTTCGTCAATTTGCAAATTTCGATGGAAATTTGAGAATTTTTCGGTGAAGTGAAAAAGGCTAGATTTTTTTCTACGCCATCGAATTTTCGGCAGGCAAATCGTCGTGGGAATTTGCCGCGAATTCGCTCCTGGCAAATAAATTCGCCCATCACTAATTCTGACCTCTGCCCAGAGGCATTTTTCCTGCTGCCCCTTCCCTCTCCCCCCTGCTTTCACCATGTTGGTGTCAGAGGGAGTCCAAGATGAAAGTGCAGTGAAAATTCAGCATAAATTCATTTTTGAAAGTTACCAGGGACAGCAAAACTAAGTAGGGGGCATTTTTCTCAGCTTGGCTAATTGGTGCAGAACCCCTGGGTTATATAAATAGTCCTCTTCAAAGAGGTCTGCACAGGTCTGATTTTGCCTGACATCTGCATGACCAAACTGAGCAAACATCTGGTCCTTGGTGCATATAATAATTAACTTGGGTTAAACACAGTAAAACATATTAGATGCTCTTTTAAGATAATCCTTTTCTTTACACTTTCTGTCATAAATTTCATAAATGTAATGCGGTTTTGCCCTCAACACTTTTGTCTTTAGATAAAGGGGCACCAATAAGATGAGCAGATCTGCCAGTGCATGTCCACCAGTTTCCATTAATTCAATTGTATAAGAAAGCCCTACCTTATAGCGCCCCAGATAGGGGTGTCTGCCCCCAGTTATCAACATATCTTCATCCCGATCGAGCATGCATCTAACGGGGCGCCCGGTCCTGGATAAAAGAATAGAAGAACTTTAACGTGACCACAAACAAAACAAATACTGTATGTACTTTACAATCTCATTAGATGTTAGCTGGGATCTGTCAAATATAAGCATCACTGGGAAAAAATGGAAAGCTAAGTCAGTCCTAAACTTATCTCACTAACTCCTCTGCCCTAGGAGAATGCTTGTAACCAGAGAAAAGTCACTGAGCTTGGAAGAAAGGAGATTTCCCCATGGGAATGGGAAGAGTCTATGTTATGGCATGTATTGTCTATTGAGGAAGAGAGTGATTCTGTTTGGGGTTTTAAAATGATTTCGCCCAGGGATCTTTACATAATCTGGATCATCGTACCCTAAAGGAGAACTTATATGTTATTTCTAAGATGAACTTCCAGTCAAAGGTCCTTTCACAAGGCACTGTTGCTTACTTATGTGCAGCTACGGCAATGGATGTTGATACAACGGTGCTTCTTGACTCCTTTCCTCCAAACCCTCCTCCCATACGCTTTATTCGCACCACAATCTTGTTTGATGAAACCCCCAGAGCATGTGCAACACAGTTCTGAAAATTGGGATAAATAAAATCAATATAGCAGATTATTTTGGACCAGTTTTTACTGATTGCTGTAAATGTATCACAATCCTAGTGGGCAATATTTTAATATATTGAAGTCCTTTCCCCTGTAGCCCCTAAGGGTTGGAGCAGACGGGGAGATTTAGTTGCTTGGTCGATTCTGCGAGGCGACAATCTCCCCAAACTGTCTGCTCCCTTACCGCTGCCTGTTTGAATGCCAGCGCCAATGCACTCAGTCACTGCATTTCAATTTCCGGAATTGCCCAAAGTTTCCTCGCTAGGCAACTTCGTGCGATTCCGGAAACCGAATTGCCGGGAGTACATTGGTGCTGGTGTTTCTTCATTCAAACAGGCGGTGGTAAGGGAGCAGGCAGTTTGGGGAGATTGTCGCCTCACAGAATGATTATATCTTGCCAGCCTTTCTGAGATAAGGAGTCCGAGCCCCAACCTTGAGAAGTAGCCTTCATTGTGTCCTAGTCCAGCCCACTGCTTGAGTCACAGACTTCCTGCACCTCACCCAGCGCCGTTTCTTGAGACGTTGCTACCTGAGGCGGCTCCAGTAATGCTGCCCCCCGTCCCTTGACTTTTCCGGGCGGAGAGCGCAATAGCACTCTCTCCCACTAGTAAAGATGAATTTCCGGTAAAGGCACCAGGAGCGGCTTTTTGGCACCCCAGGAGACCTAGCCGGTGCTGCCACCTGAGGCGAGTGCCTCAGCTCGTCTCATTGGTGGAGCGCCACTGACCTCACCCTGTAAATTGCTATTGGAGTGTTATAGTCCCACCCACTGTCTGAGTTACAGACAAGGAGCTTCTCCCACTGAAAGTTTCCATTAGAGTGTCCAATCAAAAATCAGCACATAAAATATTCAAAATTTAAATATTTCTATTATTACCTGTGTCTTGGTTGCATTCTGTGTGGAGACAAACAATTCAATTTCTCCATCCTCCCCCTTGGGAACAGCAATGGAGCAGTTTGTTTCCAAGTAGAAATGCTCCTGCCCCCCCATATAGAGCTCTCCTTGAAAACCAAACAAGAGATATGAGCTGATGAGAGACTGTAGATCGGAGAACCCATAGATCAGACTAATTATATGTTCAGGGATAAACATGTTAAAAGACCAAGGGCATTAGAAGAGTGTCCCCCCCTTTACAGAATTTCAAAGGGTCTGTCCACAACCCCCTTCCACCACCACTTGTGCTCCAATTAAAAGAAGAAGAAGAGAGGTTGGGAGGGCAAAATGAACTCTACAGAGGAAGCTGACCGCATGGTCCGGCCCCCCTGTCCCCCAGGTCTGCTTCCACTATAGTTACGCCACTGCTTCCTCTACAGTAACTGGTTCCAGACTTATTTTCTGAACATTGAATTTGCACACCAGCAGGGGCATCATTGTGAGCATGAGTTATTTGCCACCTGCTATCAATAAGAAAACAGCAGTTTGAAGACCAGTCTTGGCTGGAAGTTCAGAGGTACTTTGTATCAGGCACTGAATATATATATATATATATATATACACTATATTTATATGAAGCTATGTGTTTTTCTTAGGGCAAATTAACATTTTTAATGCTGATCTCCTGTGAGCACTTTGCTGACAGTCGATCGTCCCATCCCTCCCTGCTGATTAATAATTCGAAGAGGTAAAATGATACAAATGTTTAAACTTGTTATTCTGCATTTCAGATCTAAAGTCGCGATAAAGATAAATTATCATAATGCTAATGCAGGTTCATAATTACCTTCTAAAATGTGATCTGCTTCTTTAAAACCTTTGTCGATATCGCCGTTCTCAATCTTCTTTATGGGTTTATAAAATGACTTTTGTTCTATTGCGTCCTGGAGGGATGTACATTTGAAAATATAGGGAAATGCATAAAAAACAATGTTATGCTACTATTACATACACATAATCATGGGAAATGCATTAAAAACAATGTATTATTACTAATACATACACATAAATATGTTATTTGGTATAGATTTGTTTTATGTCTGTGTGATGTATATAGAGCACAATAAAAGGTCATAAATAGTGATGGGCGAATTTTTTCAGCAGGAGCGAATTTGCGGGGAATTGCCGCGATTCGCCGCTGGCGAATAAATTCATGAAACGCCAGTGAAAATTCGCCTGGCAAAAATTCACCAAAAAAACCGAGTTGCGCGTCGTTTCGCAAATTTTTTCGCCAATTCGCGAATTTCACTGGAAATTCGCAAATTTTTCGGCGAAGCAAAACTGGGTAGATTCGCCCATCACTAGTCATAAAGTAGATTCTGTAAAAAAACACATATAAGTTACAGCTCAGTATAAAGTATCATTACTAGGAATTGATGCCATTCTACCTACACATATAGGATCCTCTATCTGGAAACCCATTGTTCAGAAAGTTCTGGATTATGGAAAGACCATTTTCCATAATTTCCATTTTAAAGGGATTCTGCCATGATTTTTATGATGTATTTTTTTATTTCTAAATTACACTGTTTACACTGCAAATAATTCACTCTACAATATAACATTTAATTCCTGAACCAGCAAGTGTATTTTTTTAAAGCTGTAATATTGGTGTGTAGGGGCATCTCAGGTCATTTTGCTGGTTCAGTATTGATGGAAACTAAGCTGTATATTGATTGCAAAATAATTTTATTGGGTTTGTTTTATGTTTTAATGATTTTTAAAAGGCTTAAGGTACAGTGATAAAAATATGGGAATAATCTCTTATCTGGAAAACACCAGGTTTGAAGCATTATGGCTTGACACATGTTATATAGTTAATGCACTGAATATCAAGTAAGGAGACAAATATTATCACAGTACATTAAAATGCAGCCCATTGATGTGGTTTTGGTGCATGTGTGGCCCCCTCTACAGGTCCATTTAGCAAATACAAAGATAGGGAACCAAGCTGATGTAGTCCCACTTGTGTAGGTCCATAGTTTGGATCAATTTGTCTCAAAACAACTGATATTACTCCAGTGGAGTTTACCTTGGTACATGGGTGGCAGCAAATTCAATATATTTGTACAAATGGTCATTTGGACCCATTTCAGACAGTGTATTATATCACTAGCCAATCTGGAAATCCAAGGGCTTTAAAAGAGAACTAACCCCTAAAAATGAATATGACTAGAAATGCTATGCTTTAGATCAGTGATCCCCAAACAGTAGCTCACGAGAAACATGTTGCTCCCTAACCCCTTGGATGTTGCTCCCAGTGGCCTAAAAGCAGATTCTTATTTTTGAATTCCAGGCTTGGATGGAAGTCTTATTTACATAAAAAACAGGTGTACTGCCAAACAGAGGCTCCTGTAGGTTGCCAGTCCACGTAGTGGCTACCAATAGCCAATCACAGCCCATAATTGGCACCCACAGGAACTTTTTGCATGTTTGTGTCACGCTCCACCTTTTTTTATATCTGATGCTCACATGTAAAAAAAAAGTTTGGGGGCCTCTGCTTTAGATACTGAATGTACTGAACCAGCCTAAAGGTTCAGTATCTCTGTAGTAGTAATTATCCAAGCCTTCAGAATTGTCAGGAGTTTCTCATCTTGGGTTATGTTAGAAGTGTCAGCGCTCAGTGGGCTTTGAGCAGTTGTTGAGAAGTTAAGCTTAGGGGTTGTTGCAAATTATCAAGGACAAAATTAGGTTTGCCTGTTATGTACAGGTCTGATTACTACATTCTGATGCTAATTGTACTGATTTATTTTGCCATGTTCCAATAATCTGAATTTTCTTACTAATCAGACTCATTAAAGTCCGGTTGTCAAAAATGTAAAAAAAAAACACAAATTGTACGGTAAAATTGTTAGTGGAAAAAACTCAAATTTTTCGAGATTTATAATACACCGAGGATGGAAAAAAAGGCAGAATCTGAAAATCCAGCAGCTCAGAGCTGCCGAGGTTGTATATAAGTCAATGGGAGAGTTCCCTGTCCTATTTGGAAGTTTCTGTGGTCTATACTGGAATTAGCCCAAAAATATGACTGTTTTGGACTTTTGGGGCAAGCAATTTGGGAAAAAACTAAATTTTATCCCTGATCTGATTAAATTGGGCTTTTTTAATGATAAATAAGGTCAAATCATGGAATCTAGTTTGGTTGGACTTTTTTTCATTTAAATACTCAGAAAAATGTGGATTTTGATAAATAAGGCTGATATTCTAACATTTATATAATTTATGCCATATAATCTGGCAATGCAATTGTGTCAGATTATCAGATATAATATTTCAGGTACCTACCCTACTTAGACTGTGCATCACTTACAACCCCTCCTTTGCCTCATCATCACTTAACATAAGAATGATTGTGACACAATTACATTATCCCAGTATACTGCCTATATTTTGGAGGAGTCTGTAAACTTTATGGTATGCCACTGAGTGGAAAAGTCAAATGAAATTCCGGTCTGTAGTTGGGAATAGGGTTGCCACCTTTTTCTAAATAATTTACCGGCCTGCGGGGGGCGGGACTAAAAAGGGGCGGGTCGTGACGCAAAAGGGGCGGGGCCATGATGCAAAAGGGGCGGAGCCACGGCAGCGATCGGGTGAAGACGCGAGAAAGGTAAGTTTTTTTTAGATTAAAGGGAAGGCAGGGGCCTTTTTTAAAGGGTATTACAAATTTACCGGCAGCTACATTGCCGGTAAATTTGTAATACCGGCCCCGGCCTTGGCTGGTGTTTTACCGGCTAGGCCGGTAAAATACCGGCCGGGTGGCAACCCTAGTTGGGAATCTGATCAGCTATTATCCTGGCTTTTGCTTTGCAAACCCAATGGGTGAGCTTTAGCCTATAGGATAAACCCAAGTAAATGGGATTTTCTCTGAGCATTTTGGAATTCATTCCCAGGATTCCTTTTGTTTATTTAAATCTGTATGAGGCAGTCTCCTCAATCTTAGTGACTTGTATTGGTAATTTACAAAATGAAAGAGCTGTAATCTCACCTGTATGGTGATAATGGGTTTAAACTCTTCATACAAGACCTTCACAAGTTTAGCCGCCCTTTGTGCATTCTCTTGTGTATCAGCAACAACACCACCAATAACGTGTCCGACGCATGTTACCTGCAGGACAGAAATCAGAAAAGGGTCAGTGGGAAGTCTTTAGAGGCAAATCACGTAAATATGTAAA
>CM044440.1:13384125-13397916 GCA_024363595.1 Xenopus borealis | reverse complement strand
AGACAGAGGTGTGTCTTTTGCTTCCACACTTCTTCCTGTTACAGTTAGGGGCAAATTTACCAAATTCACGTGAAATGATCGATTTAGATTGAATAACGATGGTATGAATTTTTCGTGAAATCGTATATGCAAATTTGGCCTCTTCGATTATCGAATATCGAATTGATCGAATGATCGGATATTCGATAATTCGATCATCGAAGGAATAAAAATTTTAAAGTTATTCGACTGCCTACTTCGCAAGATTGAACCTACCGAATTGCAATAGAAACCTATGGGAAGCTCCCCATAGGCTTCAGAGACTAAGTCCTGCTCGAATACCATTTGTATGATCGGAGCGTTCGATCGTTCGAATCGTACAAATTTTTCAGATGCTCAAATTAAATGTTACGATTTTTTCATGAAATCGAACTATCAGTATCCGATCGTACAAATTCATCGAGAAATCGAATAGCGAACAAAATTATAGCCTAAAACAATTCGATAAGATGGTCGAATGCTTATCGAATTGCGAATTTGGTCGAGCTAATTTTGGGGAATAATAGTAAATTTGCCCTTATATGGTTCTGACCACCTATTAGTCACTGTGTAATCATGTCCCATTACATCTCCATTACCTTTCGTTCTACAGCAGTACCACTCGGCCTCTGCAAGAAGGTCTCTTTATCCTGAGGAACCTCATAGTCCACTGATCTCCAATTCACATATAGGTAGTCATTGTAACACCAAGATACTAGGAGATCATCCAATGGGTTTAGTCTTGAAAGGACCCCCTAGTCAACTGAACCAGTTGCCCATCACTCGTCATTCCTCTATTACTCTAGGAAACTATATGATGTTAACAGACCTCCTGTCACCTATCACGGCACTATGTGCTCCCCGGACATGGCTCCTATCAGAAACCCAAGTAGCACTCTATGGTGATGTGCAAGTAGGGCATGAGTGAACCCTCCTACTTGACAGCTATAAATATTGCATTTTAGTGCCCCAATAAAGATGACATATGTATAATAATCTATCTAACAAAACCCAATATAGCCACTCTACTTCTCAGTTGTACACAAAATATTATACATCATTTCTGCATCCCCCCTGTGGCAAATTCTTTAACTTACAACCATCTAATTGAAGTTTTTTGCAGGGCATGTGCAGCGGCCAATCATATGCAGGTAAGACATGCAACAGCCAGTTATATGTAAGCACGATCTGCAGATGTTCTAGTGAATGAGAAGGGGAATAAGAACTAAGAGCAACTCTAGATACACAAGCATTTACTTTGATGGGACATTGACCTCCGCCAATATTTGCTTTGGCTACTATTTAACTATACTGTACTAATGTATGTTGGCCTTGTAACGGTCCTGGTAAAGCAAATAGCTTCAGTATGCTATATGGAAGTGCCCCCTTTATTATATATAATACACAAGAGGCACAGATCGCCTGTACAATATATCCTTGTAAAAAAGGGATAGTGAAGTCATTATCGATGTCTTGTGTCATGTGACTCACTGGAACGCATGTATTATCTGTGGATAGATTATATTCTGCTATTGCTAAATTAACTCTTATAATGGGTGTTAACAGTTCAATATAATGCATGGGCACAAGGGGACTGTGATAGATATAGTTAGATGGAAGATTTCTCATCTTGCGAATGCCATGAAATCATCTTCATAACAAAGCCAATTATCTTACTGGTAGACAGGTGTATGTCCTGGGAGTGGCAGGATAAAATGTTGAGTTTGTACCAACCAAGAGCTTCCAGGATGTTGTTGACAGAAGCAAGTTAATGAACCAAAGGAAAGATGTAGCACAGGCAGCAACATACTGATTATCCTTTAACCCTCAGAAAGGTAAATATTATTTATATTTTAGGAATATTAGGGACAGATAGTGCCAGATGTAATGATTAACCCCAGGAATGCACAGTCAGATGTTTTTGCTAACCCCAGATTATGGACTGCAGCACAGATCTGTTTAGTTACAAACACAGGGGGAGGTGGGTTCATTGCTAAGATTACTGTAGGGAAACATTAGTGCAGGGAGTCGTATGCAAGGTAGATATGACAACCCAAGCCAGTGATAGAGAACTACAGCAGATATGATTATGTGGATGCACAGGGACAATAAGTAGAATATGTGGACTGATGATGGAGGTGATGTGTATTAGAGCAGGGGTAACTACAGAGGAAGCAAACCCTGCAGGGGGTCCCATGAAGCCCTAATTAATGAGCAATTTCAATATATATTGGTAAAACAAGGCAACCGCTGGATACCGTATGTTGGGGGCCCTAAAATGAATTTGCTGTGGGGCCCAGTAACATCTAGTTATGCCACTGGATTCGAGAATGAAATGAAGACTCAGCTGAGAATTAAAAGTGAAAAAGGGAAGAAATAACGGTTTAGCTAAAGCTGCTGGATTAACGTTATGATGATACGCTCCATGTTTTTCCTGTGATCCTAAAACAGCATACACCATTTTTTCTTTGGATTAAATAAGGTTTTGCAAGCAAGTTAGGAAGGATACGCACATTAATTAAGGATGAGAGAAAAGTACCCTGAGCAAGAAATGTTGATGGTGCTATTGTGAAAATATAACCAAGATGGCACCTAGTCCATAAACTTCACCCAACTCAGTTACCCAAGCTTCATCAAGGGGTCTGCACTCACCTCTTTACATGACCTGCTTCTTGGGGAATGACAAGGGACATGCTATACAGAGTGGTTTCTGCTCTCTATAACAAAGCTCTTATTTATTCCAGTTCTTTCCTAACCTCCAGCAGGAACAGTTCTGCACCTGTGTATTATTAGGGCATTCGTTTGGCTGCATTAGGATATGGCAGGAGTGTATCATTCAGTAGAGTTGAACAGTGATACATGCAACAGCCTTAAAGGGCATGTAAATGTAAAAAAAATAAAAAAAACATTTTTACTTTAATGAAAAAGAAACCTACATCCAATATGCTCTAATTAAAAGATGTGTACCGTTTTTATAAGAAACCTGAATAATTGCAGTGAAATTCTCCCTTCATATACTTTTGTGGATAGGAATTGTCAGATGGTCCCTAACTGCTGGGCAGGGAAACAATCATATTTATGAACAGCAGGGGGAGCCTCCGCTTACTTTTCAGCCTTTCAGAACTCCAACAGCTTTGAATCCCTGTAGAGCAGTCAGCGACTGTGTAGAGATTTGTATTGGATTTTATTTTATCCCCTTTATTATGTTCAACTCCAGCTGCAGGGACAAAGATCATAAAGCCAGATTTAAACAGATAAACTGGGATTGTATTTGGAGGATTATTTTGCTGCAGCCACTGGTTCAGAGAAATCCATATTAGATTACATGACAACACAGTCTGTATATTCTGATTATTAATCAACCTTGTATCTTTTTCTGGCAGATATTATTTGACTTGTGCTGTTTTGATAGTTTATGGGGATCCCTAACAGCCCAGATCACACTGAGCATGTGCACAGTCTTGGTCTTGGAAAGATGTATAACAAAGTTACAAGATGACAGCCCCCTGTGGCCAACTTTGAAAGCATAAATCATTAGTTTGATTAGGCTTGTGGTGCAGTAAGTTCATGTTTATGTTTAGTATACAAAATACACCATTTCTAGCCTTATTCTCTTTTACACTTTACTTGTCCTTTAATGCTTTTTGTATTTTGTAATTCTGGTATATTGTTGTTTGAGATAGAAAGTTCTTACCACTTAGGGGATTAGTAAGCATGTGCAATTAACACAAATTTATCTCAGATATGCTACCTTTTAGTTCAGATTATCATTTTATAGTAGTGATGGGAGAATTTATCCGCCAGCGTGAATTCGCAGTGAATTCCCGCAATTCACTGCTGGCAAATAAATTAGCAAAACGCCAGCGAAAATTCACTGGCGTAAAAAAAATGAATTTGCCAATTTTTTTGGCGAAACGGGATAGATTCGCCCAGCACTATTTAATAGTAGGATTTATAATGTTTCGCCACTGTATCCATAATAGTCTCCAAGTACTGTCTCTTGATATATAGTATATATACTGCCACTATTGTTTTACTGCCACTACCATTTACTGTTGCAACTCTCAAAACATCCCTTGGCAGACCCAGCTGCTGCTGCCATTTGATCTCAAGGTTTTGTTCATGCAAAAGGTGAGCAAGGTGGCCGGCTTACTGCTTCTGCTGACTCTATTTACTGTATGATTTCTCCTTTATTCCAAATTAGATTGCTGCAATTGATTTCATTAATAGTAATGAGTGAAATTTTTCACCAAGTTTCACTGCAAAAATTACAAATATAAATTCTAATGGGTCAAAAGTTTTGTTGCGCGTCAAAAAAAATTTCCGCATAGACTCCAATGCATTTCGGCAAATTTTCGCCATTTCTCAATTTTTTGGCGAAAAGTGTCAGGTTCACCCATCGCTATTCATTAAGTAGCAGTTACACACTGGGTCTTCTGACATCATTGCACTAAGGCAATGCAGCATGGAATATTCTGTAAAAGAATCAGCACTAACCAATCCCTCTAGTGCCAAAAGGTATCTGAATAGAAAGAAACGATGGCTCAAAATCAGATTTACCCAAGTCAAGCCTTACATGATTGTTCCAACTCCTACTAAACATCTCCCTAAGGTTTTTATTCACTTCAAGGATTTTAGAGAGCTAAAAATCTGATTTTGGGGCATGATACTATCGACTGCCTGGGGTACTGTATACAGATCAAGGTACATATTTCACAGGACAGGAAATAATTGGCAAAGACCTTTTATAATCTGCTCATCCTCGGCTATCAAAACATAACATATACATCAGTTTCTTCATAGGCCATACCATCCCCAAGTAGGTGGTTAGTTAAAAGGTTAACTGGAGTCATATATTAAAGTGTATGCAAAGTCAAAACTTGTTTTGGTCTGATGCTCTTGGCCTAGTATGTAGGACACACTGTGAGAGGCCTGCACGTAAGTCCCAGTACTGTCCTCCTGCTGATCTGCTATGCATTAACTATGGAACTATGTCACTCAGTTACACAAAAAACTGGCCAACCTTCTTGAGTTTATTCATCAATGCCAGATCTGGTAGATGTTCCAAGAACACATACCCTCACCCAAGATGATTGAGCCCTTGTCAAATGGCACAATGCCAAAGTCCTCCAGCTGTTTTAGGAAGGACCATATCAAATGCTGATAACCACCAAAACTGCTGAGGGAAAGTCCAAGTGGATTCCAGTGGCTAGTGTCATGGATGCCATGGGCCCACCAGAAAGCCTTAGACCATTGATCCCCAACCAGTAGCTTGTGAGCAACATGTTGCTCTCCAAACCCTTGGATGTTGCTCCCAGTGGCTTCAAAGCAGGTGCTTATTTTAAAATTTCAGACTAGGAGGCAACTTTGGTTGTATAAAAACCAGGTGTACTGCCACACAGAGCCTCAATGTAGGTTGACAATCCACATAGGGACTACCAAATGACCAATTAGAGAACTTATTTGGCACCCCAAGAACATTTTTCATGCGTGTTTTGCTCCCCAACTCCTTTTACTTCTGAATGTTGCTCACAGGTTCAAAAGGTTGGGGATCCCTGCCTTAGACCATAGGCCCACTCTTCAAAATATTTTTTCTCCTTTCCTCACTGAACCTTTTTATTCTTCTTTTTACATACTTTAATCTTCTATCTATTTTTCCCTTTTGTTCCCATACAGAGATAAAATAGGCTAAATCGTTAGGAGCAGGAGAGCCCACTAACACCTGAGCCACCTGGAGTTTTCTTGGTATCCTGGTAGTGCTAGTATCCCACCCATAATACTCATCAAACACCTGGTTTGTAAGGTAAGTGTGGACATAATATGCCCCTTTCCCTGCACCACCAAAGTCTGTGACCTAAGCATACAGTGCTAAGGCAGTAGGTCCCCATTGAGTGAAGACTACACTTTGACACCATGATCATCATATCAACTTGGGATCTGCTAAAGGGGCCCAAACCAGATAAAAGACTATGGACTTTTATCATCTTGATCAATGTAATTAATCAAAAGCATCCACAATATTTAATGGCACCATTCCGTCCAGCTCAAGTTGTGAAGAGTGATTTATAGGATAATCTAGATTCTGGCCAATGCAATTACATTGATTATTACCATATACATTATGGCACCTTTCCATCTTTTTAATTCTTCGATATGCATGTACCTTCCTTTAACTGCCTGTAGCATCCTTCTAAAGTGGAACCTCTCACTCCAAAACATATGGTAGAGATGCCACAAGGTAATTTGACATCAATGTAAATGTTTTATCCTTTTCTTAAAAAATCTGGGAAACTGATATGTTTTCAAGCCCATCTTATTTTCATAGCCTCTAGTACGCAGAGAGGTAACACTTTACCTTTTCCTCTGGTTTGTTTGTAGAAGAAGACCCATTTATGGTCACCTGGTTGGCTGCAAGTAAAGGTGGCCATACATGGGTCAATAAAAGCTGCCAACTGACCAAGTCGGCAGCTTATTGGCACATGTATGGGGCCCTCCAATGGGCTTCACCGATCAATATCTGGCCGAAAGTCAGCCATATGTTGATCGGACGGAACTTAAAATCCCATCAAATCGTGGCCGTATCTGTTCATTGACACTTCATTCTGATCCAATCATTGGGCCCTAGGGCCCACGATCGGATCAGCCCAATATTGCCCACCTCAGTGTGGGCATGTCGGGGAGAGAACCGCTTGTTTGGAAACATCGCCAAACAATCGGATCTCTCCATGTATTGGTATTGTTTCCCTCAGAGGACATCTTGGCCACCCACTCAGTGGTCCATTTGAAAGAATCTTATTAGCCCTGACCCTGCCACCTTCTAAATTCCCAAATGGAGCCTACGCTGCTTGACTTGCTAGCCAATTCCTAACTTTAACCATTAATGCAAGCACCACCTAGGAAGAGCAGATATTTCCCTTTAACCTATAAGAATACACAAATGCTGGTGGAGGAAACTCCACAGCTGTTTATCATAATCCATTAATAATATACCCAGAACAGCAATTATTGTTAATGATTAACTCCAGTAAATTGATTACAGTAGCCCCTGATATCAGATCTCTCACCAATGATCCAGGATTTCAAATTTGTCACAGGGGGTCACCAATTTGGAAAGTGTCTGTGACACTCACATGCTCAGTGGGCTCTGAGCAGCTGTTGAGAAGCTAAGCTTAGGGGTCGGCACTAATTATCCAGCAGCAGAAAATGAGCTTCCCTGGCTGTAATATAAGCTGATGCTACAGGTTTGCTGATTATTAAATTCTGATGCTAATTACACTGTTTCTGTGCTGCCATGTAGTAATTATCTCTATTAATGACTAATCAGCCTTATATTGTGACTATATTTCTATCAGGTGTACTGTATATTGTGAGTGGATCCCTAAGCTCAGTAAGTGACAGCAGCACAGAGCATGTGAATCAGTGAATCAGCAGAAAAGAAGATGGGGAGCTACTGGGGCATCTTTGGGAGCAAAGATCTTTTAATGCTAAACGGCATTGGTTGCCTTGGGCAAAAAAATAATGTGCTAAAGTAACAATAATGATAGTAGCAATAACAGCTAAAATATAATTGGAATATATAATCTGCTAAAGTAACAAAAATGCAAATATATAAAAATATAATGTACAGCATTTCTGGCCTACTTCTTTAAGTAAGCTTTAGTTTTTCCTTTAAACTTGGATTGGCCATTCCCCACCTAGATTTGAGAAAGCTTTCTTAAATGCATCCTGCCAGCTCTATAGAGGTTTCCCCACTGTACTGCAGCTCATGGTGTCTATGATACTGAGAGATTCATGATATTTTGACAAGACTAAATTCAGCTTTTGATGAAGGACTTGACATTTAGTAGGACAGATGAAAAGGACACATACACAAAAAACAGGCCATTTACTTGTGGTCAAATCATACTAAAAGCCTCAATAGCTCTGAACAGGGCTGCCATCAGGGGGGTACTCCTGTGTCGGGGGGCGGCTGCGCTGCCAATCCTGAAACGGCAAAAAGACCCGAAGTCACAAAAACAGGCGAGATTGAAGTCCTGAAGTGCCAAAAAGACACAAAGTCACAAAAACAGTGGAAATTGAAGTGCTGAAGCGGCAAAAATTCCCCAAGTCACAAAAAAACAGCCGAGACTGAAGTCCTGAAGCAGTGAAAAGATCCAAAGTCACGAAAAAGAGGCGAAGTTGAAGTCCTGAAGCCATGAGTTCAATTGTACTGAACACCAATGTGTGTTTTTTAATTTTTTTAATCCCCTGGCCCCCAATGTATTATTTTGATACTCTATAGGTATAGGTATAATCCCCTGCCACCAATGTTTTGTTTTTTTTAAATATTCTCTGGGGCTCCAAATTTTTTTAACTTGTAAGTGGGGCCCAATGTTTAAAAAAAAAAAAAAAAACTTTTATGGGGGGCCCTGTTGCCAATTTTTCATTTTAACTTGTTGGGGGGCCCTGATCACCAGTTTAAATTAAAAAATTACAAAATTGGGGGCCCTGGTGCTGAGGGCCCGGGTGCCACAGGTTTTTTTTAAACTTATAAGCCGGCTCGGACTAGACATTGGGGGCCCACCGGGTTTCAAACCTCACGCATATGCCAACTCTGGGCCCGTGTGCATGAGCGATCAGCAGCACAGTAGCACACATGTGCAAACACAAATGCTCAAAAGCCAGAATGGTGTGCAAACGCTGGCATGCATGTGTAAGGTCCGGCTCTCATTGCCAGTTTTTTTTAGGGGGGCCCAACAGATCGGGGCAGGGGATCTGGGCCAGCACAGTCCAACCCTGTTTATAAGGGGGCCCTGACCATCAATAGCTTTTTATAACTCGTGGGGGAGGTTATTGTTTTTAGGACTGGTGTCTGTGTGGTGTTTTAACTGTGGTGTGGAATGGGTGGGATCTGGGCTGGGGTGGGTTGGGCCCCTGAAAATGTAGTTGTACGGGGCCCTGTGATTTCTAATGGCAGCCCTGGCTCTGATGGGGGTATATGTTAGGGAAATTGCTAGTATTCAACTACATGACAGGGCCTTTCCCATCTGGGCAGTTTTGGACCTCCTGATTAATAACCTAAGCCTAGCCTTTACCAAGGTCACATTCTCTTATTGTATTCCACCTAAGGGTCCTTTAAATACCCAACAACAGGAAAAAAACCCAAAAAAGAAGCCCAAATCAAGCCTCCTCATATGCTGAATGTCAAGACCAGACGGCTGTAGAGGATTGTAGTTTGGACCTAGGGGGAAGCCTGTTATGCAGATTCGCCAGTAATGTCCAGTTTGCCGTACCAAAGGGATAAAACAGATCACCGTCAAAGTCCAGACAAAAAGTCAAGGTCGGGCAGCAAACAACAGAGTCAGGAACAAAGCAAGAGGTCAAATCCAGGAGTCAGTAAAAAAAAAATAGCAATTTAGAGCACCCAGGAACACTACAGAAGTAGGACACATATATTCGGGCACTGAACAGTTGAACGCAAGCGTCTATTAATTTGGATTTGCACCAAAAGTGTGTGTGATGATGTCACTGTGCACACACCATATCAACCATTTTTCTGTCACTGATACCAGGTTCCTGCAAACTGTTGTCCCCGAATAACAGGCAAATATACAAGTTTTTTCCACTAAAGATCAACGTAACCAATTCTAAGCTTTGGCAGCGCAGAGTCCTATAATAATACAGGCAAAGGGTTACCTGTAGATCCAAGTTGCTGGTGGTCTACCAAAATTATTGAACTGGTACCAAGGCATCGACAATGTTAGCCAGTTTGGCTAGGATTTGTTTATCCCTAATATACTCAAAGCCCTAGGGGGAATTGGATGACAGATTATTTACTACATGAACCCCGTAACTTATTCCCGTCTACATATTCTCCTCTCACACTGTTGTCTTTGGTAAACTGAGGAAGCATCTAGATCCAATGACATGGAACCACATAAAATAGAACCTTTAGAAGCAGTTTCAGATATCCCAGCACTTTTAAAGCCAGCGGTAGGGTTGCACCGGAATAGCAATTCATAGGCCTAGTCAGTAAATGACCAGCTGGGGCCAGTATTGTATATACTCTGGCAATGCAGATCCCTGTTTCCTAAAGTTTCCCTCCCACCCAGTGTTATTCACTACTCTTCATTAGCAGCACCCCTCCACCTGGACCCTGATTCACCCACTAACTGCTGAGGCTCACGGACCCCAGACTTTAGGATCTACTCTAACAGCAGCTGACCTGACTGCTCACTTAGGCACTTCCTCTGAGATTGGTGTCCTTATGCCCCTGGCTTTATAAAATATCCTCGAACATTAGCCAGAGAGGCTTGGGGTAATGCTTCCATTCATTATACATTTTCACTTGGGGGAGATAGATTGTAAGCTCTTAGTGATGGGCGAATTTTTTCGCCAGAGGCGAATTCGCGGCAAATTCCCGCTGGCGAATAAATTCTCGAAACGCCAGCAAAAATTCGTCAAAAAAATTAGCCGAAAAAAACGTGACGCGCGTCGTTTTGACGCGCCGTGACTAAAACGACACGCGTCAAAAACGACGCGACGCGCGTCAAAAACGCGACTCGTTTCATTTCGTGATTTTTTTCACCAATTCGCGAATTTAGCTGGAAATGGAAGCGAAACGGGGGAGATTTCTTCAGGGCAAGGACCTCATTCCAAACATGTACTGAAGCTACTAGCACTTAGTTCTTTGACTAACTCATTGAGTTTATGTAAAGAATAAAAGATAAACATAAAACATTTGTGGCCCTATATAAATAAATGCAAGTCGATACTATCAGGAATCCCTGTCTCACACTGCCACCTAGTGACTAAATACTATCTGTATTTAACCATAGAACATTATAGTTATCAACTTATCTTTCAGATATCCATAAAACTGAGTCAAAGCTCCAAACTCCAAATTAAACACTGTGTCTTTAAACAAAAGAATGTTTCTGAACCTTGCTGAAATTTCCGGGTTCTTCGTTTTTCAGACAGAAAATATTGTATAAAAAAATTGTAAGTTCTACCAGTTGCCATTAGGTCTCACCCTGGTACACATGAGCAATACATGAAATGGCAAAACATTTAACACAGTAGTTTGTACTAGGTCTTTCCTAGGTCTTCTTTTAGGCCTCACTGATTTAGATATATGATCAAGATATGCAATCTTGCACCATTATTTTATAGACTGAACCAGTCTTATATGGCTGAGTTTATCTCCTGTCTTTAAACCCTGATAAAGCCTCATTCTCAGTCTCTGGATGCTTTGGTTCAGGATCTCTCTCTCTGGATCCTGAACCCTAAGAGTCTGTATTTATTCATATATTCACTGATGGTTCAGGATCTCTCTCTCTGGATCCTGAACCCTAAGAGTCTGTATTTATTCATATATTCACTGATGAGTGACTTCTTCTTACTAGTTATTTGACCAATTCACAGACTGTTCCTGAGAAGCTACTGGTTTCCCAGGAATTGCAAAGCCTGGACCTGAGGTTTATCAGCCTCTGCCTCCCCCAGATACCTGCTGTAATGCGGCCCAGATATATACACACAGTATGAAAGATTTGGACCTCACTGGGTTATTCTGCAATCCTCTCCCCATTACAGTTGGTCTGTCCAAATTTTATCCCCAATGCAGCTTTCTGGCTGGTGCTGCTTATGAGCTATTCTCTATAAAGATGCAAATACAGACTCTATACTTGGAATGGTGGCTACAACTTTGTTGCTGATGATATTGAATCTCTAAGCTGGTAAGGCATGGATTCCTTAGCGATTCACTTGTTCCACCCAGTGAGCAGAGCCTGTGCCAAATCAGTGTGCAAAGTCCCCTGATCTGTTTGTTCAGCCAAGCCTGAAACCAGTGGTATAATTAGATGTTTTTTGCAAATTCATTGTGAGGCACCAAAACATTGGGAAGTTGACCTATTGCACTAAGATGATATGAAAGCTGCTCATTAATTTCTGCTTCTCTGGACACTCTTACACTCCTGCCCCCCCCCATCTGAAACTGCACTGTTTTGTTGTAGAACTTTCTAGAACTATGTCTTCTGAAAGATGGAGATTAATTCAAGTTCCCTGTGTACTTTGCTCCATTCTGCAATGTTACAGACTGATTATAAACTAATATTTCCTTGTTTTACCAGGGGGCCTGTACGCATCCTGAATCTGCTGCCTACACACATTTCTATTCCTGTGCAGCATGTTGTGCCGGATGATCATTAACTGACTTCCCAGAGAAGATTTAGCCATTCTTTAACACACAGGTCAGATTTTTGGACTTGGTTAATGAGAGAGGGCACATAAATGAAACCAGGGAGATTGGAGGAAAGGGGGTAGTTTGTAAATTAAATTACACATCACTCCCCGACAACATCCACAGGATTTTAAATTTAATATATACAGCCAAACATAACAAAATCCTATGTATGCTTCTCTCCCTCGACTTGGAGAAAGCATTTGACACAATTACAAGAGGTTTTGAAATTGTTTCAGTTTCCCCAGGCTTTTATCTAGATAATCACGGCTCTTTATGACTCTCCAAATGGGAAGGTAAATTACATGAGCTTTAACTCAAATGACATTTCCAATTCAAAGAGGAACCAGGCAAGGGTGTCCACTGTCCCCCATATTATTCGCAATTGCAATAGAACCACTAGCACTAGCCCTGTGAAACAATGACACTATCTCAGGCATTAAAATGGGTCAGAAGGAGTATAAGTGAACTCTATATGAGGATTACATAGTGCTATCCTTATCGCATCCACTGACGTCACTGCCCTATCTCTACGAAACACTACCTAAATTTACTAAATTTTTGGGCCTCATAGTGAATCTTACAAAATCGGAAGCCCTAAATATAAATTTACCGATCATGACAAGAAATTATTGGATATAAATTTTGGATTTCATTGGCAACCAAAGTCAATCAAATACTTAGGCACTAATATACCTATAGAATATACTTCATTAGCTACGGTCAATTATGTTAAAACAAGCCAAAAAGTTTTAACCATGATTAAAGCCTGGGAAAAACGGAACCTGTCCTGGTTGGGAAGAGTTACCGCCCTAAAAATGACACCTGTACCTATGCTACTATATTTATTCTGTATTTTGCCTACTTCTCCTCCAAGACGAATGCTTGGAACTACAAAAGGCCTTTAATCGATTTGTTTGGAATGGGAAGCATGCCAGATTAAATTGCTCAACAGCTTGACATAAAGGGGGCTTGGTTATTCCCAATTAAAAATGCTATTTTTTAGCAGCACAATTGACACACCTTGGCATTTAACTAAAGACGCTCTGGGCTCAGATACTATGACAGGAGTTAATTTGAGAAACCTACTATGGTCTTCATCTACAGCAAAGACATACAGTAACCAAATAGTAGCACATTCTATGAAAATATGGTGACATGCAAAAGGGCAATACCATTTAATCTCCCCTCATAAACCAGTTGTTTGCCTACTTCATAATGAAGAATTCTCTCCAGGTATGTCTTCTAGAGCTTTGTTTTTTGATCATTTAGGACGATCCCTGAGCAGCACAGACCATACTGAGCATGTGCAGTGCCAGTGTCACTGCTCTGTAGTATGAAAAACGGTCCGCACACACCAATATTGCAGTCGGGGGTTGTACCCCTTTTATTAATATATCACCAATTATCAACGTTTCGGGGGGAACACAGCCTCCCTTCTTCAGGATCACGCAGAATAGTGGAAGGAGGTGTGCGGTAATAAAAATCACTATTGTTCCAGTGCCAGTGTCAGACAAAGATGTATAACAAAGTTACAAGATGACAGCCCCCTGTGG
>CM044440.1:13278593-13288993 GCA_024363595.1 Xenopus borealis | reverse complement strand
CAATGATATTCCCAATATATCATGGGCATTTTCTGCCTTGGGCACTTGATAGCTTGGGGTCTGTGGACCTATCCCCTTTCTGCCCTCGGCATCCCCTTAAGAGCAAATGCCAATGGTGACTAAGTGCCCTCACCTGCATGGGGGTGGTTTACCCAATTACACCCTCTAACAGCCTAGCAGATATTAAATATGACCACACCAGGTACATTTCCTACCTATGACCCTCACCTCATCAAGATGACATCATTGTGTTACAATCTCCCTTTTGTTGATCTAATAGACAATGATCTGCCCTAACTCCTTCTATAACCAAACCCTGATACAGAAAAGCTTCTCACTTACTCTCATTGCGCTGTGAGTGTGTGCTGCACATTAGCTCTCTAGGAGTCACTTGTCTTTCTCTGGTGAATCGCAACTTTCATTGCAATTAATATTAATGATTCTTCCAGGAGACTATGCCACCCCCGACTCACACCAGCTTCTCTGGGCACCACCTTCCGTTTGTTGGATTTACCTACACAAGCAACTGGTAAGGGCCAAATCCTTATTGCACTTTATTATATAATATTCCTGCTTTTATTGTATAGCAGAGGCGGGAAATCCTTTCCTCAACACCAGCTCAGACCTTCCTTGGGTAACTGAGGCTGCTGAGAGTTAAAGTTTAGCTTGAGACAAGAAAATCTATGTTCTTCCAGATGTGATGGGATATTTTGTTTGCTTTCATTTACCCGTTGTGCCCCTATTTCAGTGTACTTTCAGATCGGAGCACTTTAAGAGATGCATCTGGGACATCCAGTACTGATCTCGACTCCACTGTCCAACGAACTCTAGAAGACAGCATAGCTACAGAAGCATATGAGAGACGCATCCGGCGTCTGGAGCAGGAGAAGGTGGAATTGACTAGGAAGCTTCAAGGTAAAAAATGTGACAAATTCAAGTAACTACATGTTCTGATAACTGATATTAGAACATGCAGAAATTTGGAATTACTGAACCTATTGTACCAGCCCAGGGATTCAGCAGCCCTGTAACAGTAATGATCCAGGCCTTCATAGTTGCCCCCAGCAGCTCCCCATATTGGATTTTGTTAGGCATGTTTTTTTGTGTCAGTGGCACTGCACATGCTCAGTGAGTTCTTGGCTGCTTTTGGAAAGCTAAAATTAGGGGTCGGGGAAATCATCAAACCCAGTGTCATTACTATAAAGGAAGCAGACCCCACCATCACAGGGGGGCCCGGGGAACAGAGGGGCCTGATTGTGGGGTCTGCTTCCTCTATAGCTAATAGAAACCCCCCTCTTCACCAGCCGCTCTCTTACCTGCGGCGATGAAGGGGGGGGGCGTAAGTTTGGGTGGGCGGGGCAGAGGAAGTGGGCTGGGCAGAGGCAGGACAGGATGTGGGCTGGATGAAGGGGATGGGACTGCGTGTGGCCCCTCTGAAGATCTTTTTGCAGGGGGACCCAGCACACTCTAGTTACACCACTGCTCAAACCATTATCAGAAAGTGAAGTTCCACTGAGGATACAGAGCTGGACATGAATCAGTTTTGATGCACAATGCACTGGCTTCTGTGCTGCCATGTGATACACATCTGTATAAATTATTAACCAACCTTGTATAGTAATTGTTAACTTGAACATCAACTGACCACAGGCTGCTTTTCTCTCCCAGAATCCACTCAGGCCGTTCAGGCCCTCCAGTATTCTGCAGTTGATGGGCCAGTCACTTCAAGCAAAGACTTGGAAATAAAATCTCTAAAGGAAGAGCTAGACAAGCTGAAAACTCTGGGTACAGGTAAACTATCAGTGCTCTTCTTAGGCATTCTACAGACAGGGTGCAACTGTAAGGGAAATAAAATAATTCCATAATGCACTGTAATTGTATTTCACGGCCAAGCCAGCATTGGGAGCAAAAAAACCTCTAGGTTAGTATGGTCATATCTGCCATAAGGCTCAGTGCATTCCTGGTGTTAAAGAGGCTGAGAACCTCAAGATACAGTTTTGTGTGTGTATACATATATCTATAGTCCAATAGCAGAAAGCAGAAGTTTCTTGTAGAACAATGTGGATAAAGTGTATTCCATCTCCATATCTACACATTTCAGTCCACATGGGACCTTCATCAGGATAGTGTGGATAAAGTGAGACACCTTTTATACTCTAACATACCAATTAGTGCAGTGCATCCATTATTACACACATGATGCAAGTACTAGTGACATACTCATAACACTTAAAGTGCTCACGTGCAATTTATAATATAAAAGAATAACGTATAAAATACTAAAGTTAATATGTGAATCTTTTTAAACCCCCCATGTTGCCTATGCATAAACCCTTATCACTCAAATTTATTCAATGACATAACATCATAATCAAATATAGTATAAATAACATTATCAAAGCTAAAAAATAGAGTAGAAGGGTTCAATCTTAATGTAATCCTTTAACATTTTATATAATTCTCAGTCACTTGATAGGATAAATAATTATTCTTAACCCTCATCCTCAAAGTTAATTGAGTTATAGTGGCCCCAAAATTAAACTCATATAAGACCTAAAACTACCAAACCCAGGTCTCTAAAGACATCATCATCCGTTATGTAACTATAGGTGGGCGGGCCCTGGGGCGGGACATGGCCCAATAGCACCCTCTGCTCCCCTGGTAGTTCCTTTTATAATAGTCAATTAATCCAGTTAGTAAAAAATATATTATTTTAAAAAAATTATCAATATAAACATACAATAGTGACTATTAAATATCCATATTGAACCCCAAATTTACATTGTGCAATAAATACTGCTATAAATACCCACATTAATTTAAAAACATCATCAAATATATATATATATATATATATATAAAATTGCTATTTATTGAAGTAGTTAATGAAAATTGTGGAGGATGCAGGGAGTTGTTTAAAAAACAGAGAGCCATAGGTATAAGTGCTGTTCACCATAGTTAGCGAGTCACCATCAGGGTCGGAACCTGGTGAGCCCCGACCTGCATGGTCCACTACCGGGCCAGACCCCCTCTCCTGATGAATCCTCTCTGCAACTGCGCAGCACCATCAACGCATGCGAGTGGGGCGGGGGATCTAGAGGGGGCCCTGGACAGCAGTCCCGGTGGGCCCCCGACCCCCCAGTCCGACCCTGGTCACCATAGTTAGCCAGTCACCATAGTTAGCCAGTTTGTATATTTATGGCTGCTGGCTGTACACCTTTCACCTTTAGGATAAGGAAGATTTCGGGGAGATTTGTCGCCTGGCGATTTTCAAAGTCGCTCCAAATTGCCACGAGGCAATTTCAAACGACTTTAAAAAACGTATCAACGTGTGTGAATAGGCGCCGTCGACTTTAGTGCTAGCGGGTGCAAGAAATGAGCAAGCCATTCAAGATTAGTAGCCTCAAAGACATGGCATTTTGTCGCCAGGCGACTAATCTCCTCGAATCTTCTCGTCTGGACAAGCCCTAAATCTGTATTTCTCCTTATCTTTTGTTATTTAAAGGAACAATAACATCAAAGCGTAAAGTGTTTTTAAATAATTAATAAATAAATAAATAGTGTAGTGTTGCCCTGCACTGGCAAAACTAGCATGTTTGCTTCAACAACTCTACTATAGTTTCTATAAACAAGCTGCTGTGTAGCCATGGGGGCAGCCATTCAAGCACAGGATACATAGTAGATAACAGCATTGCAGAATTCCATTGTATACTTCAGAGCTTATCTGTTATCTACCGTGAAGTAAACACACTAGTTTCTACCATGAAGTAAACACACTAGTTTTTCCAGTGCAGGGTAAAATGAAAAATATATAATTTGTTGGTTACTGTTTAAAGCAGAACAAGAATATCAAATAGCACTTACATTACTTTTAGCATTCTGTTAATGGCTCCAAACATCTTGTTCTACTGATTTCCTTTTTCATACTTTGCCCTAGTGTCACCATCTTTCCCTACTCTCTGCCTTGTTCTGCTGTTTCCATCTTGTGCTACTGTCTTCGTGCCATTCCCACCGTGGTTCTGAACTTGTGGGGGAGGAAATTTCCCATTGGCTGGCTCCATAGCACATTTTCCCATGATGACTTCTCAGCCTGTGAAAGATGTGTGTCAGCTCTCCTGGTAGTCTCACTAATCATCCTGAAAATATTCTCTGCCTCTTTGTGCCACACTCCAATTATTACTTTGCCCCACATAGCGGGAATGAGAGCTACTAGCAGGGGGCTAATGTGCCTTCCGTGGCCCCGGGCCCCTTGCCTTCATTCATCAAATTCTACCAACAAAGCCTTTTTTTGGTTTTCTATTTATAGGAGGAATTCTGGAGACCTTCACAATGTTTAGAAATTCAGTAGATTAATTTTCTTAAAGCGATGCCATCATTATCACAATTACACCACAGCCAGGCATGTGTTCAAGGAAGTGTATCTTCCCACCCTGATTGCTGCAAAGAAGCATGCACAACATTCTATATCTAAGGCCCAGCAAGGGGCTCTAATGATATGCAAGGAAAGATACATTCAATGCAGGATGAAGCTAAATAATGACCTGAGGGGTTTATTATTACAAGGATAACAATACTGACCTGTCATTATTTGGTTATTTACCTATATCCCACCTACTGTCTATTTATTCACCTGGCCTCCAGCACTCTCTATATATGGAGCCCATACATCTTGTGCTGGTCATGGACTGGGGTTACTGAAAGTTGTCCTGTCTGGGGTCGGATTCCTTGCATTTCTCAGCCGCTGTGCATACGTGATGTGAGAATGTAGTTAATGATTTATTAGCGACTCCAATGGTCCTTTCCCTTTGCTCACAGGTGTGCCCAGTATAACTATTGCTGCACTCCATCCACATCTGGGACCTTTTAATGAAACCCCCCTGAACTGATGCCCTCTAAGTCAGCCCATCTCTGAACCCTGATTAATTCAAAACTAGCACCTTGATTTAGAACTTACCATTGGTGGAATTTGTATTATAGCAAATGATTTTGCAAAATGAAGAGCTCCTGAATAAAACGCTAAATAACTCATAAACTGAAAAAAATGAAAACCAATCGTGTCATACTAAAAGCTAATTTAAAGGTGAAAACCCCCTTTAAGCAGAGTGTAAATTGTCTCAGAATATCACTCTCTACATCATACTAAACATTAACTTAAAGGTCAACAACCTCTTTAAATTCACTTTGACAGTTTACATATGTTGTAGATGAACCTATCCTAAGCAACTTTTATGCTGTTTTTTTATTTACTGCATATGGTACTTATTCAGAAACTTTCCAACCTGCAGCTGAAACTGCCACCTGGCTCTATGGGGTCACTGACCCAAACAACAACAACAACAAAAAAAGGAAAACTATACCCCGAAAAATGAATTTTTGAGCAACAGATAGTTTACAGATGCAGTCACTTGGATTTGTAAGTTAAATGCGTCGTGACTCAGGGCTAATTGAAGAAACTGTGTTATCTAAAGTTATCTTAACTCATTTAATGCATTTAACCTTTTCATTAGCATACCAAAGCTCCATTGTTTTCAATGCTGAACTCTTTAATTGGATGGGATGCTGTGACACAATATTCTGTGCTAAGTGGGATAAATGAGATAGATGAGTTAAGTCACGACGCATTTAACTCACAATCCAAAAAAGACTGCATCTGTATATCAAATCAAGTGACATATTAAAGAATCTTACCTACCTGGTATATATATTTAAGTAAATATTGCCCTTTTACATATGAGTTGTTTTAGGCAACATCTGTTAATAGAGACCAACATTGTTCGGGGGGTATAGTTTTCCTTTTGTTTGCTTATTTTCTTAAGGCTTGTGACACACGGGCAGATTTGGGGAGATTTAATTGCCTGTCGACTAATTGCCTCTTCTTCTGGGCGACAGACTCCCCGAACTGCCTTCCAGATCATCTGATTTCATAATAATTTCATTTCCATGCCTGTGAAATGCATGCCACCAAAAATGTAATTCTGCGGTCTATAAAATCCTAAAGTTCCAATAGATGTCTCAGGGCCCTCCCGCCCCTTCCGAAAGCACCTTCTGGATACCTGCTGCAACCCCTCTTTCACTCCGCCCTTGATTTCAGCTATGCGAGTACCTTTTGTCACGACCGTGGCCGGAGAGGTGGGTCGGGGGCAGCAAGAGAATGGAGTGGGTCAGGGCTGGCAGGGCCCACCAGGTTTTTTCCCGGGTTCTTCCTGGGCCAGTCCAACCCTCTATAGTAGCTATGTACATTGTACCACCTGGAATATAAAGCCTGTTACAAATAAATAAAAAGGGGTAAAAAGCCAATTTTTGTCACTACCACAATATAATAAATATTAAAGCAGTAGTAAAACATAAACAAGTATAGTAATAAGTATAGTAAAGAAATGAGAAAATACAGTTCACCCCAGTCTATGGGTGCATATATACAAACCAATAGTAAAAGATTTTTTTCAAAAACAATAAACCAGAAAGTGGTTAAAAGTTCAAATACATTTATGAGGCCTAACGGGTTTTGTGCCTACTGGGGCACTTACTCATAGGCACCCCCATGTACATTTCTTAATGTATATAGGGGCCATGTCTAATCGCAACAGTGTAAATCTCAACCAATCACAATTGTGAAGACATTGGAAATTTTGTATATAAATTGTCAATTTGTCTTCACAATTGTGATTGGTTGAGATTTACACTGTTGCGATTGGTCATAGCCCCTATATACAGTAAGAAATGTACATGGGGGTGTTCAGTAGCCTATGAGTAAAGCTGGCCATACATTGAGATCCGCTCGTCTGGTGACATTGCCAAATGAGCAGATCTTTCCCCGATATGCCCACCTATGGCAGGACTATATTGGGGTAATCCAAATGTACAATGAGGAGCAATGGAAAAATGAAACCATCCCGATCTACATCGTTGGAAGCCCCCATACACTGGCAGATAAGCTGCCGAAATTGGTGTAAAGGACCGATATCAGCAGCTTTATCTGCCTGTGTATGGCCACCTTAAGTGCCCCAAAAGGCATGAAACGCATTACACCTTTACCTGTAGTGTCCTAATAAATGTATTAGAGCTTTTAACCACTCTTTGGTTTATTGTTTTTGAAAATACTCATCCTCAAATATCCTTTTCTATTGGTTTATGTAAAGCCTTTTAGACTGACATGTGAAATATAATATATATTATAACAGGCCCTGCCCTGAACTCTCCTTATCCGCATTGAATGGGAACCAGGGTAGGTCATGTAGGAAGAGGCGCAATAGGGGGATATAAAGGGTTCTGTATCTCACGTGCAAAAAAGAAATGCATTTAACTCAGTCCCCCCTTTGATTTCTGAACCTACACCACTGGGCTGATTTAATGGTCCTTCTGGATGGCCATTAGTTGGACACCTGCATGAGAGTTTAATGCGTGAGAGTGTCGGTGCAACACTTGGCTCTTGTCTGTGAGTAGTCCCTATAGAAGGGCCAGACTGTGAGTAGTGAAGTCCATATAGAAGGGCCAGACTTGACTCTCTGTCTCTTGGCCTGTAACTCCAGCACTGTCCAAGCATATGGTTCTAATAGACAGACTCACAGACATACTTTTGTTCTCTGTAACACAGGATAAAACTTTAAGGAATTCCAAGCAGTGCCAAATATGCAAATGATAACAGCAGAGAAAGCCTTGGCTCCGCAGAATGACATCCATGCGCTTGCTCTTTTCACTCCCAAAATGCAAAGCTTGTGGTTCTGTTTCTTTCAGCGCGGGGGTATTGATATTACAAGTGCCCTATTGCTATTCCTCTCCCCTGTGCTGGTAGAACAAATGGGTAGGTGCAGTTGGAAGAGAAGTGAGGGGGTAAGTGATGTTCAGTAATAGTCTTGTTAAATTTATCAGGGATTCGATTCACTGCAGGCAGCTCTTCGGTGATGTTGAGTGTTCCTTGCTCAGTAACAGTGCTAGGGATGCCAACTACTGACCTGGCACAGAGCTTCATTCAAACAGTGGGAGCCAAATGGGTTTCTGGGATTTGTAGTTCAACAACAAACTTTGATTTAAAGGCACATTGCCCTTACTAATCATTGGGATTGGCATCTTCTCGGTAATGCACCACAATTTCTTGTCCCACCCTCCAACTGAAGTTTTTGTTTAACAGTTTTTATTAAACACACCTACATAACAATGGAACGTAAGAAGAATAAGAAAAAATACAGAACAGGAGTGAGCCCGATTAGGCCCTAAAAGGGGGTCATTAGGTAGGCGAGGATATCTGTTTACACCTTGGGGTTTGACATTTCAATCATGGGCCCCAAATTCCTTCAAATATACCAGGGCTTCCTCGTGCCATAAATACCAGTTTTTGTTTCGCCAAGGATTTGTTAATTAATTTTTTCCAGAACCTCAGTGAAGGGATGATACTGATTTCCACTGTAATAATATCGCTTTCTTAGCAAATAAAAATAGTTGTAGGTAGCAAAGTTTTGCATATAGGTAGTGTTCCCGTGATCCCCAGGAGACATAACCTGGCAGACAGGATATTGGGTAGGTCTAACATGATCTCTATATAAGCCAATACTTCCCTTCCTATCTGGGGGCAGTGCCAGAATACATGATAATAGGTACCTACATCATTTAAGCATTCATCTGATGCTCCCTGGTAGATTTTAGCTAATGTGGGGTAAGGTATACTCTATAGAGGAATTTAATTTAGATGTATCTATCGTTAGCAGATATTGTGAGCCGGGGGAACCAAGACCAGAGTCTCCTCCCACATTTCCTCATCCAGTTCTGGGATATTTTCAGGCCACTTTTACTTGACTTTGTTGAGCGTAGAAGTGTTAGCCCCCATCAATATGACATACATATAGGTCAGCACTTTTTGTAGGCCCTGGTTCCTTAGACATTTCTCTAAACTTGTTTCAGTTATTTGAAGGGGCTTTGAGGGCAATTGTGATCTGAAGGCACGGCACATTTGTAAATAAGAAAAGTGCATTCTAGGCGAAATTGGGTAGTCATTCCTAAGGACGTGGAACTGTTTGCAATGACCTTCGGCAGTGATATCTGACAAGGCTTTGATTTAGGTGCTTGTTTCCCAACAGTGGGGTCCATTTTGACCATACCTGCTTGTTGCCCTGGGCTGTTTTTAGTGATTTATAAAGAGTTCACCACAGTTCGCATGGGAATGGTCGTCTTAAAGCGGGGAGATATACCACTTTATCGTAGACTGGATAGAGCTTCTAGGGAACCTATTACCATGGCCTACAGTTCCAGGGCCTGGTTATCCAGTTTGGGGGACATCCACCAGTTTGCAAACACTAGTCAGCTAGACAGAAAGTACTTGTGAAAGTTGGGTAGTGCTAGCCCACCTCTGTTTGCACAGACTTTTACTTGATTTAAACCTAAATGCACTTTTCAGTGAGCCTGCTGTGTAGGACATGGAGTCTTTAAGGGAACAGTAACACCAAAAAAGTAAAAAAGTGTTTTAAAGTAATTTAAACATAATGTCCTGTTGCCATGCGTTGTTAAAATTGGCGTGTTTGCTTCAGAAACTCTACTATAGTTTATATTATTGAGCTGCTGTGTAGCCATTTAAAACTGAAAAAGGGGGAAAGGCACAGGGGACACATCAGAAAACAGATAAGCTCTGTAGTATACAATGGGATTCTTTAGAATGTATCTGTTGTCTACTGTGTATCCTGTGCTTGAATGGGGGGGCAGGGAGCCTGTAACTGAAGCAATGGGTGGGACTTGTCGACTCTAATGGGATCTTACAGGAGACAGGGCATGGAGTCTGTAACCAAATCACTCATGGGGTATTGAAGCAAGCAGGAGCTGTTCTTCCCTAATAAACTACACTTCAATAAAACAAATATATTTCTTTTGGGTGGGGTTAGATTAAATGTTCATTTAAGCAGTTATCTTCTCCTGCCAACAACCACAGGGCATTTCACAGAACGCACACTGGTCATTGTGTTTAAGCAAATACACAGATTGTCTGACTGTTCTTCTCACAAACACTAACATATTGTGGGCAGCTTAAACCCTGTATATGTTCTGCATGGAGATGGGAAATGCTGCCTTCAAATCAACTGCATCCACTGAACATGAGGTTTAGTGACACACAACTTGCACATGGGAGAGATTCATGAGATTTGCGTTTGTTTCGTAGGTGCCAACCAGCAGCTGGAGAAGTCAAGTTTAACACGGCCAGATATCGATGAATTCTCGCAACAAATCAAAGTGTTTGAAAAACAAGTGAAAGTTCTGAAGCAGGAGAAGGAGGACCTGAACAAGGTAGAACTCCAGTGGGGCTAAAAACACACACTATAGAGGTTCCAAAACGGTTAGAAACTCCCCAAGATTAGGACTCAAAGAAGTGGATGAAGCTTTCAACCAGAGAATGAGTGACTGTTACCCCAATGTTTCTA
>CM044440.1:13173450-13184177 GCA_024363595.1 Xenopus borealis | reverse complement strand
CAACTCACTACCACAGCCCGTTTTAAAAGAAGCTGCAGAGAAATTTCCCCACACACAGCTGCACTGCCTCGCGCCCGTCTCACCACAAGACTGATGTGAACAAGCGGTCAGTTTCCGGGTGCAGCCCCTGTACGTGCCTTTGCGCTATTACCCGTGCCTGAAAGCCCCGGGGTCTCCTCTGGGCCTCTGCAGCTTCAGCTTCAGCTTCAGCTTCTTCTTCTTCTCGCACACGCGGGCAAGACTGTTTACCAGTAGCGCGCGCCCCTCCTCTCAGCGCACGCTGTCCCACCTCTATCCACGCCTTCCACCATCTCATTGGCTAAGGCACTGAAAGCTGAAATCTGATTAGTCCTCCAATCTGTCATTCACTCACGTTAGGCGAATGCAGAATGCGGACAGAACGTGGGCAGGACCAATAAGCCTTCAATAACATGAGGTCAAGCCAATAGGAAGGGGCGTTGGGAGGGTCTCACAGGTGGCGTCTTAGAAACATCAACATGTTGTGCTGTTCGTGCTCTCCGCATGTGCAGCCTCATGTTTTGGCAATTTTCAGCGATAGTTTGTTCTGTAGAGTTGCTGCAAGTGTAGCTGGGAATCACCCAGCAGGTCCGGACTGAGAATTAAAATAATCCGTGACGTTTCAGGTACACAGAATCAGCCCACTAATAATGGCACCTTATAGCAGCCTCTCTGGTATTTGCCAGAAGTTCCCAGAACCCGTAGATTGCCAGTCCAGGCTTGGGACTAGGGCACTCCTAATTACAAGGATCTAGTGCATTGTACATGCAGTTTCTGTGGTTTAGCAGCAGTGACACTAGGGGTACACTTTGTCCCTTGTTATATACTGTATAACAGTACATGGCAGAGCTTTGGCTATTACACCCAGGGCCAGCATTAGAAATCACTGGGCCCCCTATAGCAACATTTTCAGGGGTCCCCTAGGCACCCAGTCCCCAAGCTTTACCCCAGGCCTGACCACTTCACAGTAATAACATCACACAGACATCAGTGCTAAAAACATTAACCCCCCCACACACACACACACACACAGACGCACTTTATAAAAAACCATTGATGGCCAGGGTTCCCATAAATGTTTTTTAAAAATCATTGGTGATCAGGACCCCCTGTACTAAAAAAAAAAATTTGACTCCAGGGCCCCCCATAAAAGTTTTTTTTTAAAAACACTGGCACCAGCCCCCCACCCCTTACAAGTTAAAGAGAAACATTGGGGCCCCAGAGAATATTTTTTTTAAAAACATTGGTGCTAGGGGCCTTTAGACTATTAATTTAATACAGTGGTCCCCAATCAGTGGCTCGTAAATTGCTCCCCATGGCCTAAAAGCAGGTGCTTATTTTTTAATTTCTCGCTTTAAGTTTTGGTTGTGTAAAAACAGGTGTGCTACCCATATGAGCCTCCTGTAGGCTGACAGTCCTTTGGGGCTACCAAATGGCCAATCACAGCCCTAATTCAGCACCCCCAGGAACACTTTTCATGCTTGTGTTGCTCCCCAGTTCCATTTAAATCTGAATGTTGCTCACGGATAAAAGAAGGTTATATAATACATTGGTGGTCTGGGGTTTACTAAAATAAAAAAACACAGTGTTTAGTAGAACTGAACTCATGGCTTCAGGACTTCAGCTTCGGCTCCTTTCATGACTTCAGGTCTTTTCACGGCTTCGGGACTTTTGTGGCTTTGGGTCTTTATGCAGCTCCGGGACTTCCATTTCGGGTCCTTTCATGGCTTAGGGTCTTTTCAAGGCTTTGGGACTTCGGCAGTTCGGGACTACAGAAGATGTGGCACAGCTTCGGTGCTGTTAAGGGGATCCCGACTATTTTGAAAAGTGCAGCACAGCCGGGTTCCCCTTTAAGCCCAGGATAAGTACAGTAGTGCCCTCTGATGGTGGCCCTAATTACACCTCTGTGTTTTGTTACAGGGCTGTAATATATATCAATTCCATAGTATAGCATGAGGGGCCCAGCGCTATGTTATACAGGAATATGGTGTATTCCCTTTTCTCTTTAACACTTTTCTCTTTTGGAACTGGGCAAATAGAATCAGAATGCTGCCAAGTTTCTTACCAATGACAATGTACACTGCAAGCTACACTTGTTAGTGCCTGGGTCGCCTTCCTTGGAATGTAACCTGACCTGACCTTAACCAGTCTCTAGACTTTATTGACCTCTGTAAACCCTGACTTGGCTGCAGAAAAGCATACACAAGCCTACAGGCTTCCTTAAACTTGAGCTTCACTAGCCCTAGGGTAGATCGGGTCCAGCGGTGGATTATAGAGATGAGAAGCCCCTGGGGCACCAGACCTAATCCAGCACATATTAAAATAAATATTAAACGATTCAGAAAAGTGAAATAAGTATTGGACCCCTGGGCTCACTTCCAGGTTACAACAGCAATCCTGTGAGGAGGAGAGACATCAAGCACATGCACATAGATACACAGTAGCAGGGCTTGTACTTTTTGCAAAATGCATCAAAGAGCATGAAGGTAAATACATTACATGTAGTAAGGCACGGGTTTTTATTGGAGGCTGTCATTATAAAAAATGTTACTGTTCAAGTAACTGATATGTGGTATATCACAGTTATACAGATAGCTAGAATCTCAGCCATAAAGCAGGGCAGGACTGCTGCTTCCTATAATGGGGATCAGATAGGATCTGTGCAGCCACTGGGACAGAATGCTATGTTATACATATAGCTAGAATCTCAGCCATAAAGCAGGGCAGGACTGCTGCTTACTGACTTTCAACAAATCTGACTTTTAAAACAATTTATCAGAAGCCAGCTGATTGGCTGGTCTTTTATGAAGCATACAGGGCTGACTTGTGCTACCTTGTGTCAACAGACAGAACCAGTAGTGCAGAAACAGTTTGGAAATACATATACAAATAATGCTAAAACCAGTGAAATAAAGTAATGACTGGAGAGTGGGAAGTTGCTTAGAATTACTTTTCCTTTCCATAGGTAAATTTAATTTTTGGGCTTAGCTTAGAGATCGGTATGCAATTTCTTTTATGTGACACTAAGGGGCAAATTTACAAAATTTGTGTGAAGTATTCGAAGTTTGATCGAATTTGTTCAAATACCGATCTTACAAATTTTTAGGAAATATGCCTCTTGGCCTCTTCGAACATTGAATACCGAATTATCGAATAGCTCAAATGATTGGAAATTCGATAATTTGATCATTCGATGATCGAAGGATTTAAAATTTTAAAATCCTTTGAAGGCCTACTTCACTAGATTGAACCTACCGAATACCAATAGAAGCCTATGGGAACCCCCACCCCCCATAGGCTTCTTTTGCTAAGACTTTCTCGAATACCATTTGTACGATCGAACCCGTCAATCGTTCAAATCGTACAAATTTTTCGGAGGCTCGAAGGCAAAAGTATAATTTTTTCGTGAAATCAAGCGATCGGTATCCGAGTGTACGATTTCATCGAGAAACCAAATATCGAGCAAAAAGATAGCCTAAAACTAATTGTGAATAGATTCGTAGGATTTTAGGTGAATTTTAGTAAATTTGCCCCTAAGCTTATGTAAAAGGTGGGTGCTCGTAGCATGGGTTTGTTGTTTGATACAACAGGGTGCATGGGGGGGTGATGTATGCGCAGATCAATATATGTGAAGGCAAATATAGAATCTTCTCCAATTTGGCAGCTTTCCTGTAAATGCCATTGCACCCTGGTGCTAATAGCTAATGTGCAGCTTGTTTTTATTTTGCTGCACTCCAATTCCCAGCATCATCACTGACCTAGATGTTTCTATGTAAGTGCTTGGTATTTGTTAAATAGCATTGCAAGCCACAAGGAGAAAGTGTCACAGTCTGTATGAGCACCTAGTTGATAAGTCTCTCTGGGGCCACAAGGAAATGAAGGCTGAAAGCTGATAAGTGCACCATACAACAGAGGCTGCTTCTCAGAGTGCAGGACTTGAGATAAGGGAAGGGGGTGTGTCGGGTGGAAAATACAGCCAAGCAATAACACAGAGCTTGGTAAATATTTTGAGTACAAAAACACTACAGTGAATGACATTCCCAATTCATTCAACTCACTACTCTTTGGCTTTTAAGTCAGAAGGCCTGGCTCCCTCCCAGTCTTGTGCCCTAGGCATGTGCCTATTCTGCCTGCCCCTAGTTCTGGCCCTGCCTGTTGCAAATAGAAAAGTCTGCTAGTTTGGGGAAAGTAATGATAATGTGGGATTTTAATTACCCAGATATCGAATGGAGCAACAGTACAGCCATGTCAGTTAATGGGAACAAGTTTATAAACTTGTTGCATGACAATTTTATGGCACAGGTTCTTGAGGAGGCAACCATAAAAAAAAATGCTATTCTGGATCTAGTGATAGCTAATGACCCAAAACATAAAGCAAATGTGCAAGTCATTGAACCCTTGGGTAACAGTGACCATAATGTGATCCAATTTAATGTCTGATACAAAAAGAAATCTAAACTGTGGCAACAAAAACCCTGAATTTCAAAAAAGCTAATTTTAGTGCCTTGAGGGCTGCCCTTTAGAGCATAGATTTTATGCATTATGTTTTCAGCTACAAACACAGAACAGAAATGGTTGTCATTTAAAATTATAATAAATCATAACTTCTCAGTGTATTCCCTTAAGAAGTAAATGTAGAAATACCAAGAATCACCCTATGTGGCTTACTATAGAAGTAAAGAAGTTAATAGGAAAGAAGAGAAAGGCATTTAAAATCTACAATTCCGTGGGGACAGAAGCTGCATTTAATGAACATAAACACTATAATAAATGTTGTAAACGCACAATCAGGAAGGCTAATGAGGAGCGCGTTGCAGCAGGAGCTCAGAATAATCACCAAAAAAGTTTTTTAAGTATATTAATAGTAAAAAGATGTGAATTGAAAGTGTTGCTCCTTTAAATAATGGGAACAATATGGCGGTAACAGATACAAAAAAGGCAAATGTGCTAAATCAGTTCCTTTCTTCAATGTATACAATTGAGGAGTCAGAGTTCTCAGGCTCACTTCATAGCTGCACTCAGGGTCTGACTGGGGGGCCATGGCCCACTGGGCTACTGTCACAGGGAACCCCTCCAGGTACCCTGCCACAGGGCTCCACTGCCTAGCTGATGCCCCCCACCGCCACACATGCGAAATTTCTATTGCCACAACCTGCAGCAGGAAGATTAGAACACAGAGCGGGACTGGGCGAGAGTCGAGGGCCCACCGGGTTTTATCATGGCAGAGTCCGACCCTGGATGCACTGATGGCTCAGCTCAATTTAGTCATTGTCTGACTCAGGATATGATTCATAAAGCTTTAATAAAAAAATGAATGTAAAAAAGGCACCAGGGCCAGATGGCATACACCCCAGTTCTAAGAGTTTAAGACTGGCCTCTATTTCTGATTTTTTCAGATTCACTTTCATCTGGTATGGTACCTATGGACTGAAGGAGAGCTGATGTCATTCCAATAATTAAAAAAAAATTAAAAAGGGATTAAGATCTCAGCCTGGCAATTATATACCAGTAAGTTATTTGAAGGCTTGTTAAGGGATCACATTCAAAATGTTGTCCTAGTGAATGGTATTATGAGTAGCACTCAACATGGCTTTATGAAGGATAGGTCATGTCAGACAAATTTGATTGCTTTTTTTAATGAGTTAAGTAAGATGGATAAGTAGATGTAATGTTCTTAGTGGGGTCCCTCAGGGCTCGGTATTGGGTCCACTTTTATTTAATCTGTTCATTAATGACTTAGGGGAGGGTGTTGTAAGTAATGTATCAGTGTTTGCTGATGACAAAAACCTATCCAGCCCAATTAATTCCATCCAGGATGTGTCATCCTTGCAACAGAATCTTGACAAACTGGCAATCTAGGCAGCTAAGTGGGAAATGAGATTCAATGTTAATAAATGTAAAGTCATGCACATGGGTTGTAAACATATCCAAGAAACAGATGCAGCCGCGATCCGATGGGATTTTTAATTCTGCCCGATTGACATCTGGCCGACTTTTGGCCAGATATCGATTGAATGCAGCCCGTCGGAGGGCCCCATACACGGGCCCGTAATCTGCCGACTCAGTCTGTCTGCAGCTTTTATCGACCCATGTATGGCCACCTTAATCATGCATACATCCCAACATTTTGGAACTAAAAAGAGGGACAAAAAAATGTTTGACCATGCCCATTTGTGTGGCCTAATTACCATGTCCATTTTACAAAATGTGGCAGGTTATGAAAGTTTGAACATATTTCTGTGATTTTTTTTTTTAGTAATTACAGTTTTGCTAATGAAGATGAATTGAAGGTTTTATGACTAAGGTATTTACTAACGCGTTAGGCATTTTGCAGCCTGCTATAATGAATTGTTTCCAATTGCCATCCATCTGTCAATATGTTTACAGCAGGGACTCGGTGAGTTGGAGCAGTCTCTTTTGTTTTTTTTTCTCCATAATATGAATTGTATATGCAAAAGAGAGTGAAGAATAATAACAATTATGCTGTCCGGACAGAAGGAAGTTCCTAATGAGCCACGCCATGTAGCAAGACTTCTAGCTTGTGCAAGATTTGGCAGGGGCGCTACCATGAAATAAACAGATAACAGTGGTTTTACAGAGAGGCTGTTGTGTACAGTCTTATAGGAGGGACTCTGGAACGGAATGTTGATGTTGGTTTATACCCTGCCAGGCATTGTGTTACTGTCCAGGCCTCCTTCTTTTTCAGTGGACACCAGAATAAGGACATCTGTAAATACACACTTTTATCATCTTAGGGCAGCGATCCCCAACCTTAACCTTTTTTTTTTTTTTACCCATGAGCCACATTCAGATATAAAAAGAATTGGGGAGCAACACAAGCATGAAAAATATTCCTGGGGTGCCAAGTAAGGGCTGTGATGGGCTATTGGTAGCCTCTATGTGGATTGGCAGTCTACAGAAGACTCTGTTTGGCAGTACACGTGGTATTAATGCAACTAAAACTTGCCTCCAAACCCCAAATTCAAAAAGAAGCACCTGCTTTGAGGCCACTGGGAGCAATAGCCAATAGGTTGGTGAGGAACAGGCTGCAGCTGGGGGAAAGGAGTTAAAAAAAGCTGTATGATAAACACGCAAATTTATTTTATTAAAGCATCCACAATTGTCATATATTTCACTTTCTATTCCTTTATTTCTAAATGTCATTGCCCTCCTCACATCCCCCCTCTCTACTCATGGTCTATAGTTGTTTATCCTGTGAATAAACATGTGCACTAATTATTAAAACACCCACAACTGTCATATATTTCACTTTCTATTCCTTTATTTCTAAATCTCATTGCCCTCCTCACATTCCGTCTCCCTACTCATGGTCTATAGTTGTTTATCCTGTGCATAAGCATGTGCACTAGGTCCCTATTCTGGAGCATAAATAAGATTTTGGGGCAATAAAAAACTTCTTAATAAGTGTCCACGAAATGACACCTGCCTGCACACTGTGACTGCATATTTCCAAGACTGCAGGAAACAATATTTGAATAATTTATGTAGTGTAAACCAAGTTTGTTTTGCTCAGTTGACATGATAGAAAAGGAGATGGAAATATTTCTTAGGTTACAAGGTCCCCTTTAATCCACTTCATGATGCTGCTAAAATAAAGACAAAAAAGTGAAGGAAAAATGTATTTAACTGAAACATTTATCCCCTCTATTCAGAATATCATAGGTGCAATTTGTTAGAAGTGATCATCAAGAAAGAAGATTGTGCTTCTTTAATTAGATATAACTTCCCCTGACCTTCCATTCATCTAACAGTACTGGGATTTTATCAATGTTCTGTAAACATAATATTATGCTGAACATGTGCACTGAGAGATAATCGCCAACAAGTTTTGTTGCCTTGACTCTCCGAGAGATTAGCATGGATGGGTGCACAAGCCGTCCCTGTGGAAGTGCCTTTTGATTACAAAAACTTACAAACTATATATATACTGTAGTTCTATACATTAAACTTATGTGAATCAATGAACTATAAAAAGAGCAGGCTTGTTCATCTAACATTTCTATTATATATACATTTTGTGTAGTATTTAGTATAGTATACAGTAGAACCCCCGTTTTACATCAGCTTGTGAAATGAACTCTGGAGAACCACATCCGATTCAGTGTGTCTTTATTTTCTGCCCAACCACCTTGTGGGTATGCCCAAGATCAATATCAAAAAAGGGGGATTGTGGGAGCACTCTAAAGGCTAAGTTAAAGTATATTTAAGTCTAATGGAAGTGCTACTTACAAAGCACACTTTGCTTATTTCTGATATTTCCTCATTTTTAATGCTGGGACCCACAGAAAAGTTCATGTTATTAGCATGTCAGGTTGCCATGAAACGTAAAACATTTATAGTCAGATACTATCAATGCCAGGGGATTAAAGTCACTTGCCCAAGGTGCTTGCAAATTAAATCAACCCTTTCCTGAATCAGAGTCTACACTAGAGACTGCTTGAGAGATTTCTGTTGATTAAAAGTTGTTATTGGGATGGAATCTTGTAAAAGAAATTAACTTAAGTCGCGAACATGGACTGTAATGAGGTGTTATTTCTCTATAAATTTCTTTTTACCTGGGGAATCCAGTAGGTCTGGCCAGTGTTCGGAACTTCCCTAGTCTGTAAAAAGGATGGGTAAAGACTTTTTTTGACTCCTTTTCCTTGGCTCACCCCACATTTTTTATTTTATTGAAGCCCAAGTGCAATCCATCACCCGTATGCAAAATAAAAAAGCTCAAAAACACAAAAGTTCTTAAAGGGCAAGGAAAGGCAAAGAAATAAAATCCCATTTTTACTTTCTTTAATGAAAAAGAAATCTATCTCCAATATACTTTAATTTTAAAATGTGTGCTGTTTTTATAAGAAACCTGACTGTATGCAGTGAAATTCTCCCTTCATTTAGTGCTTCTGGCAGGGAAACAATCACTTATGTACAGCAGGGGGAGCCCCTGATTTACTTACCAGCCATGCAGAACTCAAGCAGCTTTGTTTTTTGACTCTCCCTAAGCAGCACAGACCATACTGAGCATGTGCAGTGCCAGTGTCAGACAAAGATGTATAACAAAGTTACAAGATGACAGCCCCCTGTGGCCAACTTTGAAAGCATAAATCATTTGTTTGATTAGGCTTGTGGTGCAGTAAGTTCATGTTTATGTTTAGTGTACAAAATACAGCATTTCTAGCCTTATTCTATTTTACACTTTCCTTGCCCTTTAAGGGTGCATGACTTAGCCTTAAAAATATGTGGAGCAGGGCCAGAATTAGGGGTCGGCAGAAGAGGCACATGCCTTGGGCATAGTGGCAGGGGGCCTTCCCCAATCCGGCTCTTATCCCCTCACTGCTTTGAGGTTCTTCTGCACCTCAAAGTCTGTAAGTCTCCAGCCCATAGACTTACAAGGTGATGAGATAAACAAGTGGACCTCCAAAGGGGCACAATAAAATAGTTAATAAACAGCGGGATCAAGGTCAAGGGGGAAATAACCTAAAGGCGACACATCCCCTGCCAGATCCATGCTTTTAGCTTGGAGGCTATTATTCCAGATACAAAAAGTGCAAAGTGCATGAGGTGACTCCCGATGGGGTTAAGAGATTAAATACCTACAAAATTCATTAAAGAGTGGAGCTTTGTGTCACTCCCAACCTGTTGGCTGGAATTCAAAAATTTGTGTACACCAACATGCCCAATGCCTGACACGCTGTGGTAAAGACCAAAGTGCAGTAAGGTGCTTTTGTAAAGTGTGATAGTGTCTTGAACCTCAGTGTACAGTCTACTATGATCATCTGGGACCCCAGGGTTGGAAAGCTCGGGTCACAAAATACTCAGGCTCCATAGCTGCAAGCCCTTTGGTCAAAGCACCTCTCTGCCCCTCAGTGAGTGAATCCACATTGGGTGAATCCCATAGCTAACATGCACCTCACTCACTGATAAGAACAGATATTACACTTGATCTCAGCCAAAAGGCTGTCAGGCTTTTTGTACATTATATTTTTGATAATAATTTTGGCTCCTGGATTCAATTGATTAACCTGACTTTGGAGTTCCGGAGTGGTGCCTGCCTCTTTTCAAGTTTTTCCAGTGTCTTGCTCCCCTTTGCTGAAGGTCTGGGGCATGAGCTTGTCCAGTCATATTAGTGAATCCATGCTTTTCACAGTTACACGTTCTGCCAATTTATCTCCATCACTTTTTTTTTTTTAACTATACACCAGAATTGATTTGTGTATATATAAATATCACAAAAAGGAATGATAATGGGGCTGATTTAAAAAGAAAAGTGCTAAGCGCAACCAATCATTATCTTTGTTATTATCTAATTGGTGGTACGTAGGATTGCCACCTGGCCAGTATTTTACCGGCCTGGCCAGTATTTTTGATGGTTGATCCCAATGTTATTAATAGGAAAAAAAGATACATATATAGGAAGGCCGGTATTTTTTTCAAGAAAAGGTGGCAACCCTAGTGGTACGTTGACCAAAACTGACTGCTGATTGGTTGATAAGTTGTGAAATATAGCACTTGTCTTTCTGAATCATCCCTACAGTTTTTTTACTGAATCATATCATTATTACTTTATCATGAGAATGTTCTTTTTTATGGCTACTCATTTACTTTCCATTTGGGCAGGGTACATCTGTAGTTCCTTGCTGTATATACCTCTCATCTTAAAGGGGTGGTTCACCTTCAAGTTAACTTTTAGTATATTGTACAAG
>CM044440.1:12861769-12883457 GCA_024363595.1 Xenopus borealis | reverse complement strand
TGGGATCAGTGATTATTTGTGCCCTGGGACTGTTGCAGGGTGACTGTTACCCTAATATTTCTATCAGTAACCTTTTTATGAGCCAAGGGGGCCCAGCCTGAAGGCCTGTTATATATTTATGGGGTAACAGCACACAGGGTGATACACTGTCAAATCCAATGCTTATGGATGGAATCTAGGCAGAGTGGTAGACCCCATTTGTACTCTTATAATAACCTTATAAATAAGGTTACCAGTTGAGTTCAGCACTAAAGTGTGTTATAGCTGATTTTTATCCTATCTTTTAATACATGCTACCAAATTCCACTCGATGGAACTCTAAGGGAAAGCAGGCGCCTGTTATTGTTTCCTACATTTATTATAAAGGCAGTATCATTTTCTTAATAGCCGTAGTGTACAATTCAGCCCATCTTTTATACACAAGCCTAAACCCAATGATGTTGGTGTTGCAGAAATCAAAAAAGAAACCTTTTTGTAGAAAAATAAAAAAATGTATTAGTGCAATGAAAATTCTTCGATATTGTTTTAAGCAACAATGTATATGTACCCCGTAATAGTACAAAATAGAGTCAAGTGTCTAAGTGCTTTGATGTGTGACAGAGATAAGCCGGAGGCTACTGGCCAGTCATTGTTCTCTTGTGTATCATATAGATGAAGCTGAAGGCTCTAGCAACTGAGTATTCAGAATAGAGATTTCAGAAGGTTCTCTTCCCAGTCTGACACTGACACTGTAGATGCATCACTGACTCCTGAGTCTGATGCAGGAGAACCCTGACCATAGGGGCTACACTTTGCCCTGGGAAGTGCCCCCTGTGTAGAGTAGGTAATGCAAGTCTTCTGGTTGCTCCAGTCTGTAGCCCCTGACATCTGTGGGATGATGGTGTTCATATCAGGGGTGATAGTCTTGTTAGGTGGGAAGTTGCTAAAGTCCAACATGTGGTTAGAATGCATGGATATTTTGTTATGCCTCTTGCTATGCAGATTACTATGACAATAGTTAGTAGATGATGTTGGATGTATTGGCCGCCTCTGGTTGGGCACTGGCCATGAGGATTCAGTGCAATACAGAAGGTCCTGGAGTAGTTGGTAGAAATTCTGCTGTAAATCCATAATGGGTCGAACTTGTTGCTGTGGAAAACCCATGTGGTGCTGCTGAGACACATTCCCAGAAAGATGGGAAGCCGGTGCTGATGACAACTTTATGATTTCATTGGTTCCTTTCATGTTGACGTTTGGGTGGAAGCCATAGTGTAGAGTGGCCAATGGCTGTTGGTAGGACAACATACACTCTTGCACTATGGGGACTGTGCCATTGGTTGTGGGTGCTGGGTTGTACATTGATCTGCTGTTATAGTAATCTCCCACAGCAGCCAGCTTGGTAGATCTGGATCCTTGACGTCTGGCTTTTGACCTCCTGTTCTGGAACCAAACCTGAAATATAAAGAAACATAGAATAAGGCAAGGCAAACATTCTATAGCATCTCTTCAGGAACTCTGACTTGGTCCTTCTGTTAGGCATTTCTGAATCATACACTTTACTTGCTATATGTAAAATACACCATGCTTTGGAAGCCATCTAGTAAACAATTACTGAGCTCAGGCTAGTGATGGTCATTCACATAGTGGAGCAAGGTGCAAAAATGACATGCCAACCGGCATCTACAGCTTGTACCCCGTCCTGCACTTTGTTGAATTGCTGTAGGTTTCTGTGCTCAAAAATGGAGGGCCCCATAAATTGAACACTGGCTGAGCTCTGCACAATAAGTGCAACCAACTCCAAGTGAAAATACATATGCAGTTTAACCAACAAGCTGGCACGTGAGAATGGGTAAGGGACTGGACGCAAAGATCACAAGTACCTACCTGAATGCGAGACTCAGGCAAGCCCATTTGTCTGGCCAATTCCTCCCGTTGGTGGATGTCTGGGTACATATTAGTTTGGAAGTACTGCTCCAGTCGGGCCAGATCTGAGGGACTATAGACAGTTCTCTTCCTGCGATTGGACATCAGTGTGGGGGGAACCTTCTGCTGATTGGTGGATTCCTTATTCTGTTCTGTCTGATTGGCTCTAGGATCCCCAGCTTTCATGTCTGCTAATGGAATATAATAGGAATTAGTCATGTGACAAAAATAATATTTTATTTTGTAATAATTATTTATGTCCAATAATTCTCAATTCAGCTTTAATATGTGCTGGCTTTTATTATATGTAGACTGGAAGTAAAGGCTAGCAGAAACGTCCAGTACCGGTCCAGTGGACTGATTTTATCTGCTACAAATTGGGCCTGATGGCTTCATAATAAATGTGAGTAGGGCACAGTACTAGTGCTGAAATATTTTCACAAAATCATGTCTTATATAATTTTTGACAAGAGAGAAAAATAACACGTGACATACAGTGAACATACATGGAATTCATTTGTTGTAAAATTAAGTCTTACCTTTCACATTAGCTTGTTGTACTGGATTCTGTTGTACAGGAGGGAAATCCATTCCCACAAGGGAGTCCAGGGCAGACCTGGAGCTCATTAGGTGGTCACTGGAGGAGAAGTATGTGCCATAGAGCTGCTCCATCCCTTGGCTAAATCCAAGCATCCCAATACCACCAGCCACTCCTGGGTTTTCTACTTCCAAATCTACCTCTTCTCACAGTGATGTGAGCTCCTCTGTGCCTGAATGGTGAGTGGGGACCCTCCTTCTGGGGCTTTATAGGGGGCTGGAGATCTCAGACGGGGATTAGGGGGAAAGGTGTGAATATCTCCAGAACGTGTGAAGATGAAGCTGAAGGTCTAGGGGGTAAATTTATCAAAAAGTGAAGTTCTGCCACTAGAGTGAAATTCCGCAGCTCTCAATTAATTTCTATGGGATTTTGAAAGGCGTATTTATCAATGGGTGAAGTGAAGTTTCACCCTTTGATAAATACGCCTTAAAAAATCCAGCAGAAATGAATTGAGAGCTGCGGAATTTCACTCTAGTGGCGGAACTTCAAGCTTTGATAAATATACCCATAGGTGTCAGGTAGTGCAGTAGAAATAGATTGGGGGCAGCCAGTGACTGCTTCCTGCTGGGGGCACGAGGATTAGGCAATACACATACTGTAAAAACCCTATTCAGAAAGGTAACCCAATTCTCGTCTGTCCTGTCCAATATATGTCATAAAGACTGATCATTTTCTGAAGGAATTTTAAAGAGATGAATAAAATATTATAAAATAATCAGAAAAAAATAAAAATAACATGAAACACAAGTGTATCTTTTGTGTGTACTGTATGTCGACTTATCAATAACAATATCTACCATAGAGCACCCAGTCATTATACAGGAGCTTTTTTTGATGTGTGCAACATGTGTGATTGCATGTAAGTGGTGTACAAGTTGCATTTGTGTCATTATGAATGTCAGTGCTTTATCATTGCAACTCTATGTACTTTGCTTTGTGCCTCAGTCACAGTTGGAGGGGCAACAGGTGTGTCAGTGACAGTTGCAAAATGAGATTTGTGTCTGCTCTTTTGCCCGATGTTTTCATGCCCAGGGCCTGCATTGTGCATTGACTTGGTACAGGCTATGGTAGAACATGACTAGCCAGTGGTATCTGTGATAATATATTATATCAAATATATTTGTTTTGGCTCCAAAACTCAGGCACTAAGTGGAAGGTATTATATAAAAGTGTGTATATAGATATATATATATAGAGAGAGAGAGAGAGAAAGAGAGAGAGAATGGTAAATGGGCTTTGTGTGTCATTGAAATAACAGGAGGAGTTGGTGATTGTATCATAAGTTCTGCTCCATGATTTATGCCTGGGATATAATTGCGCTTTCTCCTTTGCTGAAAATATCTTCCTGCATAAGCAAAAAATACTTTTGCATTGGACATTTCCTGTTTAACACGAAAGTGTAGCGTAAATTATAATTTGGGATTCAACTGCTGAGAATAGTATCTGAGGAATCTGCCCTTGGTGTACATATGGCCATCTCTTCTTTGGGCGACTAATGTCCCTGAACTGCCTTCCCGCTAGCTAGAATGTAAATCTCCAGCAGGATAGCACTTGGGTTGCTTTGTTTTTCCGAAGTCGTCCAAAGTTTCCTCTTAAGGCTAAGGCCAGACGGGGAGATTCGGGGGCATTTTGTTTTTGTTGCTTGAAAACGCCGGCGCGTATTCACACGGAGCGGCACGCTTTTTGAAATCGCTCCAAATTGCCTCGCCAGGCAATTTGGAGCGATTTCAAAAAGCGCGCCGCTACAAGTCGCGGCGAGAAGTCGCCAGGCGACAAAATGCCCCCGAATCTCCCCGTCTGGCCTTAGCCTTAGGCAACTTCAGGCGACTTTGGAAAAACAAAGTGCTCCGAGTGACATGCCTCCAGTGATTCTAGCTGTTGGGAAGGCAGTTCAGGGAGATTAGTCGCCCAAAGAAGAGGAGATTTGTCGCTGGGCAACTAATCTCCCAGAGTAGGTATGTGTGCCATTACCCTTATGTTTTTTATCTCTCAAAAGTAATTACCTTTGATGCCTATGGTGATGGATACTTCTAGTCTGTTTGTTTGTCTGCTGTATATCTGATGGTCTCTTATACCTTGCATATCTATCTATCTATCTATCTATCTATCTTCCTGACTTGATTAAAGTGAGAATAAAATAAACTGCAGCTGCTATATAAAGAAAACAGATATACACTAAACATTGGCACATGAAGGTGGTGGCAAGGCGAGAAGAAGTACATGTAGATATAAATTAGTCTTATGACTTTGCAAATTAGTAGCCAAGCGTAATATTCAGCTATGAAATGAGGTGTTGGGCTGAGAAGGACAGTGAGAAACCACAGAGGGGGGTGTTGATTATTACACAGCACTTTATTTCACCACTCATTGCAGAAATATGTAGTCCCATTGACTTTAAGGGCTAGTCCACACGGGAAGATTTCAGGGAGATTAGTCGCCTGGCTAGCACTAAAGTCGCTTGCGCCTATTCAATACGTTTTCGATACGTTTTTAAAAGTTGCTCGAAATTGCCTCTCGAGAAGTTTTGTGGAGAAGCTTTGAAGGAATAGGATCAAGTAGGCAGGTGGTAAGGTGAGAGGAGACCAAATGTTTTGAGACTTCCTCATCAGTAACAAGGGTGAAGGAGCACAGGAGAGACTGGGGAGTGTGGAGGGAGGGTGGTGGAAGCCTAGGGGGGTTTAGTAATGTAATGTCCCTTCTGATAGTGTCAATTTTGTTTTTGAAGTGCTCAGCAATGTCTTGAGCAGAGACAGATGTGCATGGAGGGGGTGGACATCACAATGAAGTCTCAACAATATAAGCATTGTCTTTTGAATTCATTTATACAATGGTAACATGTTGTCATGCACGTAAAACCATAGTTTAAGGCACATTGCAAGACCTTTATATTGTTATGCAGTCCTTATGCGCGTCCGTGTAATTTCCTCGGAAATAAATCTAGAACTTAAACCTTAACTAGTGGACCTTTATGTGTTTGCCCGAGAGTTCCTATGATTTAATGAATAATTACTTGTCTGCTAAACTTATTTGCCTTAGGTATATATATATACAGCCTACTTTCTAAATGGTAGAAATGTATCCAATCTTGTTTCCCAGATGGAGTCAAATTTGTTTGGGCATCCCCTTGGTATATAAGTCAACTTGTATAGAGGAACAGTGTTGTTTACCATATTAACCCACTGTCCTTTGGTTGGTGCTAATGATGATTTCCAGTTAGTCGCTATCACTTTTTTTGCATAGATCAGTAAAGCTGAGACATCTAATTTTAAGAGATGGGGTTATCATTTCCACCTGATTGAGCAGCATTGGTAGTGGATCGATTGGTATATGGATGGAAGATACATCCGAGCATTCCTCTAGGAACTCTTTCCAGAAATGTTGTATTTGTTGACAGGACCACACCATGTGTATAAAAGTGGCCGGAGTAACACTGCATTTAGGACATATATCTGGAATGGTGTGTGTTATTGTGTGTAAATTTTGTGGGGTAAGGTATGTTCTTTGGAGGTACCTAAATTGTACCATTTTATCTTGTACACTAATTAAAGACTTGTATATTGTATGGTGTTAATGTTGGGATATCCTGGGCAAAAGAATCTCTCTGCAAAGAATAAGTATGGCAGCCCCTTCTTATAACAGATAAATATAACTTATATACAGGTATGGAATCCCTTAGCTGAAAACCCAATATCTAGAAAGCTCCAACTTATGGGAAGGCCATCTCATTATTCAAATCATTCAATTTCTTAAATGATTTTCTTTTTATCTGTAATAATAAAAGTGTACTTGGTCCTAGCTAAGCTGCATAAATCTATGGCAAAACATTCCTACGGGTTGTATTTGAGGTTTAAATTATTTCAGTAGACAATTTATGGTAATCCATATTGCAGAAAGATGGCTTCACTACAAACCCCCAGGTCCCAAGATAAAAGATCCTATAACTGTATAGCAATAAGTTGTAGTTATGATAGCTAGAGAGATACACAGAGAGAAAGGCATAATGTTGATAGATAGATTGATAGATAGATAGATAGATAGATAGATAGATAGATAGATAGATAGATAGATAGATAGATAGATAGATGGGGGAAATTCACTAATTCGCCAGCGTGGCGTCAAATCGTAACTTCACAAATTCACACACCGACTCTGGCGAATTTTCCCTAACAAAGTAGATAGACTAGCGTAACTTCACACCCTAACGCCAGGCGAAGTTGCACACTGACGAAGGATCATAATTACGCAAATTCACTAAGATGACCATTTTACTGAACGCAACCACTTACGCTAAACGTTACTTCGCCAGGTCAGACCTGGTGAAGTTCAATACAATAGATAGGAGTTTGGAAAAAAAATGGAAATTTTTTTCTAAGTCCTAAAAAAAAAAAACGCTGGTGTGTTTTACCTTTTGTAGGGTTGTAGTCTGAAAAAGAGCGAAATTTTTTGGGGGGTTACCCTCCTTCCCCTCTACATTTCCTAACATATGGCAACACAACTATACAGGGGACACATGTTTAGGGCAATAGGACAACTTTATATAATTTATTAAAGGTTTCCTGGGCTTGTGTAGTGGAATGTAGTGGCTGTAACATATACTTCTATTATACTTTGAAATTTGCACCATATGCAAATTAGGCATCGCTAGCGTAAATGCGCTTTGTCTGGCGAAGTAACACTAGCGCAACTATGCTACTGTTCACCGACCTGAGCGTAACTTCGCACTTTAGTGAATTTGTGTAGAGCTGGTTAAAATTCGCCTGGCAAATTGCGGCGAAAGTTAGCGAAGGCAACGCTAGTGCATTTTCGCAGCTTAGTGAATTTGCCCCATAGAGAGAGAGACAGACAGATAGATAGCTAGATAGATTGATAGATAGACAGAGAGATATAGAGAAAAAGATAGATAGAGAGAGAGAGAGAGAGAGAGAGAGAGAGAGAGAGAGAGAGAGAGAGAGAGAGAGATAGATAGATAGATAGATAGATAGATAGATAGATAGATAGATAGATAGATAGATAGATGATAGATAGATAGATAGATAGATAGATAGATAGATAGATAGATAGATAGATAGATAGAGATAGATAGATAGATAGATAGATAGATAGATGATTAGAGAGATAGATAGACAGATACAGATATACAAATATACAGGACAGACAAGCTTTGGGTTCCTGTGCAGAACTCTGTCCCACTTTGTATGTGAATAGGGGGTGGTACAGTATGTGTATTGCCTAATCCTTGTGCCCCCAGCAGGAAGCAGTCACTGGCTGCCCCCAGTCTATTTCTACTGCACTACCTGACACCCAGACCTTCAGCTTCATCTTCACACCTTCTGGAGATATTCACACCCTTGCCCCTAATCCTCGTCTGAGATCTCAGCCCCCTATAAAGCCCCAGAAGGAGGGTTCCCACTCAGCATTCAGGCACAGAGGAGCTCACATCACTGTGGGAAGAGGTAGATTTGGAAGTAGAAAACCCAGGAGTGGCTGGTGGTATTGGGATGCTTGGATTTAGCCAAGGGATGGAGCAGCTCTATAGCACATACTTCTCCTCCAGTGACCACCTAATGAGCTCCAGGTCTGCCCTGGACTCCCTCATGGGAATGGATTTCCCTCCTGTACAACAGAATCCAGTACAACAAGCTAATGTGAAAGGTAAGACTGTATTATATAACTTCCGTTTATCTTCTCCGTATGTCATGTTATAGCCCCCCTTTTGGCAAAAATGGTCTGATTTTATATCAAGATTTAAGCCACGGATTTAGTGTGGCAGCATTAGATTTGAGTTCTACTTTCATTTATTATCTAGATATCAGGCTCAATTTGGCCAATGGTAATCAGTCACTAATAGAGATTATTGTTGATCAAATAAAGATATTGAATCTATTATCTGATTCCCATGATTTAGAAATCTCCAGAAAACAGAAATTATCTTCCCCACAGACTCACACCCTGGCCCTAAGCATCCTATATAATATAATAAATATAATATATAAATATAATATAATAAATATAAATAAATTGTCTGTACTAAATGGAAATGTATATCAAACTGTGAGAGACCCAATTAAGCCATTGCGCCTGTCTCAACACTAATTACTGTTATATTCCATTAGCAGACATGAAGACTGGGGATCAAGCAGCCAATCAGACAGAACAGCACAAGGAAGAAACCAATCAGCAGAAGGTTTCCCCCACACTGATGTCCAATCGCAGGAAGAGAACTGTCTATAGTCCCTCAGATCTGGCCCGACTGGAGCAGTACTTCCAAACTAATATGTACCCAGACATCCACCAACGGGAGGAAATGGCCAGACAAATTGGCTTGCCCGAGTCTCGCATTCAGGTAGGTACTTGTGGTTAATGTGCCCATTCTCTCCAGTGCTGATCTGTATACTTGCATCTTTTTTAACAAAAGGCTGCAATTGTTAAGTTGAGGAAGTATTGAACCCTACAGAGTTGGTAAAGAGGTATTATGTTTTCCATTTATTGCTAGGCAATGAGCTCATCATTTGCCCCTTTATATTTCAGGTTTGGTTCCAGAACAGAAGGTCAAAAGCCAGACGCCAAGGATCCAGATCCAGCAAGCCAGCTGCTGTGGGAGATTACTATAACAGCACCCCAATGTACAACCCAGCACCCACAGCCAATGGCATGATCCCTGTAGCAGAACAGCGTATGTGCTACCAGCAGCCATTGGCCACTCTACACTATGGCTTCCACCCAAACGTTGTCATGCAAGGAACCAATCAGAGCAAGAAGTATTCATCAGCACCAGCTTCCCATTCAGGGAATGTGTTTCAGCAGCACAAGATGGGTTTTCAACAGTCAGTCCAACCTATTCAGCAGAGTTATTTGCATTTTTCCCAGGACCTCCTGTCTTGCCCTGAATCCTCATGGGCAGCCCCCAACCAGAGGCTCCCAGTACATCCGACCGCATCTAGTGCCTATCAGCACAGTTACCTGCCTAGTGAGCCCCTTACAAGCCACTGTACCCAGGGTATGAGCCCTGGAAAGGAGACTGAGAGAGACACAAGAGGGAGACATAACCAAATATCCATGCATTCTAACATCATGATGGATTTTAGCAACTTCCAGCCCAAGAAGATCATTACCCCTGACATGAACACCATCATCCCACAGATCCCAAGTGCTACAGGCTGGAGCAACCAGGAAGGTATAAATACCTACTCTACACAGGGGGCACTGCCCATGGCAGAATGTAGCCCACATGGACAGGGATCTCCTGCCTCAGACTCAGGAGTGAGTGACACATCCACAGAGTCAGTCTCAGACTGGGAAGAGAATATAATAAGAGCTCTATTCTGAATACTCAACATCTGAACAATAGAAAGTGAAGGGGATGTGGGGTAGTATTTTAGGGTCATAGCTTTAATATGACTCACCCCTTACTCACATTAAGGCACTTGGGATCATGGCTCTTTATGCAATGTGTTGTTGTAGCCCAGTGGTCCTCAAACTTGGCCCTCCAGTTGTTAAGGAACTACAAGTCCCACAATGCAATGATGGAGTCTGACAGCCACAGTCAGGCAAATGCATTGTGGGACTTGTAGTTCCTTAACAGCTGGAGGGCCAAGTTTGAGGACCACTGTTAGCCTGTTCTTAGGTCGGGCACCTCTTTGGCAATCTTTTAAGCAACTGATATTTGTTTATATTATGATGACACTATATTTCTTTATATTATGATAATTCTAATAAACTAAAAATTGTTTTATCGGATCATTGCAGTTTTGCTTTCTGATTGCCTCATATTTATCTGTATTTGATATTGTATAAAAGAATCGTTCCAATGTGTCTTTCCAAAGCCTTTCATCCATTTCACTTGCTCAGAAAACAAGGCACGAGAGGAACTAGCATATTGGTAGACTTTGGAAGAATTGCACATTAAATCACTAGGCTAGGAAAAGGTGCTGAGGATGTATCCTAAAACTATACTATTTAAGGGTCAAATATAAAGATACAGATATACAAATATAAAGATAAGAAATGCCCTCATACTGTACTTTCTTAGGGAAGTGGTATCTACTGTCCATATAGACAGAGCATAAATATTCTATGCAAAGAATGAGCTATGTATAAATTCAAGTATAAACAGAAAGAACACTAAGCATGCAAATGTGATATATAGTACTTTTTATTGAAGGTTACACATGTAGTTGGCTCTTAGGCTAAAGGGCCAGATGCTGTCAAATACAATTTTATCTACAGTGGAGCAGAGGTGTGTCAAACTTATGGCTATCCAAATTTTATATTTAATGTCCCAAATTATCATGTCCCTTTCTATAAAAAAGGTGCTATAATTTTGCTTGACTAATCATAAATAAAGGATGGTTAAGATATATTTTATCTGGTGCAACTAATACGGCAGTCCCCATGTATGTAGACTATATTAGTGGTATTCCATGCTTATACCAATTTATGACTTCATACTTCAGTGTAACAGATAAACCAATATGATCTTTGGGGGTGATATTGTATCATTTGACTCATTTTAGCTAAACAGGAAATCCTTTGTTGCCCCCTGTATGATGCAGTCAACATTCAGTCACATAGTACAGAACCAGGGCCTGTTTCCTAGACTGGGGGAGGTCATTTCCCTTGTTACCTTCACATCCTGAAGGAAGTGCAGGAAGTCTGAGGGCCCCTCGAAACTAAATAACATATGTCGTAAACTTGAGCTTGATGATGGTGATCAAACCCCTTGTGTTTTCTAAACCTTGGAGACAAGGTCCAAACAACCAGAACCTTTACACTGATCTCTAAGGTTGGCTGAGCATCCCATGCCTGAATTAGAAAACCATGATCAGATCAATCACTTCTATTCTCTTCAGCTGGTTTGTGCTCCAATGCAGATACAGATCTGACTGTAATGTGGTGCCTATTAACAAAACCAGTCTCCTCTTCTATTGTCAAAAGCTGAGACGTCAGACTAACATAGAGTGCTACTTACTGTAATTAATTTACATTTTTATCATAAACCGTCAGTGTTCCCCTATGACAGTTAAAAAGTTCCCACTGCCCAAACCCTTCACAGAGGTAAGATATTACTAACCACTAGGGGTGATTGCAATATGCACTGATTTGCTGTGTCTGGGTCATTGGCCATTCTGGAGCAGATAGACCTGTGCATAAGGATGCAACTGGTAGGGCTGGGTATATCATGCATAAACCATGGCTTTCTTTGCACTTCTGTTCACCACTTTGAAAATCTGGGAACACTGGTCCAATTTTACCCTGTTTCTGGTTATCACCTTTACTAGGGACGAAGCTTAAATGTTCACCGTGAAAGGTACGCAAGGCTTTGGTTTAGTGCCAACATTCCATATGTCCTATGGCACATTGGCTGGTTTTCTGTGTGCCATAGCCCTACACAACTTATACAGTCACAAGACTTGTGATGCTTTACACATGTATCCCAGTGTATTCACACTCACATCTCACAGGCAGGTGTAAATGTTTTAGTCCAGCCTGGGTTCAAGGATCAAAGTCTGTCCGTATTTACCTTTCCACATGATCAAAAGACCAGCCTGATGCACAACAAATCCTTTGGCCCCAGTGGATACACAGTCAACATTCATGGAAGGTGGCAATGGCTCAGCTTTGCATATCCCCTGCCCACATCCCAAAGAGACAGTAGGTTTGCTATTTCCTCTGTGGTGAGACAGCAGCTACCTGGCCTTTGTGGCTAATGTGCATACCTCCTGTATACGTCCTTGTTTCCCTTTATTTGTCAAATTAGAATAAAGTTGAATCCCTCTCTTCCACAGGATGTGCCTGGGCTACTTCCCCAGATCTCCTGTCTATATCTATGAAAAGGGATATTTAGTTTTCCTTTGTTAAATATTAAAAAGAGTAGTAGAGGCATCGATTGCTTCTACTGAGATTGGGTCTTGAATGTGGCAGACACTGGGGAAACGCTAGACTATGTTCCATTATTTTAATCTTAACTGTTTTCTCTTCATATTCTGCAATCAATGTCAAGGAAATGGAATTGAATAACCCCTAAGTAGGGTAACTATTGCCTTAGTTACGTTATGGACCCCTTTTATGGAGAGAAAGTAAAACGATGACACAATATATTGGTTGACAAGTTAGAAAAATGCACAATTTCACAAACGGCATAATCTACTAAGGATGATGTAATTTTTATTTTTTATATTGCAGTAGCTTTAACGCAAAACATTTCCCTATGATGAGGTAACATGCATTCCTGCCATAGAGACCCCTCTACTAAAGATCAGACCCATCATTGGTGAACACGAAGGGACATTCCCAGAAATACCCACCCTGAAGCTAGACTTGACTGGTAATTAATGGACCGCTAATGGCACCACCCTGAAAACACATATCTGCTTGGTTGCTTTGTTTGTTGTGGGCTTAGAACAAAAAGGCCTATTATGTGTATTGATTCAGGAAACCAGAGGGCCTGGGACAATGAGAGTATGAATAGCACAGGGTTGGGGGTGCCTGTATTATATGTCCAGGGAACCTCATTGTGACATAGCACTGTGATGTCTGACAGAAGTATGAGGTCAAATGGTTTAATATACACTGCTCTAGTGTGTGTGGCATATGCGTCAGTTTAGAGTGATTTGCCCACCAGTTTTTTTGTAAGCCAAATAAGCTTGTAATTTTTAACTTTTCCTGTTAAAAATATAGCAGCAGTGCACTAAGTAATGGTTCCATTATACAACCCATTGGCCTATAGTCAAGTAAAAACCCCATAATTTTGCCTATGCTGTAAAAGCTAACAGCAAATCCCTGCCTCAGGGTCAAGTGATACATTCAGATGATCTGGTCTAAATGGCTAAATGGTCATTAAAATATGGTAATTTTAAGAACACTTTATCTGTTCCAACTATTTAAAGTCATACTGTCATGGGAAAACATTTTTTTTAAAACGCATCAGTTCATAGTGCTACTCCGGTAGACTTCTGCACTGAAATCCATTTCTCAAAAGAGAAAACAGATTTTTTTATATTCAGTTTTGAAATCTGACACGGGGCTAGACATTTTGTTAATTTCCCATCTGCCCCTGGTTATGTGACTTGTGCCAGCACTTTAGGATGGAACTGCTTTCTGGCAGGCTGTTATTTTTCCTTCTCAATAGAAGTGAAGGAGTCACAAAAAATGCCCCAATGGCGAGGTGGAGATATAATACAGTCAATTTCCCAAGAAGAAACCTATTGGATTCCAAATTACAAACATTAACCCCAAAAGGATTGAACATAGAAATTGACCTACAATGTTTTTTAAAGGAATAATAACATGCTGTATGTATATTTATTCAATGAAACTAATGAAATTTTATTTTACTATACATCAAAAAAAAAAACACCAAAAGAAATTTTATTTATAGAAAAATTGATTGATTGATCAATCATGTTTTGCTGTAATTAATTTGCAGCAACCATTTAAATAGTACCGAATTGTATCATGGGTACCTACCCCTGATGAAGTATACTGGATTTACGAAACGCATTGGGTTTTATCTCTAATAAAGTGAAAAGTATTTGTTTAAATTCAAGAATATCCTAATCTCGTATGTTCCCACAACACTGCTCACACGAAACTGGAATCAAATACAGTTTTGCTGAGTTCGAAAAATAGCAACATTGAAGATTGGAAGCGCTTTCAAACGAGCACCAAGAGGAACACACCTAGGGTTGCCACCTGGCCGGTATGTTATTAATAGGAAAAAAAGATAAATATATAGGAAGGCCGGTATTTTTTTTAAGAAAAGGTGGCAACCCTAAATACACCACACCTGGGAAGGATCATAGCCGGCATTACAAACAAAGAGATCGGACTGCCATGGTGATCAGTATTACATGAACTATTACTGACAAATCTAGCACATATAGAAATACAATAAGCGCACCGCTACTTATTGCTTAGAACTTGTCTTGCCTTTTGGGATAAGTGGATCCCATAATATACGCTGGTGCTGCTGATTGCTCCACACACGAAAGCGCAGAGTCCATTTACATAATAAAATTGGACTGCAGAGGTGTTTTCAGTCAATTTGCCACCTGCGGGTTTGCCAGGAGATGCCTACATCTTGCCTATGTGCCACCCCTCCTCCATACAGCATACATACATAGGTGATACTCTGGGTTCTCTATTCGGGTGGTGCAAAGAACTGCACCTGTGAGCAGCAGGTACATGGGGGGAGCAGGCAGCCCAAGGCTCTAAGGCGAGGAGTTGTTGTTCATTTACAACTAGAAGGGTCACAGCATCTATGTTTCAAATTTATATCATTCTATGTCATCCTCAAATGGAGCTCGGGTTTTTGCTTTTCCATTGATCTTACTCTTTGAATCTCCGGCCCTAGCTTTCAGGGATTGATGTCTCTTGTGTGCCTGTGAAAGACATGAATCATCTGATAATCACTGGTGTCTTAGGGCAGAGACAGATGAGAAGATTTGGGGAGAATTAGTCGTCCTGCAACAAATCTGCTCTTCTTCTGGCGACTAATCTCCCAGAACTGCCTACCCATCGGCTATAATCTAAATGGCCGGTGGGGAGGCAGTTTGGGGAAATTAGTTGCCAGAAGAAGAGCAGATTTGTTGCAGGACGACTAATTCTCCCCAAATCTTCTCTTTGTCGCTTGGCAACTAAATCTCCCTGAATCTTCTCGTCTGTCTCTGCCCTTTATGTCTGAGACAAGAAAAAGGGATGCTCTGTAATTAAGCACCAATGATTGAGTGAGCTAATTGTCTCTGATCACCCAACACCTTTTGTCCCTGTACCCTTGTCCACTGTAATGTTCCCCTTGTTTTGGGTATCTCTTCACCTGTCTGGCACAATCTTGTTCTTCCAATGCCTTTATCTCTTTTATTCTTGTCTGTCATCCATGCTGATAATACACTTGGTGTGAGTCTGGAGGGGCTTGGGGGATGCTCTATAGCAAACATTGCAGAGCACTAGACTGTGGAACAATCAGAGGTGTTAAAGACTCATTTAGTGGCTTCTCAGTGACTTGTGATCTACTCCTTAGCACACAATTGACCAGTTAATCTTATGAGCCTTTTCAGCCGTCCTGTAATGCCTGCTAATAAAAGAGACATATTACGTCAGGGTAGATACTGAGTATGTTTATTCTTTTCAGTTAATTAAACCTGTTAAATATACATCCACAATAGAGTATCCACTACTTCTTGGTAAAACTAATTGTACCATTGACCACCATTCACATGCAATGTATAATGGCCCCCTCTTGTCACAATTGAGCAGAACATTTTCTGTGTCCAGATGGTTTCTTGCTTAGCACTTGCAGTCAAAATGTGTATGCAATAAATTCTTTAGGTGCAATTTTGCTGGATTGACCCTGGATGCTAAGGTTACCCTGGAGCTACCACCACCTTCCTGATACTTCCCCTGCATCAACAGTATAGGAAAGGAGCTTGGATCCAAGTATGTTTTAGCTCAACTGCACCTGTTAAATTTGCCCTGTTGTATGCCATATCCCTTACTAAAGGTGGCCACACACGGGCCAATAAAACTGCAGACAGATCAAGTCAGCAGCTAATTGGCCCATGTATTGGGCCCTCCGACAGGCTTCCCCAATCGATACCTGGCCGAAAGTTGGCCAGATATCGACGGGACTAAAAATCCCGACGGATTGTGGCCGCATCTGTTCATTGATGCAGTCCTGCGATCCGACCGCCTGTTTACACTTCGTTATGATCCGATCATTAGGCCAGGCTGGGCCAGGCCAAATGCACAGGTGCGCCGAGCAGGACTTGTCTGGACAGACTGGTGTATACAGCAGGGAAGGTACGTGCCTGGCAGCCCCCAATCTTTGAGCCCTAGACATGTTCCTCTTCTGCCTACCGATAGTTCTGACCTGGCCCTTACACTGGTAATCCCCTCTTCTCCACTGAAGTGGTTAACTTAAAATAATATGGTGTCACTTTAATTGGCGAGACTTTCGTTGGAAGTCCCGTGATAAAATATTGCAAATTGTTGGGTTTTTAAAGGGGTAGTTCACATTTAACTTTTAGTATATTATGCAATGGCTACTTTTTCTATTTATGTCATTTTTAATTATTTATCTTCATCTTCTGACTCTTTTCAGATTTCAAATGGGGGGTCACTGACCCCATGTGAAAAAAACTGTAAGACTGTATTCTATCTTATGTTATTCATCTTTCTATTTGGGCCCTCTTCTACTCATATACTAGTGTCTTCAGTGTCAGGCCAAGCTGACCTGGCGCCCTAGGCAACCAGGCCAGCTAAATGTGAGCATGGCTGAACACGAGTACGCATGACCTCAACCTGCGTGCGCATGTGCATAGGTGAATGAGGGGAGAACGTCGGATCGGAGGGGAGAACGTCTGATGGGTAGGGAGAGAGGAGAGCACAACATAGTGCAGTGAACATGGACTAGAGGTAGGCAGAATATGGTTTTAGAGGTATGTGTCTGGTGCCCATCTGTTGTTGCGCCCTAGGCTGGTTCCTCTTCTGACTACCCCTAGATCTGGCCCTGAGTTTCTTATTAAAACCAGGGCACGTTTCCTATAGTCATTTGGACCCTAGCAACTAGACATTAGTATTATTAGGGATCTGATATATCTATTTATCTTTAAGTGCCTCTCAGCCCATTACATCTGAGTGGGCAGAAAGTCTCACATACTGCCTTTTACCTACTCATTTCTACTTTCAAATACCTGCAATTTTTTGAGGCTTTTTCTATTCAAAAAATAATGGCCACAAGGAGGACAAACTGTGCTGGGTTGAAAAGTGCCACAGGCCTTTATACAGCAGAGCAACATAAATAATAAAACATTGTATTTTCTCTATAAAACTGCTCACTGTGCTATCAGATGTCATGAGTCTGAATGGGCTGAGATATACACAGGGACAGATTACAAAGAAATTCATGATATCAGACAATACGCCTGAAATTCAGTAGTCTGTCATTTTATTGTATGGGCCCAATCTCAGTGGAATACACAGACGCATGTTTAGCAATGGGCACACTTGGCTTAGTCATTTCCTGTTTCTGATGTCACTTCCTGGGCAAAGTGCAGAGATGAACCCCAGGCAGTGTGAAAATCCTATTCACTTGCTTTTTTATAGCTGCCTGGTGTGACAGTCAGAGACAAAAACAGAACAAAAGTCATAATGTCTAAGTGTCAGCCCCCATTGCACCTGTTCTGTTGAAAGGTGGAGAAGACCGTGTGGTGCAATGAACATCTGCATGTTACATCAAACTGAAAATATTGTAGCAACTGCCAGCTGCTGCTGGGTCAGGACTAGAGACAAAAATGATTGTGCATGGCCTTATACACATACACCAAATACTGCTACATGCACTAATGTTTCACTCATCCAACGAGAACATGATCTATGCTGCTCTGGTGAGGAGTCATAATCCCATGTTCTTCTGCATAAATCCCACAGCACAGTGACCCCAATGTTTCTATATGTCTGTAACCTTGCTATGAGCTAAGGGGGCTGAAGGCCAGTTAGGGGGAGATTTGGGGTGAGTGCTTATTTGTACCCTGGGTACCCCTGGAACTATAGCAGGGTGACTGTTACCCTAATGTTTCTATATTATCTGGAACCTTGTTCTAAGGCAGTGATCCCCAACCAGTAGCTCGCGAGCAACATGTTCTTCTCCAACCTCTTGGATGTTGCTCCCATTGGCCTCAAAGCAGGTGCTTATTTTTTAATTACTGGTTTAGAGGCAAGTTTTGGTAGCGTAAAAACATTCTCTCCTGTAGGCTGCCAGTCCATATAGGGGTTACTAAAAAGCCAATCAGAGCTCTTATTTGACATCCCCATGGACTTATTCATGCTTGTGTTGCTCTCCAACTCTTTTTTAAATTTAAATGTGGCTCACGAGCAAAAAAGGTTGGGGACCCCTGTTCAAAGGTGTTGGGGGGGCATGTTAACAGGTGAAAAAAGAAGAACATTTTGGCTTTATTCAGTTTTTATATATCTGGAATTTAGTTATGAGCTAAGAGGATCCACCCTGAAGGCCAGTTAGGGTGAGATTTGGGGGTGAGTGCTTATTTGTTTCCCGGGTACCCCTGGAACTATAGCTGGGAGGCTATTACCCCAATGTTTCTCTATATCTGTAACCTTGTTATGAGCTAAGGGGGGGCAGTCTGAAGGCCAGTTATGGGGAGATTTGAGGTGAGTGCTTATATTTTCCCTGGGTACCCCTGGGACTATAGCTGGGTGGCTATTACGCAAAATTTTCTATATATCTGTAACCTTGTTATGATCTGAGAGGGCCCAGTCTGTAGGCCAGTTAGAGCAAGATTTTGGGTGAGTGCTTATTTGTGCCTTGGGTATCCCTGGAACTATAACAGGGTGTTACTCCAATTTCTCAATATGTCTGGGAGGTAATCGCATTGACTAAATGTTGGGCCACAATGGGGGTTCTTGAACATAGGCAGTCTGAAAATCTCAACAATACAATATGCAAAGTTTCTCCATCAAAACAAAGACAGAACTGAAAAGCCCAGGAACTACTAGACAGCATTTTCTCACATTGATTCAGTTGCCTCTAAGCATTTCACTTCACAGACACATTTGCCCTTCAAAGAAAAGAAAGACAATACAATGTGGATTCAGGACTGACCTAAAAACATTTTATCAATGGGTCTAAAATAACTTTACAGCTTTCCCTTATTTTTACCCTCATGGAAGAGCAACAGGGGGCTTGGCACACTTTGCGTTGCTGGACACTTTGCTGGAATAAACATGAGTCCCTTTTCTTCTTTTGAAGTGCAGCATGCAACCATGACTGAGGCAGCCAGTTGGGGTGTTGTTTATAATGGGTTCACATTTATAATTACACCGATCTCACCACTAAAATGAAGATACTGTATTTAGCGTGAACCACCATTTATAAATGCATAAATTAACATATATAAATACAGAAGGGATATTATTCCCTCTAAATATAAGGCTCTTATAACATGTGACACGGGTCACAGAACACTTGCTTTCTGCTATTCCTTAGGGTGGGAAATGCATGCACATTGGCACATATAAATGTGCCATTATAGTGTATGGGAAGCACATTGCCTGTTGGGTATTGTAGAGTTTTTCACAGACCATATTGACTGACCAATGGTCTGGCATTCCCAAAATTGTCAGCCCAAGTGCCCTATTGTCTAGTCATTATAGCAAATTCCCAAAATAAAAAAGTATCCCCAAATAATAGGCTACTAAGCAGTGTTCATATAACTGAACAAACAGACAATCATTTTAACATTTAGGTAACAAAGCTTTTACAGACTGACTACTGCCTTGTTTTAGGGGGTTCCCAAGATAAGAGGTGCCGCCTCTTCCTGCCTCATGAATTAGGCACTTTGTAATGATGTGCAAAAAGCCAAAAGTGAGTCAGGAGAACCAAGTGTCTGTAAATGTTCAGTTGACCATGTAGACAAGAGTGAGGTTGAGGGTCTAACTTCCATGATCATTGGTGAGACGGAACAGAGTGATTGATGGGAAGCATAAAGCATGGGGACGCATTAGTCTGCATGCTGCCTGATCACACAGACAGTGTTGGAAATAAAATGCCCTGTAAAGCATTTATGACTGCCCTGGTAATGACTGTTAATGTCCCATAATTAGGTTTGTGTGTTTCTGGACAGGCACCATCCAGGAGCAGCAGAGAAGGAATAGTCTGTATATTTATCTCCAGATGTCCTTGATTTCGTCACTTGTATGGGATGCAAAATAAAGTAACTATTCCTGGAGTGCAGGCACCAAATATACAGAGCAACAGAGAATTCTTACTTGGCCTCAGCAACTTTGCAGTTAGCCTTTGATTTTAGTTTTTTATTTAATATCCAATTTTGCTTATTTCCAAAGTTAAAAATGTTTGCTATGGCCAGTGACCCAAATTCAGGATTGGACTGGACGTCAGTGCACTGGGTGAAATCCCAGTGGGCCCACCAGGTTTCCAGTACGTCCAGTAAAACCTTATTAATGGACCAATAAGTTACCGTCAGTAGTGAAGTTGGCAGCCAATATCAGCCTGTTATATGCCCAGCTAAAAAGCCAATCTTGGCTTTCAACTGTCCTCTTGAGTATGCAACATATAGGTAATTTTTTTTCTTAATTGTTTCTGATTGGATGTTTTCTATATAAAAGCTTATGTCCTGTGGATGGGATCTTAGCCCATGATTTGGGGGTCCGTTTACAAAAGTGCGGTAAATTTGACTATAAGTTTCCGCATGTTATCGCTGAGAATATTTTTCTACCAGAATATTTGCAGCGACTAAGTTTACTAAACAGCGATGTGCTCAGAAGTCATTGTGATCACTTGCGGTAACTACATTAGCGAATCAGCTTACGTTAGCGTAATTTTAGCGAGTTGCGAATTTTCTGGCAACAAATTACGTTTGCAAATATTCTAGAAAATAGTCTTGTTTTATGCGTTAATAATGGCGTTAATTATGGCAATTTTTACTGTGACCTTTATGGCCAGAAATGCATCTTTCAAAACTCATAAACTTTACTGACTGATGATTATACCATCCAACAACATTACCAGAGTGACACCAATCAAACATGTGTGTATCATATAAACCCATACTTCATCCATCCACGAACACACCCTTCTGCCAATAGAATCCTATGAACCAGAAATCATACCAGTTATCTATTTGTATCATTTAAATGCACAGTTTATTGAAAATTTTACTTTATGGCCAAAAAATAAGTTAACGCCACTCTATAAATGGCGGTAAAATGTTGCAAATATTCTTGCGTTAATTTTGTCTTTCACACATTTCGCTGTTTAGTAAACCAGGCGTTAATGCGTACATAGTGTTATTTTCAGCAGATGCGATAACTGGCGAACACATATTCTTGCGCAAGAAAATTCGCAAATTTATATGTACCGCAGGTTAGCAAACTCGCGAAAACATATTCTGCGTTAAATTTGTCTATATTTTGTGCGCAAATTTTTACCACACTTTAGTAAACGGACCCCTAAGTATCTTGCAGGTACGAAAGGCGTAGAGCAGGGGTATCCAAACTTTTGGCTTCCCTGGGCCACATTGGAAAAAGAAAAAATTGTCTGGGGCCATACGTGAAATACACAAACACTTTTGATTTGGAAAAGTAAAGAAAATGCACAGAAAAGAACAACAATATCAGTTGGATAATCAGATGGCGCTATACACTGGAATATGGGAC
>CM044440.1:12632336-12643217 GCA_024363595.1 Xenopus borealis | reverse complement strand
GTGTCAGTATCTCTTTAAGTTTAGGAACCTAAAAGGTACGTGGAGGAGCAGCCGAATGCTGCTACAACAATCTTGTGCTGAGTTGTCCTTCACCCCTTCATACACAGGGGCACCCAGATTCTCTGTAGATACAAGATGACTGTAATTAAGAATTGCAGACTGGCAATATATCATATTGGAATTGGCTGAATGAGCTGAAATCTGCTTTATTACACACAAGGGAGATTTCCGGGGTGAGACAAAAGCAAGAGATGTGCCAGTAGAGGCCGGTGACTCACATGCAGCTGACAGGAAGGACTGAGCGCTGACTCTCCCAAATTCTGCAGCGGAGGGGTCAGTCACTTCTAACAGCCCAGAATGGAGATTGTAATCAAGAAGAATGGACAGAGCACACATTGCAATCTGTGTCCCAATGCCTCAAACAAAATGCAGTCAACATCTTGTTCCACAACAAAGCCTTTTGAAACCAAGTCAGAAAAAGAAGAAGGCAGATAATGCAAAAACTATATAAAAGATAAAATGAAGACCAGTTGAAAAGTTGCTTAGAATTAGCCATTCTATAAACCACCAAAAGTTAGCTTAGTGATCCACTCCTTTAACGTCTCGAAGGAACTTTAGCAAAAAACAGGGGCACAATCATATTGGTTAGAAAGCCATATGGGTGCCACAATATGAGTAATAAAACCATGTGGGTGCCCAGTATGGGTGAGAAGATCACAAGGGTGCCACAATATAAGTCTAACAGCCTCATGGGTGCCACAATAATAGTAAGGATCCTTGCAGGCCCCACAATATTAGGCTTATGCTAAATACAAGTGCCTGGCTGATATGGCGAGTGACAGGTGTATGGAACAGGATTCCCTGCACCCTGTAGTGCTACACACTGGGGGTTATTTATCAACACTGGGCAAGTTTGCCCATTGGCAGTTACCCATAGCAACCAATCAGATTGCTGCATCCATTGTTCTACTTGCAGCTGGCTTCAAAAAGCTAATCACTGATTGGTTGCTATAGGTAACTGCCTATAGGCAAATTTGCCCAGTGTTGATAAATGAGCCCCACTGTATCTTGTGAGTGATTTACAAGAAGCAGGTTACATTGTGACTTCACTGTGTCACTCCTAGTGGAAATGTCACACTGTTCACTGCACAACTGCTATACATAAACCACCCATTCATTATGTCTCTTTCATCTATGATTCCCATTCCTCAGAGCTGTTTTGGGTTGACTCCTGACCTTTTCCTATGAACTTTAACCTTACTCACAGTTTGCTTTCCCTTCTCCTTGGCCTGTGGAAGGTATATTCACAGCTTCCCCAGCTCCGGCGCTGCTTCTTCTGTGTCCCCTGTTCCAAGATGGCGGGGTAATGCACGTGGTCAGCGCGGCCGCCCGCGTCAGAATGGACGCAACGGTGTAATGCGACGGAATTGACACAGCGTCATGGGTTTTGGTGCCTAATGATGCCTATCAAAAGCGCCAGAACACTGCAGTCTGTGCCCTAATATAGGTTCCACTTCGTGAGTTCCTGGGAGTGGTTGATTACTTATTATTGGATTCCTGATTATTGACTTCGGCCTTTTTATTGTATTGAACCTTTTCTGCCTGGATTGACCCTCTTGCCTGGACTCTTTGGTCTAACCCCTTTTTGATACCTTGAACTGTACTGGACTTTCCGTCCTACCTTCGGGCCTAGACTGTGAAATGGCTACATCCATGGATCAGTAAACATGGGAAAGTGCAGCAGTAGGTACCAGATCAGACCTTTGGTTTATGTCTCACCCATTGGTAGCTTTACTGAATTCCTTCCCATCATTAATAATGAGCTTTGTTATACCCCACTAATGACATTGTGCTATTATGAGAAATCCCACTGCATTCTACCCATTCTCTAACCCATATCCTTTTCTATTCAGAGCCACTTGCCTAGGCCACATTTCCTTATACAGTAATCTCCTCTGAGGAACAATAATTCTTTAGAAAAGGCAAAATATATTGCATCAGCTGCACTGCCTGGGTCCAAATTCTAATTTCCTTCCTCACAGACATATCTTATGTTAGTCTGTCATGACCCGAGCCTCATAAAAGCACACGGACTGCTTGAAATCACTTTATTGATGATGATGTCACCCTGCTCCCAATCCCATAATATCCTTGCAAAGAGGTCCAAGATAATGATGAGACATAACCCTCAATGGCTGAACATCGCTTTATAAGGGATATTGCCGTCAGAATAAAGGAATTAAAGGAGAAATTAATAATAAAGGAAAAGTCTGTATTTTATCTAGAAAACTTACTGTACCAGCCCAGAGGTTCAGAAACCCTATAACGCTAATGATCCAGGTATTTATATTTGCCCCCAGCAGCTCCCCATCTTGGATCTTGTTAGGCATCTTTTGCGTGTCAGTGGCACTGCACATGCTCAGTGGCCTCCGGCTGCTGGGGAGACGCTACGCTTAGGGGTCGGAGAAATAATCAAGCCAAAAGTGAGGTTCATCTGTTATAGAAGCTGATGCTACAAGACTATAAATCACTTCTGATGCAGACTGCACTGATTTCTGAACTGCCAGAAAATTACAGAAATGAATCCTTTCCAAATCCCCCTGTCCCCTCAGCAGAAGGGTTAAAAAAATGTTTAGCTAAGATGACAAGCTGGCAAATTTTGGACCCTCTCTAGAACTGGAAAAGTGGCACCCAATAACACAGGGTGGCTCCCTGTCTTGTCAGTTATTGCTCAGAATTACCTGCTGACAAGTGATGGCTTCTTTTTCCTCCTATTAGGAGGAAAACACCCTGGGTTTCCCCTTGGTATACAGGTAGAAGTAACCCTATTATGTTTCCCTAAAATACTGTTAAGCTGGCCTAATATTCAGCAAGTACAGTGTGAATGTATAGCCTTCTTTAAAGGGATTCTGTCATGATTTTTATGGAATGGTTTTTATTTCTAAATTACATTGGTTACACTGCAAATAATTCACTCTACAATATAACATGTAATTCAGCAAGTGTATTTTTCTTATTTGTAATATTGGTGTGTAGGTGCATCTCAGGTCATTTTGCCTGGTCATGTGCTTTCAGAAAGAGCCAGCACTTTAGGATGGAACTGCTTTCTGGCAGGCTGTTGTTTCTCCTACTCAATGTAAGTGAATGTGTCTCAGTGGGACCTGGATTTTACTATTGAGTGCTGTTCTTAGATCTACCAGGGAGCTGTTATCTTGTGTTAAGGAGCAGTTATCTGGTTACCTTCCCATTGTTCTGTTGTTAGGCTGCTTGGGGGGAAAGGGAGGGGGTGATATCACTCCAACTTACAGTACAGCAGTAAAGAGTAATTGAAGTTTATCAGAGCACAAATCACATGACTGAGGGCACCTGGGAAACTGACAATATGTCTAGCCCCATGTCAGATTTCGAAATTAAAAAAAAAAAATTAAAAATGGATTTCAATGCAGAAGTCTGCTGGAACAGCACTATTAAATGATGCATTTTTTTTTAAAAAAAACATGGTTTCCCATGACAGTATTCCTTGCTTAAAGCTTTATGGCAGCTCCCACCCTAATGTATAAATAGAAAAAAGGAATGTTCTGGGCACACAAAAATCTGTACCTGCACTCTGCACTGTTAGAATAAAAAAAAAAACTCTACCTATCTATACAGGCCCTTGGAAATCCCAGGGGATAGAGGAATATCTTTTTATAGAAAAGAAGCTGCCAGAGACAGATCCCTGGAGGAGTTGACAGCCCTGATAATGACACTGCAGAGATGTTGGTGCAGCACAAGAACTGGGTGACCTTGACAGTGATACCTGGAGCTGATACTGTCAGTATGGGAGGGAGACACAGCTTTTGTAGGTTATTCGGGGGAAAGAGGAGTAAAAGTGGGGGCTAAGAAGGAAAGGGAGACAGAAGTGATGTCAGGCCATGGAGGACAGTAAGCACATCTGAGTCTATGGCGGCAGCTTTAGAGGGCGACGCTCTGATTCATTTTGTCTAAAAAAAGCTTTCTCCTTCTCACTGACCCCATCTAAAAAGAAGGCACCACATTTATTATTATTGCTACTTTTTATTGCTCCTCTTTCTATTCAAGCCTCTCCATATTCTAGTCTGTTATTCAAATCAATGCATGGTTGCTAGGGGAATTTGAACCCTAGCAAACAGATTGCTGAAATTGCAAAGCGGAGAGCTGCTTAATTAAAAGCTAAATAACTCAAAATAGGTGGAGCAGATGGGGCAAGAGGTGGAGCAGGAGAACAGGACAAGAGGGGGAGGAGTTCTCACTCTGTGGAATGGGTCCGGGCCAGCCCAGTCCGACTATGGTTGCCACCCGGCCAGTATTTTACAGGCCTAGCTGGTAAAACACTTGCCAAGGGCTTAGATCAAGTTAAGTGAATATTGGGGACTGGGGTGACTGTGAAATGGAAACTCGAACACAGCTTCAAGACTACATTATTTAAAGTTGTTACATTTGGAATACTCCAAATACCTGTTCAATATCTATACTGCTAAAATTATACCGTAGGTCATCAACATCTACAACAGGAAGAGCCCAGTTGATAAAAGTATCATTAAAGGGAATATGTTTCCTGCTATCTCTAAATCACAGATTATTGAACTGTATATAAAGTATATGTATATATAGATATATATATACCATGACACAGGTGGAAAATAGCTTAGATGCGTTTGTGCAATTCGATCTCAAGGGGATATTTTGGTGTTGGGATTCTGCATACCCCTGGAGTGGATAAAGATAGACCATACTTCTCATGTCTCATTGACATTTCAGGAATAACTGGGTGTCCCTAACCTGTAAACACATGGAATTCCAAAGGCCCCGTCAAGCAGTCTGCGCTGCTGTAATGGAGCTTTCATGGGATACAAATAGTATTGGGCTGCTCTATTCCTGCCAGTCACATGTAACCAGCTCCAGACTGAGGGGAAAGTGGTGGTGGCAACGTTGCCTCTATCTCCTCAACGATGTGTGCAAAAAAATATATATATATTAGCTAGCGCTAATTCGCCAGCGTGACGTCATTTCGCAAATTCACTAACACGGACTCTGGCAAATTTTCGCTAGCGAAGCAGATAGACTTGCACAACTTCGCACCCTTACGCCAGGCGAAGTTGCGCACTGACAAAGGATCGTAACTTCGCAAATTCACTAAGATGAACATTTTCCTCAACGTTGGCACTTACGCTAGACGTTACTTCGCCTGGTCAGACCAAGTTCAATACAATAGATAGGAGGTTGAAAAAATGTAAATTTTTTTCTTAGTCCCAAAAAAACGCCGGCGTATTTTAGCATAGGAGGGTGATAGTCTGAAAAAGATCGATAATTTTTTTTGGGGGGCTACCCTTCTTCCCCCCCTACATTTCCTAACATATGGCAACACAACTATACAGGGGGCACATGTAGGGCAATAGGACAACTTTATTTTATTTATTAAAGGTTTCCTGGGCTTGTGTAGTGGAATGTAGTGGCTTTAACATATACTTCTATTATAACTTAAAGTTCCTGCCGTATGCAAATTAGGCTTCGCTAGCGTAACAGCGCTCTGCCTAGCGAAGTAACACTAGCGCAACTACGCTACCGTTCGCCGACCTGAGCGTAAATTTGCACTTTAGTGGATTTGTGTAGCGCTGGCGAAAATTCGCCTGGCAAACGCTGGCGAAGCCTACGCTGGCGAATTTTCGGGTTTTAGTGAATCTGCCCCATAGTGTCTATGGAAATCTATGGATCTGAATACAGTGCTAGGGTCAGAAATCAAATGCAGGTTAAGGCTTGTGTATTGTGCCACATAAACTCTTGCACCTACTGAAGCAATCTGCTGCTGCTACATACAGGGTTGTGATAGCATTAGGGCTCCCCATTAAAGGCCTGCTCTAAATATCTAAATATGTTTGTATTGAAGCCAGTGTAAATCTCTCTTGGTAAAACATGTTACATAATGGCACAGACACTGCCCCTTACTATATCCATTACCCATTACTATAAGGGAGAGATAAATACTGCTACAATACAGTGACTCTTTGATTTTAAATTTATTGTAGGGAGATTTAATGCGCTTTTGCCGGCTTCAACTTTAGCTTTAAATTTTTTTTATTTTTAGCAGTAGAAATGATGCATTTCCCTCCCTGCTCCAGGACGCAAGAATGGAAAATTCGCTCAAGCCTTAAATCATTGTGTGACACGTGGAAGTACCTGATACTAAAAAAGAGTCTGTGGAATTGTTTCCATTGCAGGAAAGATATGTTACCTGTAATCCTTTTCTGTCACCAGTCTGGGCTTCAAAGTAACCCCTGGGGTTAAGAAAAGTGGTTGAAAGGCATTGGGCTATGGCAGCATGTGATACAGTGGAGCTGAACTTATATTTATTGCTGGAGTTGAACTTATATTTATTCCTGGAGTATAACAAACCACAGAAACAAGGAACACCATTAATTTAGGACCATTTTGTGCTAGTCTGTTGCCTTACTAACCCTTTTGTCTGCCCTGCACACGCCATCCCCCACCCCTACTCACCATTAATCCTGATGCAAGCCCAAACTGAGGGGCTGGTAATCTCTCCGGCACATAATCCATGTATGTTCTTCTGCACTATAAAAGATACATTTCTCTAAAGCTATGTGTGCTCCACAGGGGCTGGGCTTCCATAATTGGTAGGGCCTTCCCCCTAGGAGACCTGTGTTAATGGCCCACTGTAAAAGGGACTCCAGGTAAGAAAAAATAAGACCATGTCTGACCACATTCCTGATCTTCCCTGGTCAATTCCCGTTATTCTGAAATATGTTTGTGGTCTGTACAATTGGCAGCCAGCAAATTTGATAGTCCCACCCCATTTGTGTATGGGACCCCCACCTTGACCTGGCCCATTGCAGGACTTCCTCCTATCTCTCCCTGATGGAGGCAGTGGGAATTATCAACTTGCCTAGTGGCAGAAACACCCTTTAAAAAATTCATTCAAAAGCAAAAATTCTTTCTGCATACCAGAACTCGGAGTACATTATAAGGGTTTCTTTGAGCTTCTGACATATTTAAATTGAATGGTCTTGTGAATGGTTTAAGCCTACTAAAGTGAGTGGACTCCTTGTCTTGCTGTGTAAAGTCTACTAAAGTGAGTGGTCTTCTTGTCTTGCGGTGTAAAGTCTACTAAAGTGAGTGGACTCCTTGTCTTGTGGTGTAAAGTCTACTAAAGTGAGTGGACTCCTTGTCTTGCGGTGTAAAGTCTACTAAAGTGAGTGGACTCCTTGTCTTGCTGTGTAAAGTCTACTAAAGTGAGTGGACTCCTTGTCTTGCTGTGTAAAGTCTACTAAAGTGAGTGGACTCCTTGTCTTGCTGTGTAAAGTCTACTAAAGTGAGTGGACTCCTTGTCTTCCCAGTATTGGGAATAGTTTTATTTATGGGCAGATATATCAAAGGTCAAATTTAATTTTTTTTTTACTCTAATAAATTTGAATATACTCACAACTCTAATGGGAGGTTATTTAAGGGGCAAGGAAAGGCAAAGAAATAAAATCCAATTTTTACTTTCTTTAATGAAAAGAAATCTATCTCCAATATACTTTAACTAAAAAATGTGTACCCTTTTTATAAGAAACCTGACTGTATGCAGTGAAATTCTCCCTTTATTTAGTGTTGTGGATAGGAATTGTCACACGGTCCCTAACTTCTGGCAGGAAAACAATCATACTTATGAACAGCAGGGGGAGCCCCTGCCTTACCAGCAGAACTCCAGCAGCTTTGTTTTTTGATCATTTATGATGATCCCTAAGAAGCCCCACACTGAGCATGTGTATGTAGTCTAGTCTTGCAAAGATGTAAAACAAAGTTACAAGATGACAGCCCCCTGTGGCCAACTTTGAAAGCATAAATCATTTGTTTGATTAGGCTTGTGGTGCAGTAAGTTCATGTTTACGTTTAGTATACAAAATACAGCATTTCTAGCCTAAGGGTAGGGACAGACAGGGAGATTCTGTCGCCTGGCGTTTTTAGCAGGCGACAATCTCCCCGAATTTCCTTCTCCCTGTCTGCCGCTAGTAAAAGGGACAAAGTGCCAGCGCCTGTGCACACGCTGCGCGGCGATTCCCGGAATCGCCCGAAGTTTCCTCACAAGGTAATTTGGAGCGATTTTAAAAATCGCGCCGCTCCGTGTGGACACGCGCCGGTGCCTAGCTATTTGGGGAGATTCGGGGGCGATCTGTCGCGGCGAAAAGTCGCCAGGCGACGGATCGCCCCCGAATCTCCCCGTCTGGACTAAGCCTTAGTCTATTTTACACTTTCCTTGCCCTTGAAGAAAAAATTCTAACGTCTAATATTCGATTGAATAGTCCTGACCCGAAAATTCTGAACAAATTCAAATCGAGTTTTCCCTCCGAAATAAACTCGAACGTCAGGAAGGCAATTAACATATTCCGATGGTTCAACTGACCTCTGCCATTGACTTCTAAATGAACTCGGCAGGTTTAAGGTGGCGAATATCCGAATTACAATGTAAATGAGATAGGATGGTGGGTATTCTATACAGAAAAGGTGGCAGTGTCTTTTGGAGACAAAGTGACCCTGGGGCAAATCTTTATAATATAGTATGAAATATAATTTCCAGGGGTGTAACTACCGGAGGAGTAGGGGGTGCAACTGGGACAGGGCCTGCACCCTCTAAGCGCCCCACTGGCTGGAAATGGTTTCAGAGGCGCACGCATCACGGACAAGGGAGGGGCTGCACAGCCCACACCAGGGCCCGCCCCCACCTGATCATTTCAGGACCATATGATTTGGTTTCCAGGATGGAGGGGTTTATTTGTTAAAAATGTTTTTTCTTTGAGGAGACTCGCCAAAAAGCTTACACTGACTGCTGGCCTAGCAGAACTAGGGTGGTTTTGGCAAGGTTGAAAATATATGCCAATTAGGAAGTGAGTTTGGCAGAAAAGATTAAGAATGATGTGATATTCCAGATTAGTATGGGAGAAATAGGAGCAGGTCTTGTTTTCGATCTGTGGGGGTGTCACTATAAGTATAAGTCACCTGATTAATAGCAAAAAATGTTTGTAAAAAAAACAAAAAACACTTTTATTGCAATCCTAGATAACATAATTCTTAACTGTGTCTTGGCTTAATGATTTATGATTCATAGCTGTAAGTGCACTTTATTTCAGGCTAATTCCCCTTGAAATAGTGCAGATGTGGCTGATTTCATTGGTCTCTGAAGTGCAGAAATGGATTCAAACAGGATCTGCTGTGCGGGAATTAAATCCAGATGTCATTAAATCATTTTATCCTATCCTGCCCCGGTTATATATAACACATATATCAGCAGGGTCGCCTTCAGAAATCACAGGGCCTTGTATGGCAACAGTTTCTGGGCCCCCTGGTCCCCGCCCACTCTCAAGCCCCACCCCACATCTAATCCACCCCACAGTAAAAAGGCCACAGAGACAGCAGAGCTATAACATAGTGATGGGCGAATTTCTCCCATTCGTGAAATTTGCTAAACCGCAAAGAATGTGTGCACAGATGTGACAAAATCTGACATTTTTGCAAAGAATTGTGAAAATCGGAAATCTAAGCTGACGCTGGAGTTAAAGTCAATGGGTGTCTGATTTGGACGCAAGTGACTTTTTTGGACACTTTTTTGGACGTGCGTCAAAAATATTTTGATGCCAGTGAATTTTCGTGCGTGAATCAGATTTGCGCATTTATTTGCGGGCGGCAAAATTCACCACAAATTAGTGCCAAACAAATTTATTTGCCCATCACTACTAAAACATTAAACCCCTCTAAGCTATAAAAAGCCATTGGTGGCCAGCCCATGTTATAAAAAGCCATTGGTGATTAGGGTACCCCCCTACAAGTAAAAACTAAATATTGAGGGCCTGCCCCAACAAGTTATAAAATGCTATTGGTGGCTAGGACCCCCATAAGTTATTAAAATCTACTGGTGACCACGACCCCCCACCCCCTTCAAGTTAAAAAAACAAAATATTGAGTATAAAAAGTCATTGGTGGCCTCCTTTAACTTAAAAAAAAACTTGTCCATTCTTCACTTACTTGATTAGCTGGGCCCCCCTGCTTTCAGCGTGCTGCCAGCTTCAGAAAGAATAAGTCCCGGTCAAGCTGCATTGGGATTGGATAGGCTGGAGGTGAAGTTCCTACTTCCCCTATCCAGTCCCTGTACAGCTTTACCGGGACTTCTTAAAGGACCAAAGGATACAGAAAACTTGTCCAGGGGCTCAGGTGACCAATGGTTTAATAATTGGGGGTTGGAGGGCCCCACTAACTTAGCATTCCTGATGACTGTCCTGCCTCCCCCCTGCCCCACCTTATTAGTAATTACAATATATGTTGGACTCTATATAAATATGTTATTAATAATAATTTTAATAATAATAGCCAGTCAATGCCCATTTAGCAGGTCAATTCATGATCCTTATTGCCACAAACCTGCAAGAGGGCTGTGCCATTAATGAAAACAAATGGTTCATTTTGATGGGGAACGATGACATGGTCCCTTTACCCCACTGGCGGGTAATTATTGTGGCTCAATTTTATCACTGAACCTCACATATAAAGGCAAACCGCTTACATTACCGTTATGTTGTTTAAAGGAACAGTTACACCAAAAAAAAAGTTTTGGCCGAATACCGAACAAAATCCAAATACTAATTTGCATATGGAAATTAGGGGTTGGAAGGAGAAAACATTTTTTTACTTCCTTGTCATGTGATTTCCCTCCCCAAATATGCAAATCAGGATTCAGTTCGGCTGGCGGAAGGATTCGAATCCCGAACCGGATCCTGGATTTGGTGCATCCCTAGTTCTACAGAGTTTATCTGCTATACACTATACAGTAAACTGTGCCATTTAGCTGTATTTCAATTATGTCCATTGCAA
>CM044440.1:12372168-12382654 GCA_024363595.1 Xenopus borealis | reverse complement strand
ATGTGTCTCAGTGGGACCTGGATTTTACTATTGAGTGATGTTCTTAGATCTACCAGACAGCTGTTATCTTGTGTTAAGCTGGTTTTACATTATAAGATCCGCTCATTTGGGGACATGAAAAAATTCATCTATATTGCAGCAAGACATCGATGGGAAGACCCATCAGAGGCCCCACACAGGGGCAGATAAGCTGCCGAATTGGTCTACAGGACCGATATCGGCAGCCTTATCTGCCTGTGTATGACCACTTTTAGGCAGCTGGTTACCTTCCCATTGTTCTGTTGTTAGGCTGCTGCAGTACAGCATTAAAGAGTTACTGAAGTATATCAGAGCACAAGTCACATGACTGGGGGCTCCTGGGAAACATATTTCCCCATGACAGTATCCCTTTACACTCAGCTGGTAGTTTAGAATAGTCTGGTGTAGTTACAGCAATTATCTGATTGGTTGGTTTAAGTTACTAGTTCAAGGTCAACGCTGCCCTTTTTACAGAGAAAAAACTTAAATAAATGTTATTACAATGTGGCTGAACTACTATGCTCTGCCCGCTCTAAATTCTTGTGTGCATAAAACAAACATAATAAGTGCGCAAGGAGTTAGGCACGCCAAGTGCAAGCAATGCAACGCCCCAGTGCTATAAATAAGTCTCCCCAAAAGTACAAAGCATACAAGCAGCTGTTTGCTCAGAAACGCTCGGGTACAACCAGCACGCAGCAGTCTCCCTAGAACTCACATGTACCACTGACCTGCAACTTTGTATTAAAGGAACCCAGAAATGCAGAAAATCCATCACCTGGTTCTTAAAGGAGAATTCAACGCATAACATAAAAAACCCTACTCTACCCCCCCTACTCCCCCCCAGCCTAGCTTGCAACCATCCCCATCGACCCCCCCCCGGGCAAATACCGCTAACTTTTTATTTACACCTCTGTGTAGATTCTGTCCTCGGGAGTTCACGGCAGCCATCTTCGTTTCTCCGTAAAACTTCGGAAGCAGAATGGAGTTTTCGGTGCATGCAAAGTCGGAGTAATATTCCGGTCCCAAATAACTGCGCATGCGCCAAAAGTCACGATACTCTCTGAAAATATTTCGGAGATTATCGTGACTTGCAGGGCATGCACAGCTGTTCGGGACAACGAAAAGATCGACGGCTAGAATGTAAATCGACGGCGGGAAGTCAGTTTGGGGAGATTAGTCGCCCCGAAGCAGGAGATTTGTCGCCCGGGCGGCTAATCTCCCCAAATATGACCATGCGTCTCTGCCCTTATGAAAGAAAATAGAATTCCATGCAACTTTCCAATATATATTTAGTGTGCCAGCAGTTGCATAAAAAAGAAAAAAAAAAAAACCCGAATCCCTTATATTAATAAAGGCTACACAAACACAACAGGTTTCATCCCCCTCACAGGAATATGCAAATTACCAGCGATTCTCTGGGAAGAATAAGCAGCGCTCTAGCCCTTGATTGCCAAGTCTCTCATCATCCCAATCAAGTGAAATAAAAGGTGGTATAATACCTGCCCTTATGGGGCCCAACGTGCTCATTTACGGGCATTCAGAGCTCAAGTTTCTGATTCCAGCAAAAAAACTGGCCCCAAACCACTTGTGTGCTTTAGTAATTGTCTCCCGGCCCTGACGTGTCATTTAAGTGCTGCATCCACTAATGAGGCTCTGATTGGCTCTCTGTGTTATTCTGATGAGAAGAGAGTGGAATAACGAGGGACCAGCACCATTATCCATCTTGTACTTATCTGCATGGCTCTAATTAGCCCCCGTTGTACCCTGTAATCAGAACAGAACTGGCCATTACCGCTGCACAAAATATCCCTGAAACATATCGGTCTGGATGAGAACCATTTATACCTAATGTATACCTATAGAATGTCCCCCATGATGAGCTAGGGAAGAAATACAGTGCTGCCCTAAACTTCTCCTACAGATCCCTCGCCCCCAAAAAGAAACCATGAGGGGCCCAGCTCCCAACATGAAAATGTGCCTCCCAAAGAGTATAAGTTTCTCCCAGCCGCAAAAGAGGACCCCCATGGTACACAAAAATAAGAATGACAAAACAATACCCTTTGGCAGGGTACCCTGTGGTATTCACCCTAAACCCCCTTCCAAAGGGCCCCCCATAGAAACAGACTGTCAAGCAATTAGTGCAAATCCCAAGCAACTGTTTCAGTCCAACTATCGGCAGCTTTCAACTTCCATCATTTACTCTGACCCCACTGCAACCAGCACATGCATGTAGATGTGAGTCGCAGCAAACAAAACTACTGACTATTAAAGGACTTGTCAACCCCAAAAATATATATTTTTTTTGTTTGCCTTATTAAAGAAAACACAATTATAAGCAACTTTCCAGTACGAACTTGTTTCAAATTGTTAGTGTTTGCTAAGTTGTTTGTAAATGTGATTGCTATTGAAAGCAGCAGTCGCTTAAGGGGAAGGCCAGACGGGGAGATTCGGGGGAGATCTGTCGCCTGGCAACTTCTCGCCGCGACGAATCTCCCCCGAATCTCCCCGAATAGCTAACTAATGCTGCTCACCCGCTCTGCGTAAAGTCGCCTGTGCTTGTTCGCACGCAGCGGCGCGATTTTAAAAGTCGCTCAAAGTTGCCTCGCCAACAATGTTGCAAAAACAAGTCTCCAGCAAAGACAGGTCTGACAAGCCCTTGGCTGGTGTTACATTGTTTCAAAAGCCAGAGCCACCGGGGCAGAGAATAGAAAAGGACAGACAAACACGGCTTTCAAAACAACATGAAAATGTGTAAATAATGTATATTGCAAAGTTTCTCTGAAATAGGTTCGTTTATTAGGCAAAATATATTATTTCCAATAGATTAGCCACAATAGTCCAAGCTATAACATTACTAGGAAACAGCTCTAGAAGCTCTCCGTTTGTTTAGGATCGCAGCTGCCATATTAACTTGGTGTGACATCACTTCCTGCCTGAGTCTCTCCCTGTTCACTCATAGCTCGGGGCTAAGATTACAGCAGGGAGCAGAGGCGCAAACTGAGCATGCTCAAGCCCTAGCCCTGGAGGCTTAAGCTGAAAACAGGAAGTCTGATACAGAAGCCCATGTGACACAATAGAGGGAAAGAAATGCTGTGTTTCTTTTGACAGAGGTCTCAGAGCAGCATTACTTTGAGGGTTAACTGGTGTATTTATATAGACCTTTCTGATAAAGTTTACTAGGTTTTAGCCTTTCCTTCTCCTTTAAACAGGTCTTGCAAGCAGCATATAACACAGGGGTGCTCAAAGGGTAACTCCCAACCTCCACTGCCAAAATCCTGGGATATACCAATCAACAAGCACCAGAGGGAGGCACAGATACAGAACAGCATAGGAACAAGCAAACCTGATTGTGTCACACCTTGAAATAAACTACAAAGTGAAATATATTGAATGAGGCAAGAGATGAGACACTCTGTGCCCCATTTAACCCTTCAGTTACCCAATCCTCACTGCCCAACATAATTACAATCTCCAGCAACACGTCTGCAGATCAAGATATTGCACAGTGGGCAGAACACTCGAATTTCCCATGCACGGCTGCGCTCCATCCGACACCTAAACCAGCGAGGGGCTGCAGGACTCGGGTAACCTTGAAATATCGGACTCTTGAGCAATTATGTGCATGCTGGGTAATTAATTCATTATAACTATTGTGATCTGCACAATGGGGGACTCAGTGAGGTTGTTCTCTGTTGTACTGCAACATCTGCTGCCCCCAATCAATATATAATAATAATAATAAAAATAATAATAATAATAATAATAATAAGAGACAGGATTCTGCCCCCAGGTGGAAAGGTAAAACTGCCATTTGTTTAGAGATTTCAAGGAAAGTGGGGGTATCCTGGAGGCCCCCACAGCTACTTTAGCTTCTACTAATGGAATTTAGAACAGGATTATTGTCTTTGCTGTCCCCCCCCCCAGCAGATCCTGAGCTGAAATAAGAGCCATTAGAAGCCCCCAGATCTGAGCTACATCAACCTCATTAGTCCCCGGCCACTAATTCCACCATGAACAAGGGTAAAGCACACTCAGGACAGTAGTTGCAGAACTACAAGTTCCAGCAGGTCCCTCACTTGCAGGCAAGGATGGCACCTCAATGGCAAATATTCCAGAGAAAGCTCTGCCAAACAAGGGAATGCTGGGAGTTGTAGTTTCAGTATATAAAAGATTGTTTCTCACTTGCAGGCAGCAACAAACAAGGCTGGCACCCAAGCTACTGTAGGAATACAACTCCCAACATTCCCCAGACAGCTCTACCAAACAAGGGAATGCTGGGAGTTGTAGTTCCATGGTGTAAAAGGTTGTCTCACCTGCAGGAAGCAAAAAGCAAGGCTGGCACCCAACATACTGTAGGAATAAGACTCACAATATTACCCAGACAGCTCTGCCAAACAAGGGAATGCTGGGAGTTGTAGTTCCAGGGAGTCAAATGTGTTTTCTCACTTGCAGGCAACAACAAGCAAGCCTGGCACCCAAGCTACTGTAGAAATACGACTTTCAACACTCCCCAGACAGCTCTACCAAACAAGGGAATGCTGGGAGTTGTAGTTCTAGAGTGTAAAGGGTTGTCTCTCATTTGTAGTTAGCAACAAGCAACGCTGGCACCCAACCTACTATAGGAAGAAGACTCCAAATATTACCCAGACAGCTCTGCCAAACAAGGGAATGCTGGGAGTTGTAGCTCTAGAGCAGGGATACCCAGCCTTTTGAACCCGGGAGCAAAATTCAGAAGTAAAAGAAGTTGGGGAGCAACACTAGAATGAAAAATGTTCTTGGTTTGCCAAATAAGTGTTGTGATTGGCCATTTGGTAGCCCCTATGTGGATTGCCAGCCTATATTGAGACTCTGTTTGGCAGTACACCTGGCTTTTATACAACTAAATCTTTACTTTGAGCCCACTGGGAGCAACATCCAAGGGGTTGGGGAGCTACTGGTTGGGGATCACTGCCCTAGAGTGTAAAAGGCTGTCTCTCACTTATAGTTAGCAACAAGCAAGGCTGGCAACCTAGCTACTGTAGGAACAAGACTCCCAATATTACAAAGACAAGCTCTGCCAAACAAAGGGATGCTGGGAGTTGTAGTTCCAGGGTGTAAAAGGTAGTCTCACATGTAGGTAGCAACAAGCAAGGCTGGCAACCAAGCTACTGTAGGAACAAGACTCCCAATATTACAAAGACAGTCTCTGCCAAACAAAGGGATGCTGGGAGTTATAGTAACAGGGTGTAAAAGGTAGTCTCACATGTAGGTAGCAACAAGTAAAGGTGGCCATACACGAAGAGATCCGCTCGTTTGGCGATGTTGACAAACGAGCGGATCTCTCCCCGATATGCCCACCTTGAGGTGGGCGATATCGGGCTGATCCGATCGTGGGCCCTAGGGCCCAACGTTCGGATCAGTATGGGCGGTCGGATCGCGGGACCGCATCAACGAACAGATGCGGCCGCGATCCGACGGGATTTTTAAACCTGCCCGATCGACGTCTGGCCGACTTTCGGCCAGATATTGATCCGGAAAGCCCGTCGGAGGGCCCCCCACACGGGCAGATAAGCTGCCGACACAGTCTGTCACAGCTTTTATCTGCCCGTGTATGGCCACCTTTAGGGTGGTACCCAAGCTACTGTAGGAATACAACTCCCAACATTCCCCAGACAGTTCTGCCAACTAAGGGAATGTTGGGAGCTGTAGTTCCAGTGTGTAAAAGGTTGTCTCTCACTTGTAGGCAGCAACAAGCAATACTGGCACCCAAGCTACTGTAGGAATAAGACACCCGATATTACAAAGACAAGCTCTGACAAACAAAGGAATGCTGGGAGTTGTAGTTCCAGGGTGTAAAAGGTAGTCTCACATGTAGGCAGCAACAAGCAAGGCTGGCACCCAAGCTACTGTAGGAATACAACTCCCAACATTCCCCAGACAGCTCTGCAAAAGAAGGGAATCATGGGAGCTGTAGTCCCGCGATAGCTGCCGTTGAGAAGGATTACCTATGGGCATCCCCAGGCAACTGTAGTGTCCCAGATTGGCCCTCACTCACCAGGCGGAGTTGGCTGATCTCATCGTAGTTCATGAAGTTGAAAATGTTCTCAATGGCCACAATCGGGAGCCCGAGCAGCGTGTTGCTCTGGTGCAGCTGATCCGAGGAAGGAGAGACGGATCTCGGCCTCTGAGCGCAGCATGACCCAGGGAATCCAGAGCCGCCTTCATCCCCCCGATCATCTCCTGTTACCGACATCTTTCTTTTCCTCCTACAGGAGTCGGGGGCGGGCTTAGCTGTGCGCTCTGAGGTCACTTCCGACTGGCTGGCGTCAACTTCCTCTCACGGACATTCTTGGTGACCTCATTATAGGAAGGCGCCATTTTTCTCTATGGGCGGAGCTTGGGATAGAGTGGGATGTTATTGTTGCCTCATTATACCTCAATAACAGCAATAGTAAATGATTACTGTAATATAACTATATGCCTTTTCCATTTAAGTTGACTCTAGTGTATGGAATGGAAACATGACATAAGTACTGATAACATACCTTCCAACATTTGAAAAAGGGACAGAGAAACATAAGACTGCCCTGCTGACTGTCTGTGTGGGGGGGACTTCTTTATAACTTTAATATGCCACACAGCTAGGGTTGCCTCCTTTTTCCTGAAACAAATACCTGCCTATTAATAACATTGGGATCAACCATCAAAAATACAGGCCAGGCCTGTAAAATACTGGTCAGGTGGAACCCTACACACAACATTTTGGAAATAGAAAGACCACAGCCCCTAATTACCATGTTCATTTTACAAAGTTTGAACACATTTATTTGGTGTTTAGTTTATGTGTATTACAGTTTTGCTAATGAAGGTGAATTGCCCTTTAAGTTGCAAGTCACAGTTTCCCCCAAGAGACCTGCTTGTCTTAAATCGTTACAATTGTTCTTTGCTGATCTTAAAGCGATACTGTCATGGGAAAACATGTTTTTTTCAAAAACACATCAGTTAATAGTGCTGCTCCAATGGACTTCTGCACTGAAAAGAGATTTTTTTTATATTCAGTTTTGAAATCTGACACATGGCTAGACATTTTGTCAATTTCCCAGCTGCCCCTGGTCATGTGACTTGTGCCAGCACTTTAGTAGGGAACTGCTTTCTGTCAGGCTGTTATTTTTCCTTCTCAATGTAACTAAATGGAACGCAGTGGGGCATGGGTTTTCACTATTGAGTGCTGTTCTTAAATCTACCAGGCAGCTGTTATCTTGTGTTAGGGAATAATGAATTAAGCCTGCTTTTCCTTCAGTTCTTGAGCTTATGCTTGGAAGGAGATTGTGGAGGAGAAGACCTGTGTTAGATCCCTATAAGGACATTATTGTGACACTAGAAAGTAACTCAGAGACTGCACAGACAATGAATGAAACTTCTCCAGGATATTTCTGTGCATATTTTGGACAGTGATTCCTACTTAATAATGTACTGGAGAAGGCAACCCTAACATTTAGGGCAAATGTAACCAAAACAAAGAATTTTTTTTTTAATTAATAAACAACTGAGTTCAAATCAAGCAAACTCTTGTGTGTTTTTCTTTTTAATCTTAACAGTAAAATGGTTTATTGCTTGGGGGGGGGGGGGTGACAAATCACACTGAATCCTCTGTCAAAGACAGAGTGAGTTTTAAAAATTACCTGTAAAAATGTCACTGAAAATGTATTTTAAAATGTGGGAAAGAAATATTTCTTATTTTCTTTTTCCATGAGAACAGGAAACATTTATATTTAAGTGTTTTTTTTAACTTTAACATTTTGTACAAGCAAGGATTAAGAATATAAAAATGCTTTTTTATCTAATTATGTTGGGTGTATGGAGAAACATATATTTTAAGTTAAAGTTTAGTATTTTAGTAGCTTTGCAATTAGTGGACAATTCACTAGCGAAAGAGACTTATTGCCAGGTGAAATTTTCTTTCGGTGAATGATCGTTTCTCTGCAAATTCACTAAAGAGCAAATTTTACAGAACATTACTCCTACGCCACCTTAAACCAGGTGAACTGGTAAATTGAAGCCACATCCTTCTCAATCTTATGTCAGTGACATCATATCCTGTATGCCAGAAAGTCATAAAAGTTGAAAACATGTTAGTTTTTTTATTTTTTAAAGGGGGATTGCCCTGAAAAGTCCTAACCATTAACATTTCTTTACCCATGCCACATTTGTTTTAGGGTGGGCTCATGTATAGGACATTAGAGGATCTCTTTTGTCTTTATTTTGCTTCCTTGGACATGTGTAATAATAAGTTGCCACTTCTAGCATTTGCACCAACATCTCAAATAAAGACATATATATGACCTATATGTACCCGTCCTATTCAAATTGACTCACGCATACATGTTAACAAGGTTTCACTAGGAAGAAAATATCACTAGTTCGCTATGAAATGCTCTCACTGACAATGTAACCCTAGCAAAACATCGCCAGCGTTGGGCTACAGACAGGCAACTTCACATTTTAGTGAATTAACATAGTGGTAATTAATTTACGCCTGGCAAAGTGGCACAAAGAGTGTCAGAGTGTTTGAAATCATATCTAATTCAACTGCCGCAACTCCTTAAAACATATCCATAAAGCCTCATACCCATAAGAGCTTTTCTCTTTCTTTCCATTGTGTTCTACTGCATAGAATCACGTGTTATTTGGCCCCATTAATGCCTTTGGGACTGTACCCACTGAGATGTAGGCAAATGCTAAACACAAAAAATTAAAAAGTACCAATTTTTTTCTTGGATTCAATACCTCTGCTTCCCAAAAAATTCAGCAACAAATCCCATTTGGGGTATCACAACAAGGCAATAGCAAGCTTGTGGGTCAGTCATTTTAAGACATCCCCTTTTAACTCCCCTGCAACTTTCCTTATTTTAAGTATGAACCACCTGGAGAGTATTTTAAAACACCTTAATTGTTTTTTTCTTTTAATGCACTGGAATGTGTGACAGCAATGTAATATAAAATGTGCATTTGAAAGAATTCATTGGTGGTTTCTGAACCACCAACTGTAACCTGTGTGCTATGATCCTAAGGAGGCAAAATATACTTTGCATAATTTGTGTCATTTGCTCATTAGTCTGTAGGTGGCAGCATCTCCTAAGAGTAATCCCACGGGAAGGTTATAGCAAAGGGGAGGACCTAGCCCCTGGAATCTATATAAGGGAATGGAGAGCATGGAAGCGCTTCTTTGACTTGGGCATAATAGTTTATGAAGGTGTGCCTATATGACAAGCCAGTTGGTGCTCAACCTTTTGGCTAAGATCAAGTGTAGTATATTTGGAGACCAATGAGGGGCACATCCTAACTAAGGGATTTCAAGAGGAACCCCTTCATTGGTTGATATAGAGAGCCACTTGTTCCTCTGGCCAAAGGCCAGATAGATCATGAAGCTTGAAGGGTGCCACCTTAACCTTCAGACGAATGTGGTTCCAAAGAATCCTGTTAATCCCTTGCGCCTTTGGGGCCGGATAACCTGGACGTTTAAAATCGTTCGAATATTCGATTCAATCAAATTTTTTATATTCGATCATTCAAATTGCGGTAAAATCCTTCGAATTCGATAGTCGAATTCAAAGGATTTTACTTCCCCACTATTCCCCACTATTCCCATGGTTGAATTTTTTTAGCATTCGAAATTCGACCAATAGTAAATCTGCCCCTAAGTCCAATTGCATCTCTAGCACTGTGTGTGTACTTGACACAGCACTTAGGGTGACAGATGTACGCCTCGATCTCCATTAAAAAAAATAAAGCCAGTTGGCCATCAAGAAGTTTAGACAAGGTAGTATCCACCTGGTCAAGAAGAGGAGGAAGAAACCTTAATTCACTATGTAGAGCCAATTTGTTAGGCACCCGACCCCTGGTGAATTATTTTTCCTCTGGACAAGTGCTCCTGGGGGATTTTCTAAAACAGTGCCACAGTCTTTGTCAGGCACCTCTTGGTTAAACTTAGCCATACATCCACAGTAGACTTAACATTTGGTATGCTGCCTATGCATAAGTCTACACAAGGGATGCCTGGCAATGTCAGGCTCCTTTAATAAAATGTTGCAGTGGGCTAGGGGAAAAAATTTCAATCATGAGAGCAGTAGCTAACATAAGATCTCCTTTCTTCTTGTCAACATCAGGGAATACAAGGTTTAGAGCTCAGGTTAGTCCGGGAAAATTGAGGTTCTGCAGGAGAGACAAAGACATAAGGAGGTACAGCTTCTTTTAGCTCTGTTGGGACCATGAGCTGGGTCAACTATGAAGCACTGCTAATTTTTGTTCACAGCTGTGAGAAACTGTTTCAATGCTTTCGCTCACTGCATCTGTGTCCACAATGTGGTCTGTTAGCTTCTTTATTCTGAGTGGGGTTCACTTACCCTGTCTGTCCTGATTACAAGTAAACTGCCCTCTACTGAGAGAGATAGAAATTGAAAAGCTTCTCTCTTCCCTGTCTCTGTATATC
>CM044440.1:12306123-12318788 GCA_024363595.1 Xenopus borealis | reverse complement strand
TGCTTATAAAGTGTAATTAAAGGCTACCGAGTCAAGCTACTGGCTAGTGAGTATATAAATGGGCACAAAGAGTACAATGAACTCACCGCTCCTGCCAGCGCCAGGAACATCCTTTTGAAGGTGGGATCAATGGCGTCTTCATTAACCTCCTGAAAAAGACATCAAGGGAGTGAGAGGGGTATTAGCAGGGACGTAAATGCATCAGGGACACACGGATGGAAATCTCATATATTAGAAGCCTGTCAATGTTTTCTATGATCCCCACTTTAAAGGAACAGTAACATCAAAAAAATGTAAGTGTTTTATAGTAAAGAAATATAATGCAGTGTTGCCCTGCACTGGTAAAACTGGTGTGTTTGCTTCAGAAACACTACTATAGTTTATATAAATAAGCTATTAAAAGGCTCAGACTACACAGCAGATAAACTCTGTAGAAAATAATGGTGTTATCTTTTATCCACTATTTACCCTGTGCTATATAGACTTTTTTTCAATTTCCGCCATTGCTACACGGCAGCTTGTTTATATGAACTATAGTAGTGTTTCTGGACACATCTGTTTTACCAGTGCAGGGCAACAATACATGATACTTTCATTAGTTTAAAACACTTAAAAAAAATGTTTTTGTGTGACTGTTCCTTTAATAAGAATGCCCCATCTGATACAGCACTACAGGACTTGTGCCCGCTGGCATCTACTTGTAAGACCAGGTACCAGGAGTGGTGAGTGCAGCTGGAGGAAAGTCTAAACTGTGAATGCAGTGCTCGTGTGCTCAAATTGATGTTAAATAAGAAATATCCAAAAAATCCTGCCTGACTCCAAGAGGAACTTGGACTAATCTCTGGAATAACTTTGTTTTTGGAGCTGTTTCCAGTAAACCTGTATGTTCTCACTTGGGAAACAGCCATCCAAACCCTTTCTTCTAATGTATCTGCCAGTGCAGCGAGAAAATCCCCAAAATTCCCAACTGTAAAAAATACTTTTGTTCCTTTAGATGGAACCTCCTCTCCTAATTTAATTTTCATACCAGCTTGTACTTGAAGGACAAGGAAAGTCTAATAAACATGTTGAAATGACTATAAGGCTAATGGCAGACGAGCAGATTTGGGGAGATTGTCACCAGGTTGAAGAGGTGATTATTCATCTGCCGACTAAATCTCTCCGAATCTGCTTGTCTGCCACTAGCCTAAGATGTTTGATTCAGAGATCCTCAGTGACATGAGACTGTACAGATTTTTGTGCAGCAGAAGCTTCTTTGTAGGGATGCACCGAATCCACTATTTGGGATAAATATGCAAATTAGAATTCGGTTTTGGATCGGTAGTCGCCCGAATCTTTCATGAAGGATTTGGGGATTCGGCCGAATACCAAACCAATCTGAATCCTAATTTGCATATGTAAATTGTTGATAGGAAGATAAAAAGTGGAAAAAACATTTCTACTTCCTTTTGTGACTAGGGTTTCGAAAAAGATTACCGGCCGGTGGGGGGGCAGGCACAAAAAGGGGGCAGTCCGTGATGCAAAAAGGGGCAGAGCCACTCATCGTGCAGCAAAAGGGGCAGAACAACTAGAACACTGGAAAATGATAAGTTCTGCGTGAATTGGGGGCAGGCCAAGGGCTTTTTTAAAGGGTATTACAAATTACCTGCAGAGCAGTTGTAATTACAATGTAAAATTTTTAATACCGGCCCAGGCCTTGGCAGGTGTTTCACCAGTAAAATACCGGCCGTGGCAACCCTATTTGTGACAAAAAGTTACATGATTTCCCTTCCCACAGCTAGTTTACATATGTAAATTAGGATCCGAATTCAGTTTTCTCCAGGCACAGGGATTCAGATGAATCCTGCTGGAAAAGGCTGAATTCTGACCGAATCTAGAACCAAATCCTGGATTCAGTGTGTATCCCTAATTCTTGGCAAAAATAGCGCTGACTAGTGAATTCTGAAATACCCATACAGCAGAGGTCCAAGCAGACCAGGGCCGCACTTTAGCACAGTGTTATCTACCCAAGAACCGGAGCATGAGCTGAAATCACCCATCTAGAGGGAGTTTTCCATTCTACGTGTCCTCAATAAGCATTGGTTTGGCATAAAAACACAAGCTTTCTCAGGAAAGAAAATGAAGTGATGGGGATGTGACTCAGCAGGCTGGGGAATTATGGAGCCTGCCCACTAACAGCCTATCAGCAATACTGATGACAAGAAAACATGGCGGCTACTACAGTGCAGCAGATAAGTTTCTGAAGCATCAAACTAATGTAGGAGGCACAATTGAAGAAAATTAAATCAGCGACTGGGTACAGCAAACGGGTATGTATATTATGGGGCGACTATGAGATAATGGAAATGCTTGTCCTTTAAATGCGATTATTCTGAGGACGTTGCATGTTGTGACAAATGACATCACCTCATCGATGTCAGCCTTGATTTCATCATCAGGAACTCTGAAAACAACAAACAAATAAATCAGATAAGAAGGGAAGGCCGAAAGGTGAAGTATGAGAGAGACTAAAAATAATACAAGTGATTTGTGATATATCAACATATAATAATAACATATAATAAGCAAAAACTATACCATGTAAAAAAGGTTTTATGACCAAGGATGAACGAAGTATATCGCTATATGACCAATAAACTGTTTAAACCTATTTTTGGAACTAGTGACGGGGAGTAAGAAGAACCAACCTGAGAATTGCTGTAATTATGCTCACTGCATTACACTGATCTAAACTAGACTGGTTGTTTTGTGTTACCGCAGAACTGCAATGTGACAACCAAACCAGCAGTTGAAAAGCACCAGGTTCAGCCTTTGCCTCATTGTAATTATCATTAGATATTAGCCCTAGAAAAGGTGACAGTCTGGGAGATATTACGAGCCTCATTCATGCCGTAGTACTCACTTTGTCTCCGCATTCTTTTCAGAGAACACCCGCAGACAGAAGTCTCCAACTTTGTGGGGTTCAAATGTGGAAGGCATAATGACATACTCCCCTGGGGGCAGACGAAATCTGTTCAGAACCTCACGCAGGTTGATAAAGGTGTCTGATTTTTCCCGAATCTTGTTCCGTAGAATGAAATCTCGGCTCAGACGCACGTCTTTCTGGCCAGTGAGCTGAAAACAACAAAAGCCTTTATCTAAGAACCTGAATAAGCCCATGCCTCCGGTCATTAACATCAATAGGAACCTCTTATCACCTCTCCCGACAACTGGTTTTCGGGCTGACAGTGGAGGACATTTAGGGGGAGGACACGCTGGTTGTACGGCCTGCTTCTTTCTGCAGTTTTGTAGGCAGGTGGAGAGAAGCAGATCCGCTCTTATATACTTCATGATCCAAATATTCATGTAAGTTCAGTGTGTCCTCTCCCTGAGGTCCCAGTTAGTGATGTGCAGGTCAGCCCGAGACACAGGGGTCGGGAGGGTTTGGGCCAATGTTGGTGCATCTTTTGTTGGCTTCTGATTTTATAGGTGGGCATCTGCCCGGCCACTTTTGTGGCTACACTATAATTAGAGGGGAAACAACGTGCAGATGGGCACTGGTCAGCAGATGCGGGTCAATGTTTTCTCAACCAGCACATCACTAGTCCCTGTTACATGAGGAACTGCATCACCATTTAGGAAATCCCCCCTCCCACGGGCAATGAAGCTCCTGACAACACCTGGCCAGGCCCAGACTCAGGGGCGTAACTACAGAGGAAGCAGACCCTGCAGCTGCAGGGGGGCCCAGGAGCTATAGGGGCCCCATGAGGCCCTAATTCATATACAATTACAATAAATATTGGTAAAACAGGTCAACCACTGGACATTTTGGGGGCCTGAAAAATAATTTGCTGTGGGGCCCAGTAAGATCTAGTTATGCCACTGCCCAGACTGGCCATTTGTGGGTTAGGGCAAATGCCAGAGGGGCTGCTATAAGGTCCCATAGAAAGTCAGTGTTTAGTGGGCTGGTGGGGGCTGTTTGGGCCTCTATGTGGGCTGATTGGGCCTCTTGTGTACCTGAAATGCCAGGGCCTATTTTAATTCTCAGTCCAGTCCTGCACCTGGCCCTTTGCATTAATTAGAATCACCCCACGCGGTGATCCTGGGTAATCGCCCGAAAATGCAGAAGGAAGAATTTATAAGCAGTTACCCAGGATCACTGCATGTAATGTGTTTTACATGGTGCGATTCCAACTAATTCAGAGGGACAGGTGTGTCAGGAGCTTCATCACCCATGGGAGAGGATTTTTTTTTGCCAAACGATGAAGCTTCCCGTATGTCCCGAAGTGCCCCATGTGCCCACCCTTATGTATTTTCAGGCCATAAACACCTGTAACTGGTGATGACATTGGGTTTCTATTGTTGTCAATGACAGGCTTCAAGAAGGTGTGAAATAAACCAAAGGAGAAATGTGCCATTACATTTAAAAATTAAAAATAGTAGAGTGCTGACAGAGTTAGAACCATCCACCAAGAATAAAGAAAATTAGAATGCTGACAGCCCTGGTACCTGTATGAACACTTAAGACTGTATCCCATTTGCGGTTATATTCGGTGGTTGTTACCCTGAGCCGGAGACTCATTCTATCATCTTCCAGATTTACCCTTATCTACTCCTAAAGCCGTCTTGTAGGTCATTCATGTGCCATAATTCTCTCACCATAAACAAATGTGGGGCTTTATCAACTTACAGGTATATGGTATGTCCTGTCTAATCTTTCATTTGCTTTCTGATCTAATCAACTCCAGTTCTAAAACTGTGGGGCTGGGGGCTTGGAGAAGTGACAAGGGGTCTCAGGTCAGTTGGGGCGAGGTTTGGGAAGAATGGCCATTTGCTCTCAAAGATATACCTGAAAGCTGACCTTAAAGGCCATTTAGGGATAAAACTTGGGTGAATATGTTCTTGCTGTCCTAGATGTTCATTAAACTATGGTGGAATGGCTAATAAACTGATACTTCAAGCAGGACTCTAGTCAAGTCTCAAAGATACACCTGAAAGTTGATCTTGAAGGCAATTTAGGGATAAAACTAGGGTGAATATGTTCTTGCTGTCCTAGATGTTCATTAAACTATGGTGGAATGACTAATAAACGGATCCTATCCTATATATGTACTTAGTTCATGAACTAAGGGGGCCCTGACCCAAAGTCTGGACCTTCAAGCAGGACTCTAGTCAAATCTCAAAGATACATCTGAAAGTTGATCTTGAAGGCCATTTAAGGATGAATGTGTTCTTGCTGCCCAATGGTGGAATGGCTAATAAACAGATACTTTCCTATATATGTACTTGTTTCTTGAACTAAGGGGGCCCTAACCCAAAGTCTGGACCTCCACACAGGACTCTAGTCAAATGGCGGCCCTTCAAGTAAAGCTTGAACTGAAACAGTTTGGCCACTGCTCTAATCTAAAGTACTTTTGAACACAAGCCTATTTTTCCTAAAAAGAGAATGGATCTTATGTGCTTGGAAATTCTGGCACAATGAACATACCTGTGGTGGCACCTGGGGAAAAAATGAAGAGTGGAAATATATATATAAAACCAGAACAATTTTCCAGAGTTATACAATACAGGGAACAGCATCTTTCTGCATAACAATAGTTACTAACATTTTGTAAAACATTGTCGCTTTACTTTCAAAGCTTGAGGTACATTCATTTATTGGATATTGTTCTGATAGTGAAATTCACTACATCCTCCACTGCTATTTGCTGAGTCAGCAGAAGGATTAGCCAATTTGTTTTCAATTCCAGTGCAACTGGTTAGCTGTGACAGCCATTACTGCTTGTATGGTGTCATTAGACAAATGGCGTTACTCTTTATAACCATACAGGTTTATACCTAGAGCTAGCTAATCAGATGCTAGGCATATATGTGAACAATGGGCCAAATCAGGCTGATCTAGTCATTTGGTCTCTGGGCTAATGATCAGATCATAATGCAAGCTTTGCACATCTTTTTGGAGATGACTGTATCAAAGGGATGAAGCATTCCTTTCCTAACAGGACCAACTGGCCAATATTTGCCTAGTTATTAGGCAGGTAGGCAGTCAAGCTCCCTTACCTCATAGATGGCAAAGCCAATGGTGTGCATGTCCTCCCCCATCTTTCTCTGTTTTCTGCGGTTCTTCTGTATCAGACCAACAATGAAGGTGCAGCCTTCCTCATTATCATCAGGATCATCATCTGCCTCGTCCAGCTTAATCACAAACTGGGGGTTCATCCAGAAGGTTTCTGTAAGACAACATAACACATCCATCCATGAGCATTTATGTACCAGTGCTTGTGGAGTTCAAGCAAGAGAGACAGGCTATTACATTTCTATGGATAGCACACTTCGCCAGCCTCTATGAAGGACACAAATCTACTAGAACAGTGATCCCCAACCAGTAGCTCGCGAGTAACATATTGCTCTCCAACCCCTTGGATGTTGCTCCCAGTGGCCTCAAAGCAGGTGCTTATTTTTGAATTCCAGGCTTAGAGGCAAGTTTTGGTTGTATAAAAAACAGTTGTCCTGCCAAACATTCTCTCCTGTAGGCTGCCAGTCCATATAGGGGCTACCAATAAGCCAATCAGAGCTCTTATTTGACATCCACATGGAGTTTTTCATGCTTGTGTTGCTCTCCAACTCTTTTTTTAAATTTAATTGTGGCTCACAAGCAAAAAAGGTTGGGGACCCCTGTACTAGAACCTACCTGTTCCCCAGTTGGCCGATCAAATTAATTTCAATGTAAATACAGTATATTATTTGCCTAATTACACCAGTTTTTAAAAACGGAGGCACTTAACTGAATAGATTAGCCTCAGATTAAGTGAAAACCTCCACTACTTTGGTCACCACCAAATGGACTAGTGTCGCCAAGTTTAAAATCTTACCTTATGTCTGTAAAGACAGATTGTCTGATTTTTAGCTAATTCAATGGACTTGAGTGAAAGCAAAGTCTAGACTGGGCTACAGTGTTGAAGAGAACATTATATAAAACATTAATAGCCTGGAACTGAATAACCCTAAGGTAAAAGTACTTGTTTTCTTAAAAGGATTTCCTTGTGTTTTTGGCCTTTTCATTCAACACTGAGCTCAGCCCCACCTGGGAAATTCCTGCATCCACCAGCTGTAGAGCCCCGTCTCCATGTGCCGTCGATCTTGGTAAGGCTCCATTTACTGTATTTGTCAGATGCCAGAGTGTCCGGGGTCAGATTGCAGATCTCTAGTCTTGAATAGTTTCTCAAGAAGTCATTAAAGGACATCCTACGCAGTCAAAACAGGTTGATTTTAGTTTACTCTTAGTTGCTGCCATATCATAGTCTAGCAATTAATTAGTACACAGAAGTTCAAAGAAACTCCCCCAGGACCAATAATTATTGGATGTCTATGGCATCTTGCAGCGGCCCTTCTGGAATTTGTCAGGTTGCTAGTTTGGGTCTGTTGGTCTTTGAGGAACTCCAGCCTGCAAACAGGGCCTGGAGACCCTATAGAATTCCCAGTTCCAAATACAGTAGTCCCTATTGGAATGCACAGCAGTGACTTCCTTACCAGAACTCTCCATCATCACATCGCTTGATCAGCCGGTCTCTCACCTCCGGATCCACAGAATTCCACTCACTGGAACTAGAAGAGGCCACAAACAGAGTAAATGCCTTGAGATCATCCAGAGAGCATGCACCCACAATGATTTTGCTCCCTTATTAGTGATCAGACCTGAAAAATGGCAATGCGGTCCCATTACTTACTTGTCACTCCAGGCTCCAGTCCATTCCACCTCCCCCCAAGGATTTCTGATTCGAATCAGCTTTTCCAGGCTCCCTCTATATTGCACCTTGGAAAGGAGATCATAATGGAAATTATATTGATCTATTGATTAATATTTTGTAAGCAGGAACAAACAAATTTAAACTCATTACCAAAGTACTTCAAAGACAGGAGATTGAGAAGCCCAACCCAAAAGCTAGTTGCCACAAAACAAACAAGGACCATGTGACTGTTGGTCAATGCCAATGGAACTAGTTAGATCTACTCATAGTCCATGGTGGGTCCATCTGGTTACCCACCTCTTCTGCTGCCGTCACAGAGTAGGCATGACCCTTCACAAGCTTCTGGAAGGTGATGGCCTCTGTCTCGGCTGCACTGGTGATCTGAAAGATTAAAAAGGCGGCTTTGCAAAGAAAAATGTTCACAATGATTTGGAATACTCTAGGAATTTATATTCGTTTGGCCAGGGGTGTCATATAATCACTTAAAAATATATTTTGGATATAAATATTAAGAAGTAGTATGGTAATTGTGGGGGGTGCTCAATGGTGGTTTTGCTTTTAAAGATACCTTTGTGGGGGTAGCAAATATGGACACCATTCCCCTCCTAAAAAGTAAAAGAATGGCTGACAGTAAGTATTTCAGAGCAACCACAGGGATAGGTGTCCACAGCAACACATTATATTTGGGTTGCCCATTCTGTGGTTCCTGAGTAACAGCTGAGTGACAAGAGGTTTTATAGATTTCTAGGCAGCCATTTTATGGTACATTACAGTGAAACCAGGTCTTCAAGGATCTACTAAGCAAAAAGAATGAGACCTGTGACACATACATCTATAGAGCAGCCCAGGAGAGATCCAGTTTTTAGAGCTTTCTGGATAATCTTGAACAGATTGGGTGGGGCCTTCTTCAGTTCATACCACTCTGCAAGTCCACCTGTGAAATCTTCAAACCCTTCAGTGGTGCTCCCACCCGAGAGAGCTTCATAGGATCCGTTCAGTCTATGTGACAACAGATACAGGATCAATGACTGTAACTGGTTGGGTTGCCCACCGCATCCCACAATATCCACTCAAATATGTACTTGCATTAGTGTAACTGCCCTAGAAAAGTCAATGCTTATTTCTGACTGGTTGCTATGCATTACTGCAGTCGTTTTTAGTCATTCTACATCTAAATGCACTTTGAAGTCCAACATATTAATCTATATAGGAATGGCAGTTTGCCCATGTTTCTGTATAACCCATTTCTGTATTGTACTTACTTGGCATAAGCCTTCTCCATGAGTGCACTCCAGAATTCACTTCCTTCGGCCGAGTGAACAAAAAGCAGCTTCCCATCCTTGGTTGGCAGACGGTCATCAATGACAACGTCCACCCACTCACCATATTGCCAGAACTGCAAATAAATGAGGTGTAATGGTATTATAAGTTAGTACACCAATTAACTGATTTTGCTAATGAATTTCCTTGCAAATGAATGGGTCTGAAAGTTTACCTGGAAGTGGAATATTCCTGCATAGTTCTCCTGAAAGCTTTGGTCCTTTGGAACGACCCGGGAGAGAATCTGTTCATTGAGGGTGAGGGAGGCGATGGCTGCAAGAAGCCAACAGTCACCTACAAACACAGAGGGAGTCAGTGTCTATGAGGCTGTTTGTGTATTTATTCCTCTTGGCAAGAGACTCAGCAATAGGGTGGGGGGAAATGGCATCATAGGATTTTCCTGTATACGGTTATGACAGGATTAACCACTCTCAGGTAGTTTTCCATAAAGCTAATCTTAAAAGTCTAAATAATATTCTTTGTTGTTGGATGAAGCAAATATTGTTGCTGTGCAGAATTCTGGACTTTATGTATGTGCAACCCTTTCCCATGCACTGCAAGTGTAGGGGCAAATCAGATTATAAGCTTTGCCTCCCACAGTGCACTTCTACTATAGCTACACAAAATGATGTACAGTGATCTTGTGATGTGTATGAGCACAAATGTGCCGCTACACTGTATTTATACAAATGCACAGCAGCATACTTTGATTAAAAACGTGATTGGAGAGGGGAAACATAAAGCTAACATGGTCTCAAATGCTTTAAATGGCACCAAAACCTGAAAGACTTGGAAGAAAGCAGAAAACTATCATTGGAATGGATAGAAGAATAGCCAAAATAGCAATGACTCAGCATCAGGAAGATGAAAGAAGGAGTAAAGTTACCTGTGATACTGTAACAATGAGAAGACACCTATGTGAAGCCAAACTATCAGCAAAAAGCCTCCACAAAGTCCTATTATTTAAAAATATACATGCTGAGGAGCTTACAATTTGCCAATGAATATGCTGACTGGCCTAAAGAGAGAAGGAGCAACATTTTGTGGACTGATTTCATTTTGAGTCTAGGAGCCACAGTTTGTCAGACGAGCCCCAAACACTGAATTCAAGTCACAGTACAGAGTGAAACTGAGCACAAGCATCATGATATGGGGATGTTTCACATACTATGGTGTTAGGCCTATTTATCTCATACCAGGGGTCATGGATCAGTTTCAGTACATCAAAATACTTGAAGAGGTCATGTTGCCTTATGCTGAAGAGGAAATGCCCTTGAAATGAGGTTTTCAACAAGACAACAACCCCAAACTCACAGTAAACCAGCAACATCTTAGTTCCACACCAACAAGATTAAAAATTATGGAGTGGCCCAATCCCGCACCTCAAAAGAAAACTTCTGTTTCTGAGGCAAAACCAAGAAATGCAGACGAATTGTAAAATGTAACAAGTGCCAGAAGTTGGTGGACTCCATGTAACACAGATGTGTCTCCAGTGACAGCACTCGAGATACTTTTTTGTTAAAATTGCCTTTAATCACATGTAAGTTTGCCACCTTTTCTTGAAAAAAAAATACCAGCCTTCCTGTATATTTATCTTTTTTGCCTATTAATAACATTGGGATCAACCATCAAAAATACCGACCAGGCCGGTAAAATACCCTAATCACATATCAAAGCAGCATGAAAATGCAACATTTCGAGTGGCACCCCACTCTTTATCAAGCATTTATAAAGCAATCTTGATAAAGTGCCTCTCGAAATGTTGCATTTTTGTGCTGCTCTGATATGTGATTATTGAAGGCAATTGTAAAGAAAAAGTATTTGGAGAAATATAAGTATACTACGAAGGAACCTTGGTGAACAGGCTTCATGACGTGTGCCCAAACTGAAAAGTGAACCAAAGAGTAAGTGCGGTGTGTTTGGAATTATTTGTAACACAGATGTGCAGCACAGAAACACTGCTTATACAACTCAATATTACTTCCGTGATTCAAAGGAAAGCTACATTTTTAAACATTTCAGTTTTATACAGTGAATGTTTCTAAAGAAGAATGCAGGGACTGCTATTTTTTGGAACAGCCTAATATTCCCTTTTCTCCTCGTTCTGTAAAGGAATAACACAACTTTGATACATTTTTTCTTGATGTTTTGTTTTGGAATAGAATGTGTAGTGTTTCCAATGCATTTGCGTGTATGGAAATAAAAGTCATTATAAGGATATTGAGCTTTATTCATTTTTTTAAACACACTTTTTTATTATTTATTATTCTGAACACAACTGTATATCATATACCTGTAGTAAAAAGGAAATATAAAGTGTACTCAGTTTGAGTCCAATAAATAGGACTAGCAATGTGCATACACCTGACTTCATACTTAACCCAAACAAGGGTTCTATATCCCTTTTAAAGGGGTTGTTCACCTTTGAGTTAACTTTTAGTATAATGTAGAGAGTGACATTCTGAGACAATTTGCAATTGGTTTTCATTTTTTATTGTTTGTGGTTTTATAGTTATTTAGCTTTTAATTCAGCAGCTCTCTAGTTTGCAGTGTCAGCAATTTGGTTTCTAGGGTACAAATTACCCAAGCAACCCTGCATTGATTTGAATAAGAGACTGGAATATGAATAGGAGATGGACTGAATAGAATGATAAGTAATAAAAAGTGGCAATAACAATACATTTGTAGCCTTACAGAGCATTTGTTTTTAGATGGTGTCAGTGACCCCCATTTGAAAGCTGCAAAGAAACAGAAGAAAATTGCATATAATTAAAAAACTATGAAAAATAAATAATGAAGACCAATTGAAAAGTTTCTTAGAATTGGCCCTTCTACAATATACTAAAAGTTAACTTGAAGGTGAACCACCCCTTTAATGGTTAGTACACACCTATAGCCTCCATACATGTTTGTTCATCGTAACCTCATTACATATATGGAACTGGTGTTGGTTTCTATTATAAAGCACTGATGGAACTTTATTCTGATTTTAGCCTGAACTGCCGCCCCCTCTAACAAGGCTAGTACATTTGAGTAGATATAATATGCTCTTTATATACAAACCCCTACCTCTTGGCTGCAATTTGTGTCTCTGATTTTGAGATAAGGAGGGGTTCATTATACAGAGGAATTATCAGGTGTGTAACTACCAGGGGTGCAGAGGGTGTGATCACACCAGGGTCCACACCCCCTTGGGGGGTGTCTGGCATAGTGCTAAAAAATAATACAATTATTATATGTTTTAATTAAAAACAATAGGCAAATTGGAGGGGTATATTTTACCACCAATCTCCATGTTCTTCATGAACAAAGGCTGACCCCATACAATGCAACCATAAAAATAAGGTTATTTTGCTTGTGCCCTCAGCTATTGTACCTTCATAAAGAAATTCACAGTGTTCTTTGTGTCTCTGTGCATGAGAAACGGTCAGGGCTGCGCTACCTCCATCACTATGAAATTACACTAATTGGAACAAGGGAGACACATTGCTCTCCAAGCAAAATTTCCTCTTGGTGTCCTGCCAAAGTCAGCTGATTGGCACCGGACTACTAAATGGAGCAGCACTGGGAGAGAGGAATAGAAACCCTGAGGAATGTTAATAAAAACTTAAAGGGATA
>CM044440.1:12126130-12143352 GCA_024363595.1 Xenopus borealis | reverse complement strand
ACTGGCATAACTTTGTAGTGACTTGAGAAAGATCAGAAGTATGTGTCCTTTTGGGCTTCATTTGTACAGCGTTTTCAATGCCAGCATTCCTCATGTGGGTATGCTGGGAGTTCAATCCCCAAAGATTCCCTGTTCCTGCTCTCAAGATTATGTATGTGATGAGCTTCTAAATGTTCCAACTCTGAAAGATCTCCGGAGTTCGTCTCATTTCAAAAGCTCCCAGGTGGGGAACTGATAAAGTTGAAATGCAAGGAAGGATCTTTTCTATTTCACAGCGGTTCATGTGCAGAGGGAGCGGCGCATTTGATCTTGAAGTGAGATTCGTGGATGGAAAGTAGATGCCAAACAGCGGGAATAAATTATAGGAAGATGAGATGTAGTGACCTTGTGTGTGACAGTCTGAATACATCAGTAGGAGCAGATTGTTTCTGTAAAGGACCCATAAATAATAAGAAAGAAGTGAAATGACAGCAGGAGCAGCACTGTGCTTCCCTACATGTTTAATGAACAGAACAGGTGGGCAATGGAATGTGTTGAATCTTTGGCAAATGTAACAACATATTTAAAGGGCAACTAAAGCCTTACATCTAAAAGCTGGCATCTTTAGGTGCTCAGAAATAGGCAGGTACTGGTTCTTATTGACGGCCAATCAACCTGCAGAAATGAACACCTTTCCTGACTGTACTCTGATAAGGCTCATTCACATATCAATGAGGAAAAATCCCATTGCCCATGAACTGCATTGATGTCAGATGTCCACTTGGTGATGTACTACAGAATATTTTAACTCATCAGATACAGGCATATAACAATACAGTCATAGGTTAATCTCACCACAGCTGTCAGTGCCAGGTAAACAAAGGTGCCTCAAAGGAATTGTACGGCACCCTAAGCTTCTTTAAGATGAAGAGAAGAGGGACTTATTTCGGGGCCCAGCTTCCCACCACCACTGATGAAATTACAGGTGAACTGAAATGCACACAAGATCACTATTCCCCTGGGACTCAACTGTGCCCCCTCCTCTTCTTGTGGCCCCCTGTTGCCCAGGAACCCTTGACTGTTGCAGGGTCTTTTCCCTCTATAGTTAAGCCTATGTTATATGTCACATGGGTATTCTAATCTAACCCCACACTGTCCCTCCATAATGGAGCACAAAACTGCTCATACTAGCTACCCTAACAACCTCACACTTCTATAGTGTGCTATGGTATGGGCTATAGACTTCTCAGTAAATAACCCATTCTCAGGTTTCCGTTCCCACTAAGTTATTTTCCAGAGCTTTTGGTAAGGTCCTCTCCCACTGAGGCATCGTGCTCCTATTGAAGCCTCTTGTCCTCCTGATAGAAGTATGGAATCCCTTCAGTATAATATACTATGGAATAACCATAACATCTCTGGGGCGTTTGGGACACATATATATTGAAAAGGAACAGATATATTGCCTGTTCTTTCAGCCATACTTACCTTGCCCATAATTCCATGATATCTTTTGGTTCATGTATATACCTGTGGCCATGGGTTCTATACTTTACTAGTAAGTGCCGGTTATTAGCTTGTATCCATCCACATTACTCTGTGCCCAGAGAGCAGAAGTAGAAGGTGCATCAGTGTGTGGTCACCATCAGTCTGCCAGCAACATTTTCAAGATGGAACTGGGTGTAGAAAATGTTTTGTACTAAAATAATTATGTGTCCATTTGAGTCAGGGACACACCATTCAGTGTTTTCATACAATGTGCATTTTTATAATGTGCATTTTTATACTCGGCAGATGGCCTCATGCAAGGACACTTATTTTAATTTAATCTCATTTTTATACTCAGCAGATGGCCAAATGCAAGGACACTTATTTTAATTTAATCTCTGGGCCTTAAAAACAACATCATGTAGGGAAACAGATTGTATAAATGTGAATCATGGAAGCGAGGAGGCAGTCAATATGTTATCTCGGCAGGGTAAAACCATGTTGCATATGTCTAGTGACAGTTTCCAGCACTGGCCAATGCAGCTCAATCATTGCACTCTATGGGGGGAATGTACTGTGTCTCCAAGACTCTGGGACACAGCCTTGTAAATATGGCTAAAAAATCAGACTGGTCTGTTTTATATTTTAAACCTATAACATAATAGTGTATACCGTTGGCAATGATATTCTGTGAATAGTCTTGCACCTGGCCCATATTTTACCAGCCTAGACAGTAGAACACCTACCAAGGCCAGTATAACAAATTGACCCACCTTCTATTCATCCTTGTTTTATTACCCTCTTCCCTTTTGCCCTTAATCTGCCATTTACCCTACTACTACCACCCCCTTTATGTCACAACAGGCCCCCCCACTGGCTGGTAACAACTGTATAGAAAGGTGGTGACCCCATTTGAGAATGGTGCTTTACTGTGCAGTTGATTTTGCACTCTCTGTGAGTTTGCATTTGAAAATGAGCCTTAACATATTTTAAGACTTAAAGAGAGTCTCCCTGCCAGTTAAATCCCATGTCTAATGAACTCCTCCTTATCTGTAAGCCTGACATGCAAGCAGCCATTAAGGGAAAGGCAGGCCTGAATATGCAGAGCACAGAATCTCTCTCTCTCTATTAACTACTTCTGTTCGTCTCAGAGAGGGGTTGGGATTAAATGTGAAAAAAAAAACTATATTCCATAGCTCTTTGTAATATAAAAATATTTTATCATTTCTTTTTTTACATCATGGGATGTTTTGGTCATTACTATATTGGGTCTCTCCAGTAAATTCAAATGGGTGATAGCGTTGGTGGCATCTGTGCCTGTATTTGTGAGGCATGAGAAACACTGATAATTGTAAATATAAATGGAAGAAGAGGCACATATAATGTATGATTGTTTTGCTTTGGAGAGAAGGGATATGACCTTGGAATGTTTATAAAAACTGAAATGCTGCAGAAGGAATACAAGAGGCCCTTTGGCAACACAGAAAGGGAACGAAATCTATGGAGACTGCGGAGAGAGTAATGTTCTACAAAGTGACAGTTGGGACTGTTTCAGCTATTCGCTGTATCTCTGCTAATTTCATGCCTGTTTTTTTAGGGTAGGACTGATGGACGTTGGCACTTGGCACATAACACCAATGGGGCACCTGGGATGGGAACGCATAGATAGAAGCACAGAATACAGACTTAATTATGTAACAGTTGTTAGATCTTTTTATGTGTTTAGATATTTGTTATATTATTTGCTTGCCAGAGGTACCAGATGTTCTGGTTCTCCATCCCTAGAGGGTCCCACGTAAGGCCACCATCAGATATAATGGGCCCCCAGCTAGCATAGCTCTCCTCCAGGGGCCATACTCCACCCCCTATGATCTAGCCAAACCTTGCACAACACTGGTTCTCTACAGCTGTCATGGAAGGACAAAATCATGTATGTAGTCTAATACAGTTTCTTTCAGGTACCCTTAAAGGGCAAGGAAAGGCAAAGAAATAAAATCCCATTTTTACTTTCTTTAATGAAAAAGAAATCTATCTCCAATTTACTTTAATTAAAATATGTGTACCGTTTTTATAAGAAACCTGACTGTATCCAGTGAAATTCTCCCTTCATTTAGTGCTGTGGATAGGAATTTGCAGACAGTCCCTAACTTCTAGCAGGGAAACAATCATAATTATGAACAGCAGGGGGAGCCCCTGCCTTACTTACCAGCCATGCAGAACTCAAGCAGCTTTGTTTTTTGATCCTTTATGACGATCCCTAAGAAGCCCAGACCACAATGAGCATGTGCGAGTCTTGATATTGCAGAGATGCCTAACAAAGTTACATGATGACAGCCCCCTGTGGCCAACTTTGAAAGCATAAATCATTTGTTTGATTAGGCTTGTGGTGCAGTAAGTTCATGTTTATGTTTAGTATACAAAATACACCATTTCTAGCCTTATTCTATTTTACACTTTCCTTGCCCTTTAACCTTATTTATTTTCATTCCCTTTTAGAATGATCGTTATACTAATAGCCAATATGGACCTAGGACATACCTCCCAAATGTCCCTTTTTTGGAGGGATAGTCCCTCTTTTGAAAGCTCAACAAAGTTTCTAACTTAATTGGCTTTTGGCGGAGAGCCCAGAACAGCTAACAGGTATACTTTGTAACAATTTCGAGATAAGAAAATAAGAAATTGTAACAGTTTAGATAATGAGAAATATTTTCAAACTTTCATAACCTGCCAAATTTTGTAAAAATGAGGGTAATTAGGGGGTGCGGCAACAAAAATGGGTGTGGTCAAACATATTTAGCCACTCTACAAGAAATAAAAATGTTGTCCCTCTTTTTACTTCCAAAATATTGGGAAGTATGACCTAGGAGCCTATTTCGTCCCAGTTCAACACCATATGGGCCTCAATACTCAAAAACATGGCTGTCCAGCAAAGTCAAGGCATTTTATGGCCTTCAGTCTGACTATACATATACACATACATATAATATGATATCACTATTTAATATCATTATAATTTAATCAGGCAGCCCACATATTGCAGAGTTGGACAGCAGTGCAACAGCGCCCTAAAAATTATGTGATTAAGGACCGGAAAATGCAACATAAAAGGAAAATTGATGACTCTCCCATTGCCTGAAATTCCCCAGGTTCCCTGTCTTGACTGTCCACCTTGATGGCAGCCTTGCATATACCTTTAAGCTGGCAGCATTCTCATTATAAGTTACCAGTTTCTAGCATCACCTCTGTGGCTTGCCTAAATGCAGCCATGCTTCTGTACTTAGGTGTGAGATGAACTGAAAATATGGCCTGCAGAGGAACATGGCGCTAATAATGATCTTTCGGCAGCAGAATTCCATGGGGCCCGCTGAGCCAGCTGGTTTAGAGCACATCTGGTGCTGTTATTAACAGTTATCAGCCCTGATTACTGGAGCAGAGTGGGAATCACATCATCACAAATGCAGCGTGCAGCAATAAATGTGCTTACTGCAAAAATATAACAGCCATCATCACAGCGCTTCCTTCAGCAATAACTCTGCTGAAATGCTTGCACGCTTAAAGGGACACCATTGTTTATTACCCTATTTGCAACTGCGCCCTGGTGTTATACAACCTAAATGTCTGTTCAGCCAACAGCAGTAAAACCTTCACTATTGAACTCATAGCTTGGGTGCTGTAAAGCCTTTACCAACTGGCCCACCTCTGAAAACAGAATGCATGTGCCGGGGATGGCTCTAAACATTAAATAATGAGATTTAAACTACTGCCCAACAATACTCCACAATTCTTCCCATTATACTTGGGCTGCTGGCCTGAACTGAATCCTTTATTCATGGTGCATCTTTGGTAATGGACATGGTCTGAGAAAAATTATGGACAGGAGGAAGATGGTCAGATTGAATGGAATTCATTGAGGTTAAGACAGAGAAGCTTCAGGGAGCATTTAATTCTCTCATTGGGCTGCTGTGCCAGTAGATGTACAGCAGCTCTATATAGGATTGCCACCTGTCCGGATTTCACCCAGTCAGCCAAGTTTTTGGAAGGGCCTTCACGGTGAAAAGTGCCTGTTCGGATTTCCAAATTAGGAAGTCTGGACAGGATATTGACATTAAAGGAAAACTATACCCCCCGAACAATGTAGGTCTCTATAAACAGATATTGCATAAAACAACTCATATGTAAAACCCTGCTTCATGTAAATAAACCATTTTCATAATAATACACTTTTTTAGTAGCATGTGCCATTGGGTCATCATAAATAGAAAATAGCCATTTTAAAAAATAAGGACAGCCTCCTGGGATCCTAGGATCCAACACTGCACACAAACATACCAAACAAACTATAAAGTTAGGTCACATGAGCCAATTAACAGACAGAGTTCTGTCTTTTGCTTCCACACTTCTTCCTGTTACAGTTAGAGTTGAAATATTTCTGGTCAGGTGATCTCTGAGGCAGCACACAGACCATCACGAAATGGTGGTTCAAGGCAAGAGATGTAAAAGGGCAATATTTACTTAAATATATATACCAGGTAGGTAAGATTCTTTTATATGTCACTTGATTTGATATAAACTATCTGTTGCTCAAAAATTCATTTTCGGGGTATAGTTTTCCTTTAATGATATGGTGGTCAATCATTTGCTGTTCCGCCCCTGATGTCACTGGCCCACCAACCCCTGATGTTTTCCACCCACTCACTGCCCCATTTCTCCCGATCGGAAAAGGTGGCAACGCTAGCTCTATAACATGGGTAAAACAAGGGCTTTAGTTATACAGATAAAGTATATTGGGGGTCATTGTATTGGATATTGACACCAGGAGTGTAACACTTCATCTACTTATTTAATTAGCCCCCATCAAGCTGCTCATTGTATTTATTACCCTATAGCACCCAGTGAATTAATAGACCTCCGCTTCACCCATCACAGCCATGGAGAAAGACTGACCTTGCTCTGGGCTGATTAGTTGTGTGAGTGGAGTCAGTCCTCTCTATTTCTCCTGATTTCACGCCGTGCCCTTCTCTGCCCTAGTGATGGGTATCCAGCAGTGCACTCTGCACTTCCTAATCAATTCCCACTTAATGAATCTAAGTCAGCAGTAAAAGGCACCCAGCCCTTTAATAAGCTGCTATTCAGTTTCAGTATAGTCTGACAGCCATTGCCATGATCCCGAATGGGAATTAAGTGAGAATAGCACTGCATAGACTGTGGTGCAGGTTTTCTTCTGTGAAATCCCTTTTCTTCTGTGAAATCCCTCTGGATACAGCCGTCTTCCAATGAATCTGCACCAACTCAAAGACCACTTATTTGTATTTTGAAAGCTAAAGCAGCTTGCAGTATTTAAAGGGGCAGTATACCCCCTTTTTCCAATATGGGCAGGCTTATAGGTTTAATTAAGCGTGCCCTACAACATGTATGCAATTCAGCAATGCAATGCAGATGCAAGTTAGTGATGGAAGAATTATGTATGTTTGCTTGCTTGCATTCTTCATTCCTTCCCTCTACTAAATTTATCATCTATGCGTCTATAAACACATAAGCATGTTCTTTCTTTCTTCCTTCTTTCTTTATTTCTCCCTTCCTTTCTTTCTTCTCTTTCTTTCTTCCTGCCAGCTCGCAGTATTTAATGGTTAGTCAATTAACTCATTAACGTCTTCTTTCTGTCTTGCTTTACCCTAAATTCATCATCTATGAATCTATAAACATATAACCATATTCTTTCTTTTTCTCTTTCTTTCTTTCTTTCTTTCTTTCTTTCTTCCTTTCTGCCAGCTCGCAGTATTTAAACCAGGGGTATACCCCATTTTTCGAACGTGGGCAGGCTTATTGGTTTAATTCTGAAATATAGATGCTATTTTTTGTGCTAAACAACAATTTAGAGCAACTTTCACTTCCCAACTTGCTAAGTCACTGTTGCTGGAGGAGTAGGTAGTAAAACTAAGCGCAAGTCCACGATAAGCCCTCTCTGTAATGAGTTGCTCCTATGAAATACAATCTTTATTGAGGCTGCAGATAAGGAAAGGAGGAGTCTGTTTATACAGAGCTTGTTTTAGTGGTTTATAATAGCAATGCAATAGACAAATAAGGGGTATATAGGTGTATCCTGCCCTTAAAAGGAGCACCAGATCTCATGCTGCTACTTGTAGTTTCCTGTGAGAGTGAGCAACAAGCTGACTGCCTAAAGTGCCCTTGTGTGCTTGCCTGTAGTCCTTTGTAAATTACCTGTACGTGGGTTAATGTTTGATGATTGTGCCCTTTATACTGAAAGTAATACAGAGAATTGCTGTCCCCCATGTACAGCTTTTCTACACAGTGGTTTTCTCTTACTCCCTTCTGTCATTGGGAATATGAAACGCACAGTATTCTGGTTGCATCACATGCTATGTGCTGTGCGTTCATAAGTGTTTTTAAAAGCATTTGCCATGTAAACCAGTTAGATGTATTCCCCCCATTTAGCAAGGCTTGTGTGAATGTATCTGTACCCCCAGGGATTGAGACCAATGTTGTTTCAAAGATAGGCCTGGGCGTCAGCTCAGACTCAGAGGGCAGAATGAGACGTATATTTCCATTGGGTGAAGGCGCACAAATTTATGCTTGGTCCGTGGTGTGTATGATAATACAAATAATCTGACAGTGAAAGCATTATACTGGCATTATAGGCTTCCTAAAATAAAACTAATTTATTAATTTTATACCTTAAGTTTCTATTCATCATAGAGAAAGCGAGAGGAGCGACTTCCAGTTTAATAGAACACGGATAAATTAAATGCAGGATTTAACGGCGACCTTGGATTCATGTCCTCCCTATGATTAATGGAAAATCTGCTCAAACGGATCTCCTTGGGTCATTGCCCATCCAGAATTTAATTCTAATTCAAAATGCCCTGGACTTTTCCCATCATTTTTCTATGGAACGGTGCAAAATGTGTGACACCCCATGGAACATGCTGCTATATATTGTACCACTTGTTAGATATCTTCCTGGTAACAAGGGATAGGTATGAGACCTGTTATCCAGAATGCTTGGGACCTGGGGTTTTCTAGATAACAGATCTTCATACCTTAGATCTACTAAAAAAAATGTAAACATTAAAGGGAAACGGTCATGCAGATTTTTTTTTCTTAATGCATCAGTTAATAGTGCTGCTCCAGCAGAATTCCGCATTGACAATTTCTTAGCTGCCCCAAGTCATAGAACTTGTGCTCTGACAAACTTCAATCACTCTTTACTGCTGTACTGCAAGTTGGAGTTATATAACCCCCCCTCTCCCAGAAGCCTAACAACAGAACAATGGGAAGGTAACCAGATAGCAAAATATAACAGCTGCCTGGTAGATCTAAGAACAGCACTCAATAGTAAAACCCATGTCCCACTGCGTTCCATTCAGTTACATTGAGCAAGAAAAACAACAGCTGCCAGAAAGCAGTTCCCTCCTAAAGTGCTGGCACATGTCACATGACCAGGGGTAGCTGGGAAATTGACAAAATGTCTAACCCAATCTGTTTGTTCTTTTGAGAAATGAATTTCAGTGCAGAATTCTGCACTATTAACAGATGCATTTAAAAAAAAAAAAAAATTCCCATGACAGTATTTTTTAAATAAGCCCAATAGGCTGGTTTTGCTTCCAATAAGGATTAATTTTATCTTAGTTTGGATCAAGTACAAGGTACTGTTTTATTATTACAGATAAAATGAAATTGTTTTAAAAACTTGGAATATTTGGATAAAATGGAATCAATGGGAGACGACTTTTCCATAATTCGGGGCTTTCTAGATAATGTGTTTCTAGATAATGGATCCCATACTTGTATCATGTTCCTGCCGCTGACACTCTTGTTTTGGTCTAGTATTAAAGTGCAGCTCTTTAAGTCCTTTACCCACAATGCAGCATTTTCCCAGGAATTCCAGTATAATTGTGGCAGAGCTTACAACAAAAATGGCACAAGTCTGTTGCAGAGGTTTATGAAACCTGGTGTCAGAACCACTGAATTACTAGCATATTTATGTTGTTGGTAATTCATTGGTTCTGAATCAATGGGCAGGCTGGGTGGGTGCCACATTCAGGGTGTGCAGACACATGGGTGCTTGTAGCAAATTGCTAAGGAGTGTATATACTGTAGATACAAGTACCTTTGCGAATAGCCTCACAGTGAAGTGAATTGCAGTTGCACTTGAATATGTAAATGAACCCTAATATATTTTATAACTTTTTTCTCTGTTGTAGAGATGGGCATGTTAGGCCAAAGCATAGCAAAGCACCACAGACAACTCACACTGGGCACAGAACCCACTCATTAGACACTTCACACTGGAAGTCACAATAGCCAAAATGGTATCTTCTGCTGTTTGGATTTACTTGCAGTTGCAGTTGAAATCTGTTAAATACTGAGTAGATTCTAATTTAAAATCAGGGGTAATTTCTTTCTCTCTTCCTTCCTTCTTTCTTTCTTTCTTTCTTCTTTCTCTCTCTCATTCTTTCTTCCTTCCTTCCCACTAAATGTATCATCTATAAACACAGAAGCATATTCTTTCTTTCTTTCTCACTTTATTTCTTCAATCTCTCTATCTATCTTTCTCTATTTCTTTAGTCCTTCTTTCCATCTTCCTTTTTTTCTTTCTTAATTTTTTCTATTTCTTTCTTTCTCTCTCTCTTTCTGTCTTCTTCCTCTCTTCCTTCCTTCCGTTCTTCCCTTTCTCTAAATTTATCATGTATGAATCTATTAACACATAACTATATTCTTCCTTTCCTTCCGTTCCTCTTCTTTCTGTCTTTCTTGTCTCTGAATTTATCATCTATGAATTCAGAAACACATAAGCAAATTCTTCCTTTCTTGCTTCTTTTTTTTTTCTCTTCCTTCCTTCTTTCTTTCTCTCATTCTTTTTTCCTTCTTCCTTCTATCTTTTTTCTTCCTTCCTTCTTCCATCTAAATGTATCATCTATAAATCTATAAACACATAAGCATATTCTTCCTTTCCTTCCTTCCTTTACTGTAAATTTATCATCTATGAGTCTATAAACTCATAGATTTTCTTTCTTTCATTGCCTTCTCTTCTTCTTTCCACACTCTCTTTCTTATGTATAAAGTCATAAACACAGAAGCCTAACATATACTTTCTTTTTACCCTGCCAGGGCCCCACCACTGATTGTATGCCCCCACCCTATAGAATCCAATTAACACTTTATAAATAATTGATCATTGCTTTCAGTTCCTGATTGGAATAAGCTATTTCCATCCTGCATTGTGTTACTGCCCAATATGAGTATCGATCATGTGTCTTAGTGTGTGATGCTGGTTTGACCTACTCACTAGTACCCTCCTTTGTTCCTTCTCATTCATTAGCTGGATCACTGATTAAATGTTAGTCTTTAACCCAGTTATTGCTAGACTGTTAAGGAACCCGACAGCAGAACAAATCCTTTGGTGACAGCAATGCTGGAAGCAACTGGGGCTATTTCAGAAAACTGAATTCTACATTGGACATGCCGCATGTGGGCAATGTAATCATGAGCAGAATTCTGGGAAGAGGGTCTAAGCTTTGGGGGTTTAAAAAAGGGACACAGTACATTGAGCTGTGTACATTACAATATAGGGACCTCTGTTCAAAATATCATCAGCTGCCACTGAGAACGAAGAGAGCGTCCACACAAGCAGCCGCAATAACAAGGGACGGCTTCCAAAATCAATGTTTATTGAGGCATATTAAATGCAGGTAATGTAAGGCCTCAGTTCAATATGCTCTGCAGCCTCCAGCCGCTCCATCACAACCACAAATTTATAAATGAAGTCATCATCTGATTAGTTGTGCAGCCGTCATTTTGTCATTTGGGCTGCCCCCATCTACTCTCTGCTTGGGAAAGTCATTTGTTCTTAGGCTTCCCAGTAATACAAAAAGCTCATTTTAATCATTTCACTTTCAGATGTTCGTATATAAGTTATTTGCCTGAATACACTGTGGGACAATTACGTCTGGCGGTCGAGTGGGTGGGAGTGGGTATTGTAATGGCCCAGCTATTAAACAGACAAACTTCGGAGTCATTTTCCTAACGACATCTTCTGATGTTGGCAAATAAAAAGTGAAAATTATTTTCCCAATTATGTGCTTGAAAATCTGTTAGTCTGGTGGGAATTTATTTGCTCTTTTGCATTTAAGGAGAAAGCAACTGAAAGTAGCTGGAAATGTGAGCAGACAAAGTTCAGGTTTGGCACTGGCACTCTAACGGTCCGACCCTGAGGTTTGATATTTTGGGTGCGTCTTGACCACACTCTGACCAGCTCCCTCTTACGCTCCTATCAATTCAGTTTACAGGGAGAGTTTTATTACTTTTGTAAGCTCCACGGGGCAGGGACCTGCTTCTTCTTTTTTTAAGCTCTTAAACTTTAATGTAACTGTACTTTGTAGTTGTATTTATTACTGTAAATAACATTTATTGTTCTACTGTACAGTGTTGAGTACATAAGTAGTGCTATATAAATAAAATATACATACATGCAAATAAATAAAGCTTCCTGAGCAGAACAACTATTGCCAATAAGTTTTATCATTATGTTGAATATTTCTAAAGAAACAAAGTTTATGTAATAATATATGAAGTATAATATAATGTAAGTCAGAGTTCCCTGTATAACTCAGCCTGCAGCCTTGTGCCTTTATATGGCCACAGAAGAACCCCTCAGTGACTTCTAATATCCTTATCATTTACAGTAGGGGGTACATTATACCTTATAATACATGAGTGATACACAGAGTTCCCTGTATAACTCAGCCTGCAGCCTTGTGCCTTTATATGGTCACACCCCTCAGTGACTTCTAATATCCTTATCATTTACAGTAGGGGGTACATTATCCATTATAATACATGAGTGATACTCAGAGTTCCCTGTATAACTCAGCCTGCAGCCTTGTGCCTTTATATGGTCTCAGAACCCCTCAGTGACTTCTAATATCCTTATCATTTACAGTAGGGGGTACATTATCCCTTATAATACATGAGTAATACTCAGAGTTCCCTGTATAACTCAGCCTGCAGCCTTCTGCCTTTATATGGTCACAGAACAACCCCTCAGTGACTTCTAATATCCTTATTTACAGTTGGGTGTACATTAGGGGGTACTCACCCCATGACCTGTATAAAAGTGCTCGGTCATGGAGCCCTGTGATGACTTGTAATATCCTTATATTTTACAATAGGGGGTGCATTATTTACTATATCTACTACACAGAATTTTCATGGGTTTCTATCTACATATATGAATGGTACAACATGCTATAATTCCAATAAATTGGTATGTTATGAATGAATGGGCATTATGTATGCAGATTATGTATGAATGACATTAACAAAAGAACTTGTCCTGTTTCTGTATCAAGTCACAGATTGCCTTGCTCCCTACATTGAAGATGCTGATATTCTTAACAAGACCTACAAGACGGGTGACAAGCTGATAATGAGCTGCCGCGATGGATTCCAGACCCGTTACCCCGACTTGGACAACATGGCTTCAATATGTCAGGATGATGGAACATGGGATAATCTTGCCATGTGTCAAGGTTTAGTACCAAGTTAAATCTTATTACATTAGTAGCATCAGGAGTAAAATAGATAAGGGTAGATGTCCAATTAGGTAATAATACCCCTAACCCCCACCCTGGTACCTGTAGGAAATAAATTGCTTTAATATAATGTACAGGTATGGGACCTGTTACACAGAATGCTCGGGACCTGGGGTTTTCCAGATATGGGGTATTAAAGGGGTTGTTCACCCTTGAGTTAACTTTTAGTATAATGTAAGAGAGTGATATTCTGAGACATTTTGCAATTGGTTTTCATTTTTTATTGTTTGTGGTTTCATAGTTATTTAGCTTTTTATTCAGCAGCTCTCTATTTTGCAGTGTCAGCAATTTGGTCTTTAGGGTACAAATTACCCTAGCAACCCTGCATTGATTTGAATAAGAGACTGGAATATGAATAGGAGAGGGACTGAATAGAATTATAAGTAATAAAAAGTGGCAATAACAATACATGTGTAGCCTTACAGAGCATTTGTTTTTAGATGGTGTCAGTGACCCCCGTTTGAAAGCTACAAAGAAACAGAAGAAAATGGCAAATCATTAAAAAACTATGAAAAATAAATAATGAAGACCAATTGAAAGTTTCTTAGAATTGGCCCTTCTACAATATACTAAAAGTTAACTTGAAGGTGAACCACCCCTTTAATATAATTTGAATCTCCATGCCGTATCTCTTAACTAAAAAGTTGTTTAAACAATCCAATAGGATTGTTTGGACTCCACTAAGGATTAATTTATTTTAGTTGGGATCAAGTACAAGCTACTGTTTTATTATTACAGAGAAAAAGGAAATTATTTTTACAAATTAATTATTTGATTAAAGTGGAGTCTATGGAAACTGATCTTCCTGAGTTTTCTGTAGAACAAGTTTCCAGATAATGTATTCCATGCCCGTATTCTAGTAAATAAATTCATTACATAGCAGGGCCCAAAAGGAACTGATCAAATACCAACCCCTAGCGAGGGAAGCCAAGGCTGGTTTAGGGAAGGGTACAAATGTGCCCTGTGCCAACTAGTCCCGACTAGGGTTGCCACCTGTCCGGTTTTGAACCGGACAGCCCGGTATTTTGAAGGACTGCCCGGTTCAATGCTTCCTGCCCAGTTTTCCATATAAGGAAAACCGGGCGGGATTAGCTTGATTGACGTCGTGATCGGCCAATCGGCGATCGCGGCGTCACGGGACCGCCCACTGACGTCACGGGACCGCCCACTGACGTCACGGGACCGCCCACTGACGTCACTGGACCGCCCCGTGACGTCACGGGACCACCCCCTGCCCGGCTTGAGCCACAGGGAAAGGTGGCAACCCTAGTCCCGACATCCTTGCCAGGATGCAGATAAATTATAATATTATAATTATATTCTATTACAATTGTTTGATAACTTCTCTTGTATACTAGGAATGCTTATCCCATTCAATGTAGGTCAGTTTATAGACAGAACACTTAATACAATAAACAAACGCTTTTACACTTGACTTGATCCATTAGTTCAGGATGGAATTACCATTGCTAATGCTGCCTGTTTGTTGTTTGCAGGCTGCCTGAGACCCCTGGTTCTGCCTCACAGTTACATTAACATCTCAGAGTTCGATTTCTCCTTCCCGGTGGGCCGTGTAGTCTATTACCAGTGTTTCCCTGGCTACAAGCTGGAAGGGGCCGAATACATAGAGTGCATGTACAATCTCATCTGGTCGGCGGAACCTCCCAGGTGCCTTGATGTAGAAGGTACTCTATGGTTTATTCAGTCATTCAGTGTCTATTTAAATGCTATTCAGTGAGTGAGTATACTCTGTTTTTGCAAAGCACTTGGATGGATGCAGTGTTGCACTTGTGCAGAGAAGTATATACAGTATGTATTTTTTATCCGCTTGTATTTTTAATCCGCGCAGGGCATATTGATGTTTCAGGGTTAAAAAAAAACATTTGTGGTCAGCCCCCCCCACAATTTAAAAAAAATAATTGGTGACCAGGGCCCTCCTATAAATGAAAAAAAAACCATTGGCCCCCATAAAAGTTTTTAGAAAAATCATTGGTCAGGGCCCCCATAAGTTAAAAAAAACTTTGGTGCCAGGGCCCCTCACATTAAAAAGAAATTGGCGCCAGGCCCCCTTCCCCTAACAAGTTAAAAAGAAACATTGGGGCCCCAGAGAATATCTAAAAAAAATACTGGTGGCAGGAGCCTATAGAGTATTAAAATAATACATTGGTGGCCAGGGGTTTAATAAAATTGGGGAAAAAACACATTGGTGTTCAGTAGAACTGAACTCACGGCTTCAGGGCATCAATTTCGGCTCCTTTTGAGGTTTCGGGTCTTTTCGCTGCTTCGGAACTTCCACTTGGCTCCTTTGTGGCTTTGGGTCTTTTCACTGCTTCAGGACTTTGGCTCTTTTTGCGTCTTCAGCTCTTTCAGGACCCCATGTTTCCCTAACTTGATATTCATTCTCTGCTATTTTCTTACTGTTTTCAGACTAGTGGGGAGAGGGGCAGAAGAGAATTAAACCAAATCTAAAAAGTAAAGAAACAAAGGTACCTGGGTGTTGGCCCTGACACATATAACACAGGAACAGTTAATAATTGCAGTAGCACTGACTAAACGTCAGCTTTTTCCTCTCAAAGTGCAAGTCACGGTCCTGCCACTAGAGGTTTGGCTGGGCTGCAGAAGCTTCAGATTTCTAGACCTCGCCTTCCCTAGCCTTAATAAAAATCTTCCCATGAATGAGACGCAAGATATAATGTGCAGCTCTGTGAACTCAAAGGAACCCTCTTGCCAGTATCAGACTGGGGTGTCCAGGGCCCACCAGAGCTTCAACCTCAAAGGCCCCTGCTGCTACCCACAGTGCTATGGGGATCTGACCTGAGTTTCCTGGGCCTATCTGGATTTTCCCTGGTGTCCCTCCAGTCCAACTTTAAGCACAAGGTTCCATTATTCTTAGCACAGACTGAATGGTATGCAAAAGGGAGTGTGTTGGCGCTATAGAAATACATAAAAATAATAATAACTGCTGCATTCATAGCATGCCTATATTAAATCATATGCAATTTCCAAAGGGACACAACATATTACACTGGGCAGAGCCATGGTTGATTTTTTTTTTTACTAAAAATAGCAAACCTATGGGCAAGAATTTTGGCAAGTTATTCTGCCTTTGGAATTTTGCACAGGGTTACTAGTAGCAGCTACTTTTTGTGGCTACAGAATGCCCTGCCATATAGACAATACTGCGAATTGCCTCTGCTAAAACACATATATGGGGGAATGCAATATGTGTCGTTAGCGAAAAAACCTTCATAGACAACTTTGAGAATGTTAGCGACCATGTTTGGTCCCTTGTGACTGATTACAAACCTGATATCCTCTCAAAGTTTACAACCAAATGGCTGTTGTGAACATTCACAGTGTACGGCTGGCCATTGCACACTGCAAGAACCCCAATGTAGCGCATCATGAATAAAACCATTCTGCTTAAATGACTTCAAATTGGGAGTCACCCATTCATGAAGCAGAAATGGACACTCTTTCCTGTTAATATCTGTGTAATAAATTGGCTGAACACCCTTTCCATTACAGTTTGGCAGATTGATGGCTTCTTCTCTGCCGAGCAAAATGTGACAGCTGAATGTATATGTAATGATAGTGATCACATTGAATAGAAGCCGTGCAAACACAATTACACTGTACAACCGAGTCTCCTTGCTCTTGTAAAAGCCCGTGCACAATTCTAGGGTCCCTCGAGCGCATGTTTGTCCTCTGGGAAAGGCACGTCAATCATTACCTTATAATGACTATAAAGCAGAAGATAGACTGAACAATAGCAAACAGAACAATGAGCTGTAAATGGGAAAAAAACTATACATTTAGGAATGTGTGGGTCGGCAAGGTTGTACATCTTCACTTTGGCTTTGGTTTGTTGCAGATTGAACAGGCAGTGGGCATATTTCTCCAGGGCCTGAGCATTGAATCATTTTGACAGCTCTGTGCATGGATCAGATATCTAAATGTCTAAATGTCAATGTGTCTTCCTGATATATTTTCTTCACCCTCAGTAAAGGCAGTGGGATGTATTTCTGGCTCCCCTACTTCTCCCGTGCTTGTGACTCGCTCTTTATGGTTACACGGCCAAACATATGCCATAACAGGAGGTGGCAGATGAAGATACTTACTGCAGATAAACTCTTTTATTGTTGA
>CM044440.1:12112675-12124115 GCA_024363595.1 Xenopus borealis | reverse complement strand
TTTTTATTTCTTACACAGAAGGGAAACAAAAAACAACATTTTTTGTTGCCCTTTATCTGTGTTTTCCCCAAGAACTTTCCCCTGGGGGTACAGTTAGAACTGGGGATGGACTTGATTGTGATCCAATAATGCAGTTACTCTGAGATGTACTCTTAAAAAAAATCCTGCGCTGCTTGAACAGAAAAGCCGCACGGATCAATCGGAAACAAATTCTCTAATATTTTATTGACCGGATTTGTACTTTGCCTTGAGGAATTCTTTCAGCTTAACTCAGACGCGCCCTTCCCCCTACAAAACACTTACTGTAATGCGCACGTTCTTTTATTGTACATAAAGCCTTGGTAGTTGGTGGCATTTCCATATAAATAGGGAGCTCTGAGCACGGCGACGTGTAATTGCATTTGAAGGGTGACAACAATTGCTGCTCGAGGCTACATGAGCTTTCAGCCTCGCTGATATAATATCTGCCTTCAACCTTCCCGTGTCTTCTCTTCTCACAGCTTGTTACTCGCTGATGTTATAATCTGCCATAAATATTTACAAATATTTCACTGTCTATTATTTTATTTTTTTTTGTTAAAAGATATATATTAATGTTGTCAGTTGAAGTACGCGGCTAATGTATTCCTATTGTGGTTACCAGGGGCGATATGAATAAATATGAGATGGAGATTATTATATACATACAATATCGTTTAATACACCAGAAAGGCTCATTCTCATTGCGTTATGTTGGTATAATGTGTTGAATTCATTTTCCAACTCCTTTCATTTATATTTTCCATGAAAGTAGTGGATATTTGTTGAGTCCACTGGGGCTTTACTTCTGCACGAACACTGAGCTAATTATATACACTACTATGTACGAGAAAGAATGATAGACAGAAAGCAAATAAGTGCACTAAGAAATTCACACTGAAAGAAAAAGAACATGTATTAACTGCTTGTAAATTTAGAACTGTAGCGCACCATTATGGTACTCAACTATCCACCCAGGGCTGTCCAACTGGAGGCCCTCAAATTATTTTAACAGCCCTCAGCTTGCCTCTGGGCTCCATAGAATTGGTTTGATATAATCTGGCCTTCCAACATGTAGTATGTCAACCAACTGGCCCATGACATGGAAAGAGCTGTTGCACCCTGCAGCTAACACAACACTCCTCTTTACCAGCCAATTTAGTCATCAGTTTTGACCACCAATACCCAAAAGCCTGAGCACTAGGAACACAGGAGAGACATCAAAATTCTCTAATCATCTAAAATCAGTCAGTTGGGACAGTGCATTCAGTTTATTGTCTAACAACTGATCTATACAAGGGTTCAAATCTTTACCTTGTATGACACAGACCCAGTAACTTTAGTTAAGCTCCCCATAGACGCAACGATCTTTCTCTGCCGAATGACCGATCTCAGGGAAGTCCGACCAATCTGTCAAATTATTGTGCGGTTAGTGGGATACAAACGATCGTACATCTTACGATTTTTCGTCCGACATTGGTCTGAAGATTGATCGGCCAGGTTAGAAAATCTTTATCGGTCCCCACGCAATCTACCTATGTTTGCAGGGCCAAGCAGGCTGCGATCCTTCACTTTTGCTGGCAATATCGCCTGAAATGGTCTTTTTAGTTGATGACACAATAACTATTGGATCTTTCAAAAATCTTTACGTCTATGGCCAGCTTTATTCTCGTCCCATACGTCCCAACATTTTGGAAATAAAAAGAGGGACAAAAAAGTTGCTGCACTTAGTGCGAAATTTTATGACCACATTCCAGTTTTACAGTTTTGCTAATGAAGGAGAATTGCCCTTTAAGCTGCGACACTAACTTCTCCCAAGGAACCTGTTATCTTATATTGTTACAATTACTTATTTGCTTATCTAGAAATTGTTACAAAGTATCTTATCTGAACTGGCAGTTCTGGGCTCTCTGCCAAAAGCCAATAAAGTTAGAAACGAGGTTTCTTTTTCTGGCTGTTCAGTCCAGAGAAAAACGGGACCTGAACAAATAAGGGACTGCAGGTTGAGCTGTTAAAAGAGTGACTGTCCCTCTAAAAATGGGACAGTTGGCTCAGACAGATTATTCTTGGCATGCTCAGAATCATATAAATCAAATGAATGTAAAGTCTTGGAGGCACAGGTTGAATGCAGGTGCTTTTTCTTCTTTGCATCTTTGGTTCAGTCTGTCTGAAGATACTCAAAGTATGTGTTAAAGTTCCAGTACGAGCAGAACTCACCAGGGCAGCAGACATTGTAGGTGATTCTTTACAGTAAGGACAGTGAGGTTGTGGAATGTCTTGCTGGGTGATATTGTGATTTCTTATTCTGTTTTCTGACTTCTTGACCAAGCATAATATCCAAGGCTTTTGGGATCTGCAGATCTACAGTTAGCTAGTATAGGTATTGGAATGTATAGTTTATATATTTGACTGTATAGATAGGTTTGCTTGTATATGTGATGCATGCACACTGGGTTTCATTTGGGAGAGGCTGATCTTGATGGACTTTTGTTTTCTTCAACCCACATCAACTATAAAACATTGTAACTATTTAAAGTAATGACAAGCTTCCCCACAATTTACCCAATAATAATATATTTCCATTTTCATCTCTCTGCCGTAATGTATTTTTAAACAATTTTGCTGATTGATTTTTACTTAAAGGGGTTGTTCACCTTTGTAACAAATGGACAAATCTAACAGTTCACATTAATAGAACAAACTTTGCCATATAAATAGTTTAGAGGTACAGTTGAAGAGATATTCACCTCAAAGGTTTCCCTATACTCAGGCCTGGATTTGTGGAGAGGACACCTAGGCCCGGCCTGAGTACTTTCTCTGCTGGTGTCTGTACAGCTAGGGTTGCCACCTGTCCGGTTTTGAACCGGACAGCCCGGTATTTTGAAGGGCTGCCCGGTTCAATGCTTCCTGCCCGGTTTTCCATACAAGGAAAACCGGGCGGGATTAGCTTGATTGATCGGCCAATCGGCGATCGCGGCGTCATAGCTCCGCCCCGTGACGTCATGGGACCGCCCACTGATGTCACGGGACCGCCCCGTGACGTCATGGGGACCACCCCCCTGTCCGGCTTGAGCCACAGGGAAAGGTGGCAACCCTATGTACAGCTGACTGGTGTTTGTAGTTTGTAGCACTCTGCTACCACATTAAATACTACATTTTAACTTTCTAAAACAGTTTCAATCACTCCCATTCACCAATTTTCATTACATACACTTTTTAAAACACATTCAATAATTCAATAACAATCAACCCAACCACCCTCTTACACATAGACTTTGAGATCTATGTGACATCACCAAAAGAGCGGATCTTTCCCCGATATGCCAGTAGTGGCAGGGCTATAATGGGGGGGGGTAATCCAAACGGTCGGCTCTATGGCCGAACGATCAGATTATGACTAGGGCAATGAGCTCCACTGGGTCGGTTGGGAAAAAAAATCAAACCTTCCCAATCAATATCGTGGCCAGATATCGATCAGAAAAACCTGTCAGAAGCCCCCATACACGGGCAGATATCGGCAGCTTTATTTGCCCGTGTATGGCCACCTTAAGGGCAAAGCCTGGGCATGATGATGTCATCATGTAACAAGTTCTTGGTGTGTCAGTTTCAAAATAGGCCACTCCCATCCCTTCAGAAAACTGGTCAGAGTGACAGGAGAAGGACTAAGTTAACAGGTATAAAAAATAGCTTTAAAAGGCAAGGAAAGGCAAAGAACTAAAATCCAATTTTTACTTTCTTTAATAAAAAAGAAATCTATCTCCAATATACTTTAATTAAAAAATGTGTACCGTTTTTAAAAGAAACCTGACTGTATGCAGTGAAATTCTCCCTTCATTTAGTGCTGTGGGTAGGAATTGTCAGACGGTCCCTAACTTCTGGCAGGGAAACAATCATACTTACCAGCCATGCAGAACTCAAACAGCTTTGTTTTTTGATAATTTATGACGATCCCTAAGAAGCCCAGATCACACTGAGCATGTGTATGTAGTCTAGTCTTGCAAAGATGTATAACAAAGTTACAAGATGACAGCCCCCTGTGGCCAACTTAGAAAGCAAAAATCATTTGTTTGATTAGGCTTGAGGTGCAGTAAGTTCATGTTCGTGGCAGGCTGGGCAACCAGGAGAAAATGTTTCCTCACTTTGTTTAATTTATGTGCACAAAATAAGTACAAATTTTGGTTACCACTGTAAACTGTGTGTGTGCAGCACCATGGATTATATATACAACATTAATGTATTTCACTTGTTGTTTGGGCCAATTGGGTTTGGGGTGGGCTGGTTGAATTGGGTTTGGGGGTGGGCTGGGCCAATCAGGTTCAGTTGTGACCTGGGCCAATTGGGTCTGATCGGGCTGGGCCAATCTGGATTAGGGGTAGGCTGGGCTACTGGGGAATTAAGGGAATAGGAATCAGATCTTGCACTGGAGCGTGGCCCCCATAAGTGCGGGGCCCAATTGGGCCAAATTGGTCCAATGTGCTTAATACCAGCACTGTTAACAAAGACAAGAAACACACAAAACAAGCACCCAATAGTGGAGCTGTAGAAAACAGTCTGTCAATCTGCTCTTAACAGGAACTGTTATGAATATAAAGGAACAACTGTACACTCAGGGTCGGATTCCTAGCGCCCACTGCCCACACTACGCTAGCGAGAGCAGGCGCCCCAGAGTACTGGTGAGCTGTGTGTCCCCAGTGCTCCTCAGCAAACAGGTGGATGGCATGCCGCCCCTACCAACTTGCCGCCCTAGGCCCGGGCCTATGTACACTGATGTTTATATAATGATGCTATATATTCAGTTATGTCTCATAGTTCCAATGTTAAAGGAAAAGTCTATATAAGTCCATATAAAATCTATAACTTCCTGCAGATGCTGACACAGAGACGCCAACACCATTCATCATATGAACGAATCAGCAGAAACCCAGTTCATGCGCATTTGAATATAAATTGGATCAATTCGGGACCAATCAAAGTGCAAATGTATGCAAATCCGCAGAAAACATGTGCTGATCAATTCAGTCACTGCCGCCAGCTTTCATTTTTATAACCCAGACGCACACAGGCGAAATTGTCATTCATGTACCAGCCTGCAGCCATAAACACTAAAGCAAAGGCCAGAGACAAACGTGTGGTTTCTGCGATGCCCATCGTTTGGTTTTGGAGGATATAAAATCCCCTGTTAAGTGAATATCTCTAGGGGACGGAAGATAAAGGTTATACAGAGCTCAATGTTTGTAAATTCATGTTCCTGATGCATGGAGGTGGAAGGTATCCATTCCCACTTCATGATTAAAAAAAAATAGGGATGCACTGAATCCAGGATTCAGCCTTTTTCAGCAGGATTCGTATTCGGCTGAAACGTTGTATGTGGTGGAACCTGAATTTGAATCCTAATTTGCATATGTAAATTTGGTGTGGTAAGGGAAATCACAAACATAATTTTTCCCCTTTTCGTTTCCTGCCTCTAATTTGCATATGCAAATTAGGATTCTGTTTGCTATTCAGCCGAATCTTTCACAAAGGATGCAGTGATTGGGCCGAATCCAAATTAGTGGATTTGGTGCATCCCTAAAACAACGGAATGCCAAAAAATGAAAAGTCATATTAGGGTTGCCACCTGTCCGGTATTGACCCGGATAGCCTGTCATAGCCCCGCCCCGTCGTCACAGTCCCTTCCCCGCCACATTATGGCCTGCCCCACTGCATCATGGCCACGCTTTGCTGCGTCATTATCTCGCCCCCCCCCCCACTGTGTCAATGCCCCACCTCCTCCCCCCCAGAGTTTGTTGCGGGAAAAGGTGGCAACCCTAAGTCATATACATAGTTGGCTCAATTTAAATATAGGTTTGTGTATTGTCTCTTGAATGCGTTGTTTGGCTCTGGATCCCATCAGTAAACATGGAAGGGATGTCAGGTCTTTTTCTGAGGTTATATGGACCTTAAAGGGGAATTCAACCCACTAGGCGCAAACATCCTTCCCCTAAGTAGGCCCCCCTCCCTCTGGCCTATCACCCCCCGGGCAAATGCTCCTAACTTATTTACCCCTCTTTCCAGGTCCTGTCCGGTGGAGTTCACAGGCTCCGTCTTCTCCCGAGCGCTCTTCTTCCTGGAGTCATTGGTGTCTTCTGGCGCATGTGCAGTTGGCAGCATTTGCCGGTGTTGATCTACTGCGCACACACTGAAAGTCACAAAGTTTCCCAAAAAAGAAATCAGTAACTTCGTGAAATTCAGGCGCATTACCGGCAAATGCCTCCAACTGCGCATGCGCCCGAAAGTCACAAACTTTCCTATCTTTTTTTCGGAAAAACTAGAGCTGTAGATCTGCACTGGCAAATGCCTCCTACTGCATCTGCGCCAGAATACGCCGATGGATCCAGGAAGAAGACCGCTCGGGGGAAGATGTCGCCTGCGAACTCCGCTGGACAGGACCTGGAAAAAGGGGTAAGTAACAAGTTAGGGGCATTTGCCGGGGGGGGGGAGGGGTGAAAGATCCAAAATGAGGAGCTGCTGGGGACAACTTTAAAGGCCTGGATCATTACTGTTGAACCTGGGCTGGTACAGTAACTTCCGCATTTCTAGCCTTATTCTTTTAAGTTTTTATTATTATTATTATTATTATTAATAATAATAATAATCCCTATATTTATTTGGTAACAGCTCTGTGTATAATGCATTTAGAGATAATCATAGAAACCATTACAGATCCACTGATGGGCAACCAAATCTCACTGATATTTTTATTTTGCAAAACTGTTATCCCCTTTTTATTGACATTATTCTTTAGCATGAAACAGGCAAAGAAAAGGGCTTTTTACAAACATATCTTGTATTCTGTTAACAGCTTGAGGAGATGAGAAGCACCTTGGGTTGGAGGCGTTATGGGATGTATCGGGGGTGTTGGGCTGGATTACACATGTCGTGTAAAATGATCCCATTATGAATTGAAACCGTTTTATGTTGAGGAGAGGAATCCCAAGCAGGCACATCATTAGCAGCCACAGTTTAGGCATCTGAGCTTCTGCTCTCGTCTGGTAAACAAGCTGTTCCTCCCAGGAAACAAAACAAGCTAATGGCATGGAGCTCTTTAATATTTAAAGAGACATGATTTTATATACAAAGATGTAGATGAGCTTTAAAAGAAAACACGGAGCAGAAAGTATAAATAATTTAACAGTCCTTTCACTTTTTATTCCTAGTCTTTTTATTTAAGTGACTCTTTAAAGCATTTCTCCATAATAGAAAGAAGAAGCACAAAAAAAAGCACATGTTCTTCATAACTCAGTAACATGACTAACTGTTTTGTAAACAGGGATAGTCGCTGGGCTGCAGGGGATGATTGAAAAAACTGTTTCGAAAATAGACTTTTTCCCTTCTTTCTGCTTGAAGGAACAGTAATGCCAAACAATATAATGTACTGTTGTCCGGCACTGGTAAAACTGGTGTGTTTGCTTCAGAGAAACTATTATAGTTTATATAAACAAGCTGCTGTGCAGCCACTCAGTCACAGGATACATAATGGATCCAAGATGAGAAGAAGAAGAATCCCATTGTATACTGCAAGCAAGTATTATCTGTTAAGGATCCTGTGCCTTTTCTCCTTTTTCAACTTTGAATGGCTGCCCCCATGGCTACACAGCAGCTTGTTTGTATAAACTATAGTAGTACTTATCTGCTATCTACTGTGTAGCCTGTGCTTGAATGGCTGCCCCCATGGCTACACAGCAGCTTGTTTATATAAACTATAGTAGTACTTATCCGTTAGCTACTGTGTATCCTGTGCTTGAATGGCTGCCCCCATTGCTACACAGAAGCTTGTTTATATAAACTATTATAGCGTTTCTGCAGCAAATACACCAATTGTAAGAGTGCAGCTCAATAAGTACATTACATTTTAAAACACTTTAATGTTTTTGTGTTACTGTTCCTTTAAGAAATATTCCAGTTGAAACCAAATGGCTAATCCTGTCAAGGGGTAACCAGATTATAATTGTAGTCTAGGGCTGCTCTCAAAGGAATCTACATAGGGATTCAAATGATATCTATTGGGATATTGGGTTGTGGAAATTGGAGACCATTCATGATGGAATTCCATAATAGGATCAGCATTCAATAGAACCCTACATCTAACTGAACCATAAATTATCCAGCAGAGAACATGGGGGTTACTCCAGGTATCAGTAAAGCTTATTAAATGTTACCCCTATTACTACAGACCTCAGCTTCCCAACACTAACACTGGCAACATTTGCTCCAGTCCAGACACCTATCAGAACCAGTGGTAGCTGTTATTGCTTTATGACAGTTACATTAATAAAAATGGAAAACAATGCAATGTCTGTGACACTCACATGCTCAGTGGGCTCTGAGCAGCTGTTGAGAAGCTAAGCTTAGGGGTCGTCACTAATTATCCAGCAGCAGAAAATGAGCTTCCCTGGCTGTAATATAAGCTGATGCTACAGGTTTGCTGATTATTAAATTGTGATGCAGCTAATTGCACTGGTTTCTAATTATCTGTATTAATGACTAATCAGCCTTATATTGTGACTATATTTCTATTACACTATGGGGCAGATTTACTAAATTCACATGAAGGATTCGAAGTTCGATCGATCAAATTTTCGAATGTTTTTGAAGACCACTTCGACCAGTGAATTTTGAAAAATCGATCGAATTATTTGAATAAAAATCTATTTGACAGTCGAAGTACTTCCCCTTTAAATTTTCCCCTTTAGTTCACCAGATCAAAGCTACGGAATTGGGTTTCATTATTTTTGATTGAATAAAAAATGGTTAAAATCGTTTGAATCGGTCGATTTGAACGATTTTATTGATCGATCAAATTTTTACTATTCAATCGTTCGACCAATCGAATTGCAGTAATTCGAAGGATTTTACTTCCCAGACTATTCCCATGGTCGAATTTGTGTGTTTTTTAACCCTAGAATTCGACTCTTAGTAAATCTGCCCCTATGTGTAGTGTATATTGTGAGTGGGTCCCTAAGCTCAGTAAGTGACAGCAGCACAGAGCATGTGAATCAGTGAATCAGTAGAAAAGAAGATGGGGAGCTACTGGGGCATCTACTGGGGAGACACAGATCTTTACTGCTAAAGGGCTGTGGTTGCCTTGGGCTGGTACACAAGCACAAAACATCATGTACTAGTTAGGATTTGGTTCTCCTTTAAAGGGCAAACTTACCATACGGGGTGTCTCTTGTGGCACAAAACTCTATAAGATTGTCAGATCTCCATCAGACATCCCTGCCCCAATGTAAATATTACAATAAAACTGTTGTATGTTTTTTTTGTTTTTTTTTAATTGCTTTATATGGGATATTTGTTATTAAATCCTATTAGTCTGTCCGCTTCCTCCGATGGTGATCCATGGAGACTACACCTGCCACCCCCAGCCGTGCGAGCGATACAACCATGGAACGGTCATCGAATTTTTCTGTGATCCGGGATACACACTGGCCAACGATTATAAGTACTTCACGTGCCAGTCTGGGGAATGGTTCCCTTCTTACCCAGTCGTGTGTATAAAGACAGGTTAGTGCTTATCATGGAATTTTACCTGCTTTATTCCTATCTGGTAGTAGAAGTGACATGTTGGTAATCATATTACTTTGACTTACCCAGAGCAGGGGGAGTCTAGGGCTTGCACAGTGCACTTGTATGTAAGGCCAATGCCAACGCTTTAAGTATTTGTACAGTTATGCAGAGCCAAGGTAAAAGAATTGTATTACTTTATACTTTCTAAGGCTCTGTATCAACAAGGCATTTGGCCTGGGTTTCAATAATACTCTCCCTCTATGCCTCACTTTAAAGAACCAGTAACACCAAAAACTGAAAGTTTAATAAAGTAATTAAAATATACTGTACTGTTGCCCTGCACTGGTAAAACTGGAGTGTTTGCTTCAGTTATTTCCTTTTTCTGTGTAATAATAAAACAGTAGCTTGAACTTGATCCCAACTAAGGTATACTTAATCCTTATTGGAAGCAAAACCAGCCTATTGGGTTTATTTAATGTTTATATGATTTTCTAGTAGTCTTAAGGTGTGAAGATCCAGATTACGGAAAGACCCATTATCTGGAAAGCCCCAGGTCCCAGTGATTCTGGATAATAGGTCCCATACCTGTACTCCCTAATCATGTACAACCACCCTTCTCTGCAGAACCAATAAGTTTCCTATTTGTAAACAGAGGCATCATGGCCGAACACAGAAGATACTCTGCTCACGACGTGGAAGATAGTGGCCTTCACGGCTAGCACTGTTCTGCTGGTGCTGCTGCTCGTCATTATTGCCAGGAGCTTTCAGACTAAATTCAAGACACATTTCCTTCCAAGGTTCGTGAGATTCCCATAATATTTTAAGAAAGGCCATAAAGAATAAATGACTGCACAGAGCGAAGCACATTAGTACAGCGAAAGGATACAATTTAAAGAGGTTTTTAAATTTTTATGTTATTTTGCCGTAGAGAGTGATATTGTAAGATAATTTGCAATTGGTTTTCATTTTTTATTATCTGTCATTTTTGGGTTATTAATCTTTTTATTCCGCAGTTCTCCAGTTTTCAATTTCAGCCATCTAGTTTATTAGGCTGCAAATGACCCTAGCAACCATGCACTGATTTGTATAAGAGACTTTGCTCATAGCCTCTATAAAGAGATACCATAAAACTATGTGAGTAGACAGCCGCATCGTTTTATGTAAGTACAGACTAGCAGGGAAATTGAAGAGAATTTGAAACATTTACAAAGCTTAAAGATGCTTCAGGAAATAGCATTCCCCATCATTTATATCTACTATAATATTTTACAGGAGTCCGCAGGACAGCACCGGGGAGCCGGACTTTGTGGTAGTGGATGGGGTGCTGGTCATGCTCCCGTCATACGATGAGGCTGTGAGCTGTGCTGCAAATGTCACTCCTCCGGGCTACACGCCACCCGCAGAACAGAGAGGTCCCTCACCAACAGAGGAGTCCCACCCTCCGGCGTATCCGGGGAACCCGGCGAATACTGACAGTTTGTGTGAGGAATCAGAGACCTTTGATAGTTTGTTGGATTCATCAGAACTGGCCCAAACTTTACAATCAACTTCCCTGACTCACATTAGAGCAGCGTCTGCAGAGAACATGAACAATGGGGAAGCGCCGTCCACCAGCCCCAGTATCGACATTGCAGATGGTAATGGTTTGTATTCTATTGGATTGCTTTGCATGGGGACTATAAAATAAACCGTGCAATCTACTATTACTTGAGACTATTTTTTTTCCCATGTGAAGGGACTATGCTTTGCAAAGCATTTGCACTACTGAAAGCTCCAGTGCATGGAATAAAGCAATTGGTCATATAGGTAGGTGGGCCTATAGATAGGTGTTGTGGGTAGGGTTGCCACCCAGCCGGTATTTTACCGGCCTAGC
>CM044440.1:12055280-12065603 GCA_024363595.1 Xenopus borealis | reverse complement strand
GTGTTTTTTTTTTTTTGGTTTTCCTTTGTTGCCTCTTCCACTTGCCCTTTTGCTCTAAGCTTGTGTCCAGTCTTCCACCTGTAGCTTTTTCACTTTGCCTTTTCTTTATCCCTCATTGCTTCTTGTTTCTCTTTAGGTTTTTGTTTTCCTTACTGTTCTGTTGGCTACATTGTTCCCACTGCCTTATTATCTTATAGCCCTTTCTTTAGAACTTTTCGCAAGTCTTTCCTTTTCACCCCCCTCTCTCTGACGTGGTTTCTTACTGTTCTGTGTCCATTCACTTATGGTATTATATGATATAACTCCAACTCCAGAACGTATTCCAGGTCTGTTTCTTTCCGTGGAAGCACTCTCTCGCCCTTGTGATTGGTAGAAGACTTTTCAGAACTTCGTTCATTTTAAAATACTTAAATTATGAACTGCAAGAAAGCTCACCACATACAACATTTCTTTATAGTTTTATTGACGTAACTTTTATTTGATAGTTCTAAAACTCTCAATACAGCAGGCACATTGGCTTCAATGTTTGGCATAGGACAATCAAAAGAATTGCACTTAACCATTACAACAGTCGTGTCTTGCGGCACTGCTAAGAAGCAGCAGTTGATTTTTTAACGTCAAGTTCGGATTATTTTGGTTCCTAAACATTCACATAAGGTTAGAGGTAAAGATGCTCACACTCCAGCCCTCCAGCTGCTGTTAAAATAGAACACCCTTGTCTCTCTGGTCAGCAGCAGATGTCTTTAAGCATCAGCTAGAAGACTGCAGTTTGTGCACCACTAGGATACAGCAAAACATCTGATCTTTAGGCTGGGGACAGACAGGGAGATTCGGGGAGATTCTGTCGCCTGGCGTTTTTAGCAGGCGACAGAATCTCCCCGAATCTCCCTGTCTGTCCCCAGCCTTAAGGAATGAAGTGCTATCTGTTTCATTTACAAACACTGGAACTGTTAGTGGGGTTTTTTTTGTCTGCTTTTGTTCAAGAACACATTCTTTAAAAACAATTACAAAAGAAAAACATAACTTAGTAACAACACTTTGGCAAATGAAGCAAAAGCAGAACGTAGTTTTGGGGTACAGGTCTTGCGTTTTGTGCAGCTGTGTGAGTGGAAGCTTTGTCTAGTGTTGGGCCTTAATGGATGAATATGGCATAATGCTAGGTAAAGGGTTCTTTAGAAAGATTATTAGTGTTTATCCAACCTCATTATCATATAATCGGTGCAGAGAAGCCACATTGATTTTAGTTCAACCTTCCTGATGGCATAGACCTGGAAAATATGAGAGACAAACTGACATGCGGACTCTGAGTACGAGAAATGTAATCACAGATGCTTTCATTCCATGGGGCGGTATAGTGAACTTGGAGGTGCAGGTGCATTCAATAATATATCAATATATAACTCTGAGAAATAGTCTCTTTATATTAAAAAAAAAAAGTCTCATGATGTGCTACAATTATGCGATGCTAAAGGTTCCAATTCATAATGTTCATGTTCAACATCTGTTTTTGTACCTCTAGTGTCTAACTGATATTTGTTAGTGTGATTGAGCTTGTTCTGGCCCCTTTCTGTAGTGTGTGATGATAATGCTTGAGAAAAGGCTTTGAACTGTAATTTTTTTGGCAATGGTATTTGACCGCATGTCCCTTGGGGTCCAAGACATCGGCACAAACACTGAAAAAAGAAAGTTGCAAAAGCCCAGCTGACGCACATGATTAGCATCATGAATGTACCTAGCTGGGTGTATGCTAGGACAGTAGAGGGCATCATCATAGCTCCAGCAACAAAGGTGGTCAGAGCAGCCATTGCGATAGCAGAACCCATACGACTCAGAGAGAAGACCACTTTTCCTTCTCTGTCTGGATCTGGAGCCAGGCGATAGGCCACGCCATAATGTACTGCAAAATCCACAGAGAGGCCCACGGCAACTGAAATGGTGACAGATTCCAAAACATTTAGCTCCCACCCAAGAAGAACAAGAGAACCAACGGTGACAAATATAGTGCCGGCTATTGAAATAATGGCATAAATGCTCAGAATGATATTCCATGTCGTCAAGATCATCACACTGAATGCAACAGCCACAGACAATCCCATAGCAATTAGTGTTCCATCAGAGAGGCTGTCTTGCAAGTCATAAAATTCTAGGTTACTTACAAACCATCCATTGCTTAGGCCATCAGGAGCAGACTGAAGTTCATTTGCAATCCATTCATTCACTTCCTTGTAAAACTGGTGCATTTTTTCATAAGCTAAGGTAAAAAGGTAAGTACTTGGAAACTCCAGGACTACTGCTCTGATTGTATCGTTGATATCAAACCTTGGACCAGGAGTCTTGCTGTCCAAATGATAGCCAGTGCTTCTGTCAAGCTCCATGATTGCTCTTTTAATGCAGACCTCAAAGACTTCTTGCTTATATGGAAAGCTGGACTGGCTGCAACATGGGTAAAGGGAAGGTTCATCGCAATCTTGATTTTCCATCCACTGTTTAAATGTCTCAATGAAACAGCTGGTGAAGTCCTGTTCATCAGTTTGGTAGAAAAAGGTTTGGTTCTTTAACTTTTGGCAAAAACGCAAAATCCACTGTTGCGATGCAGGACTTGCAATATTAAAGCTACTATCCAACCTAAGCTTGCCTTTGCTTTTGGGATTGAGGGGATCTCCATTATCTTCTGGAGCAACCCCCCACACAATTGTTATAGGCATATGAAGTTCCTCTCCATGATGGACACGTTCAAACATAAATATTTTTTTGTACTCTGAATCGTAGCGTTCAAATGGATGGGAGGACCTAAACACCTGGAACTCGGAAAGCTCCAAGGAAGGCAATTTCATCTTTGGATTAACGCACACTACATATGCCCCACCGACAGTTATAGCAAGAAACCAGAACACCCAAATATATCGAAATTTTATAACTATACATGGCAAAACTTTTTCAAAGAATATTCGTGAAGCTTCGGAGAACGTGAAAAGAAGATTCTGTGTCTTCTGGCACAGTACATTCCAGCAGCTTTTCTTATTGTATTGCCGTGGTTTTTTGAAGCAACTGAATATGCTGAGGAGATAACGCTCATGTAAAACAACTACTGCGGGGAGCCAGGTTACCATTAAAACATAATTCACCAATATGGCTGTGCCAGCATAGACACCAAAGCACCGGATGGCTGTGATGTTGCTGATGTAGTTTGCATAAAAGGCAGCTGCGGTGGTAAAGCTGGTGACAAACATAGACAGAGCAGCATGTTGCAGAGTGGTGGAAACGGTTTCCGAGGTTTCTGCATGGGGTTTGTCAAATTTAGTGTAGTTCCAGACGTCGCATAAGACAAAAGCATCGTCGGCTCCGATTCCGACAAGGATTATTAGTGCAGTGAGGTTCATAAAGGGGAAAAACTCAAAGTTAAATACTACTCGATAAAGAAAATAAGATACAATTAGTGAACTAATGATGGCAAACATTGTCATGAGCGTTATGAACATCGACCTGGTGTATACGCACATCACCAACAATACGATTACAATGGCAATTGCTGGATACACGGTATCCATTAAAAGATAGTCTTGAAACAAACTATGTTTGATCCCAAACTCGATCCCCGTCACAGTAGTGACACCATCAGAGCAGTTCCAGTTCTCAAAATTGTCGAGATAAATTCTCATCATGGATTCCCCTTTTTCCGTCGGGGAGAAAAGCATACTATGCTTTAAAGCTGGTATTACATACTCAGCAGTCTTTGGGCTTAAAAAATCTTTATCTACTAAGTAGTGAAGAATCTGGTAAACTGCATTGTACTTGGTACATTTGCGAGGCACATTTGTACACTTCAGCTGGTCCTTCCTCTTGGCCGCCATATCCCAGCAGTCTGCTCCCAAACTACCGTTATGATAGTATTTGGCACATGTGCGAATCAGCTTGAACGTATGGGAAACATCTCGTTCTACTATCTTCTGACAAGATGACCGGTTATTTAAGATGGCAATATAATTCCCTACTGTCCAGCTTGGGCAGCAGGAATCTGCGGAGGTACGCTGACACAAATCTGCAAACTGGGGGTGGGACCTAACCTGTAAGAGGTTGAAAGAGAGAAGTTTTAACAAATGTCTAAAATTTCAACTAAAACAGAAGTTATATGTACAAAAAAGGGACGTTGTCTGCACATTCTCCATACAAAATTAATTCAATAAATTGAGGCGTGTTAGGAGGTGCGGTTAAACAAATATATACAATTTAAAACAGAAGCTACTTTCAATTTATGGAGCTACTGGTACAGTAATAGTCACTAGTGTACGACTTATTTGATGTTGCGGGGTCCAGTTTCTATTACTATTTTCTATTCTAACACTGGGCTTGAGCGTATAAAATAATATTATACACAATGATTCCTGGATTTCTTGAACACATTAGGGGCATAACTATCTGACATTGCCAGTTAGATCCAATATATCTTATAAGGGGGGTCTCGTTTTGCCTAGATGATGTATTAAAGCTCACTCTATTAAAATAACCAGACATCATGTCTCTCTATATGCAGAGTTAGTGCAAAAGGCAACTATTTTGTTAGATTTTGTTTGTACTGGAATCAGTTATTTGAATGAGCTCTAATACGTCTGATAGGAAAGAAACCCCCCTATAAGATATTTTGGTTCTGTCAATGAATATGACACCCAACTGCTGCATGATGACAGAAAGAAGAGAAAGATGCTGAGAGAGGAAAAGTGAATATAAACTTGATTATTTATTAAACAGCACCCACTCACAAACATTCCTACTTGATCACATTACCACAGTGAATAAGATAGTGATAAAGCACTGTGTGGGATAAGTGAATTGCCTTGGCCAAATAATCCTTAAAACAAACCACACAAAATGCAGGCAAATATGTGGTTTGGAAAGAAAACAGATTTCCCGTGAAGATAAAGATCTCTTTACAGGCAAACGTAGAAATAGAATGCAGTGTGTGTCTGTGAGTGTAGAGATAGAAGATAATGCGAGAGAAGGAAGGTTTTAAATATACTGTACTATAGGGAATGGGAAGGCAGTGGGGTTAAATATACTCTGAAAGGATGAGAGAGGGTAATGTAAAAATATATTGTGGAGGGGTCAGTGCAAAAGGGAAACATTTGGGATGGGCGATTATGTACTGTAGGGATAAGTATGGGATAGGGTTGTAAATTTGTTACTGCAGACATACACACAAAAAGCGTAAAGTTACTGCACTAGTGGTGGGAGGACACTGGAGAACCAAGACTGGACCTGTTAATACAAGCTGGCTCCACGCCTTGCATCTTACTTATACATCCTACAGTTATTTTTATATTTTCTCTGGAATTCTATTATGCAGTAGCCTGGACACAGCATCTCAACATCCCCCCTCATTGAGCTTCTATGAGCCCCTACCATTTCCCAAATGGAAATATTAGCTCTGTTAAATGTTAGCTGCAAGTGGACCTACCGTTTTACACTTTACACTTATTCTTAAAGGAAAACTATACCCCCGGACAATGTAGATCTCTATAAAAAGATATTGCATAAAACAACTCACCTGCTTCGTGTAAATAAACCATTTTCATAATAATACACTTTTTTAGTAGCATGTGCCATTGGGTAATCATAAATAGAAAATTGCCATTTTAAAAAATAAGGACAGCCTCCTGGGATTGTATGATTCAACGGTGCACACAAACATACCAAACAAACTATAAAGTTAGGTCACATGAGCCAATTAACAGACAGAGGTGTGTCTTTTGCTTCCACACTTCTTCCTGTTACAGTTAGAGTTGAAATATTTCTGGTCAGGTGATCTCTGAGGCAGCACACAGACCATCATGAAATGGTGCTTCAAGGCAAGAGATGTAAAAAGGCAATATTTACTTAAATATATATTCCAGTTTTGTAAGATTATTTAATATGGATACGGCAGAACCCCCGAATCCTTCCCGAAAGATTCGGCATATGCAAATTATGGGTGGGAAGGGGAAAAAAATTTTACTTCCTTGTTTTGTGCCAAAAAGTCACGCAATTTCCCTCCCTGGCATATGTAAATTAGGATTTGGATGTGATTCGGCCAGGCAGAAAGATTCGGCCGAATCCTGCTGAAAAAGGCCGAAACCCGAACTGAATCCTGGATTCGATGCATCCCTATTAATATGCCACTTAATATGATATAAACTACCTGTTGCTCAAGTATTCATTTTGGGGTTATAGTTTTCCTTTAATACTTATTTTCTACACAAACTAATGTGTCTTAATTTAAAAAAAAAAAAAAAAACACAAATATTACATTCCCTAAAAGCTGCCATTCGTTAAAAATTGAACAAAAAGATGTTGCACAAATAACTAATTCAGGAAATGTATAAATTCTTAATAAAGCTTAATAGCAGGCAAAGTGTTCTGCCAACCAATTTTCATCTAACTCAAGTGGAGAGTCTCCAAGCAGATTTCAATGACCCTGGTCTAAAAGAGGAAAGAAAAACGGTGCACATTGGTCTGCTGCTTTTTCTTTATTCCTATTATGCCTCATATAAATAGACTGTAATTCAACAGCCCTCTTTAATGAGACACTTTTTATTGCTTGATGTGAACCGTAACAGAAAGGCCGGCACAGTTTGTATTTCAAGTGTAATTGCCTGTGCGGCCTATAGCGATTAAAATGTAAAACTAGTACTCGTTTGACATCTGATTTTCATTACTGTGTATGTCACAATTACCATTCTTAAAATACTGCTGCTAATATGCTCCCTCAGGACAAAACGATTTGTACACACCCATACGCAAGGCTTCATCCACCCTTACACCCTCTTGAATGGACTGACTCGCCCCAATAATGTCATCCTGAGCTTTTATATACAATGTGGCCAAGGGCCAGTGAGTCCACTGTGAGCGCTCATGGTTTTCCTTTGAAGCAAGAAACGCAATACAGGTGCAATAATACCATGAAACAGTAATTTAACCTATTTCCTTGTAATTTTTCTTCCTGATTTAAAGGGAATGGGCAAAAGGTTGTAGTGCCACCTGTTTCCTACAAACTTGCCACCAACTACCCCTCAGCCCCCTACAGTTTCATTAGGAAACATTTTATTTCATATTTTATGTTATTTCATAATTTAAAATCTGGCCAACGAAGCAGACAATACTAGCCCATGTATGGCCAACTCAACATTGTGCTTTAGGGTAAGGCCAGATGGGAGGATTCGGGGAGATCCATCGCCTGGCGACTAATCTCCCTGAACCGCTTCCCCCTGCCTTGTAGCTAATTAATGATCGCCTGCGCCTATTCACACGCGGCGCTGCACTTTCCGAAATCACTCGAAATTGCTTAAGGAGGCAACTTAGAGCGACTTCGGAAAACGCAGTGCCGCGTGTGAATAGGCGCAGGCGATTATTCATTAGCTGGAAGGCAGGGGGAAGCGGCTCGGGGAGATTTATCACCCCAAAGAAGTGGCGATTAGTCGCCAGGCGACAAATCTCCCCGAATCTTCCCGTCTGGCCTTACCCTTAGGGTGAATAAATCTGCCTAAAACATCTAAGCCAGTAACTCAGTACATTGATGTCTTATTTAAATATGCAGCTTACTTACCCTTGAATTATCTATACTGCACATGGATTTAATCGATCGCAGGTTCCACAGATTCTCTCCTTCCACAGATGTAAATACTACTCGAGAATAATGGTCATCTGGGAATCATATAAAAAAAATACAACCTGATACACAGAATATGCAGTAAGTAAAATTAAAGGGCAAGTCTACTCCAAAATAAAAATTTGCCTAATAAAAGAAACCATAATTCTATGCATCTTTCCAATTTACTTTTATTAAAAATGTTCAGTGTGAAGTTATTCGTAAAAACAGTTCCTATAGAAAGCAGAATTAGCTTAGTAACATTAATTCTTTTTATTTCTGGCTATCTCCTATAAGGAAGCCAGGGAGGGGAAATCGAGAGCCACAAGATGGATCATTGCTCTTTTGCTTTTTTCTGAAGAGGAACGTAAGTGGAGTTTCGGTAACTTATTTCTTAATTTCAAAGTTTATTTTGTTTTGGTTTTTTTTTTTTCCATTGAATTTGAACAAATTGTTGTTTTTTTTTTAAATGATTATGTTAATAGAACTTGAACTCATGGGGTAGGGACAGCAAGATAATGCTTACATATACAAATAACTTAAAACCCATAGATAAATGGTAATGAATGTATATTGTATATATTGCAAAGTTGCTTAGAATTAGGTTTTTTTAACTAGGCACACTTTTTGTGGGGTTAACTTGCCTTTTAACTATGTTGACATATAAAGCCTTTTGCTCCCCTCGACCAAAGCATAACCCCAGCATTTGCTCACTCACTTGGGACAGCACAGAAGAAACTATCCTTGTGAAAGTTCCAGTCTGTTTGTCTCTTCTCTCGCTCATAATGATCTTCTGACCACCGGTTATCTTGATGGCTAAGGCAGACATAAAAAATATTATTTCTAACATAGACTTAGATATGAAACACAGAGCTTAAAGTGACACTGTCATGGGAAAACATGTTTTTCCTCCAAAATGCATCAGTTAATAGTGCTGCTCCAGCAGAATTCTGCACTGAAATCCATTTTTCGAAAGAGCAAACAGATTTTATTGTATTCAGTTTTGAAATCTGACATGGGGCTAGACATATTGTCAGTTTCCCAGCTGTCCCCAGTCATGTGACCTGTGCTCTGATAAACTTCAGTCACTCTTTACTGATGTACTGCAAGTTGGAGTAATTTCACCCCCCCAGCAGCCTAACAACAGAACAATGGGAAGGTAACCAGATAGCAGCTCCCTAACACAAGATAACAACTGCCTGGTAGATCTAAGAAAAACACTTAATAGTAAAAGCAAGATCCAGAGACTGATTCAGTTACATTAAGTAGAAGAAATAGCCTGCCAAAAAGCAGTTCCATCCTAAAGTGCTGGCACAAGTCACATGACTGGGGCAGCAGCTGGAGCAGCACTATAAAATTATGTGTTTTGAAAAAAGCATGTTTTCCCATGACATTATCCCTAAAATTGACACAAAGCTAGAAAGGAGAAATACTATATTTACATATTTAAGAAGATATAAATAGAAACTTAAACAATTACTTTTTTGCCTGCTCGTCTGCATATTTAAAGGGATAGTTGGCCAAGGTTGCTTTGTAGCCAGTGTTTTTCACCATGTTATTCCATGTCACCAGTCTTTGTCCGATGGCTGTCCCTCTGGGTTCAAAACCCTTGAATTGAAAATGAAAGAATGTAATCAATCCTTGTGGCCTGTCCAGGCATCGCTGTAACAAAAGAAACCCAAATAGCAAGGGGAGGCAGAGACCCTCACAACAAAGAAAGGTCATATTGTACAGGTCAAGGGTGACTGTTTCCTAACAGGTGGATGACAACTGACAGCTCCGGGCTGGATACAGATTCCTCTTTATTATTACAAGGCCCCGGGCTACGGATGCCATTCAGCAATATTATCTCATACACCTATTAGACCTGAGACACAAAGTTGAAGTCTGGAGGACGTTTCTCTTTAATATAAGCTGTTTTTAATGACAAAGCTTGCCTCCACATATATATATACGCTCACTTTAATACAAGGTTTTTTTTTTTTAAGTAATATTCACAAAGGGGGACAGTGAACAGATTTATATTGTTTTTAACCATTTTTCCCTTCTGGCATGAAGCCTTTTCCAGATAAATGTTACTTCCCATGTCATCTTACATGAATGCAGATAGAGTTAAGTGTAGGATAACTGAGAACACCCAGGCATTTTGCGTTAAGGATAAAATTAAGGCTAGGGCCACTAGGGGGCTGAAATCAAGAGAGGAGGCTACTGCCTGTGGCAGGGCTCAAATCAGCCAGTGGATTTTGGCTAGCTGATTTCGGCACCCCTGTGGCCTTGCCTTAAGGACTGACTAAATAGAAATTGGAGACTAGCCAGCAAGGACTAAAGACTACATAATAAGTTGGATTTATGAGCTATTGCATTTCACAACATATCAGCAGTCACATTTGTACTGAGAAGGTTCTAGTGCGGGCCTAACTATTTTACCTAGTTATTGGTTACTTCACTCTACAGTTGATTAGCTTACTCAGAGGCAATTCAAGTACAAAAGCAGGTATATAGTTTAAGGAACCACAAAACGAAAAGCAACTTTTCATTTTGAGCTGATGAAACATTGCACATTGCTGACCGATGCAAGTTAATTTCTTTTCTGCTGAATGTTTTCCTTTAAATGTTGTTCCGTATGAAATATAATTGGAACAGGAGGGAACATTAAAGGAAAAGTAAATGTTTTTCTTTTTCTTTCTGTAAATTTGCTCTAAACA
>CM044440.1:11934861-11947734 GCA_024363595.1 Xenopus borealis | reverse complement strand
CGTTCCACAGGTAAGTGCTATGACCCTATAAAGCTCATTCTGCTGTTTAAGGGCACATACACGGATTTAAAAGGAGTGATACAATAGGGATTGGCGGGAGTTTGTTTCTGACAGACAATGATTGTTATAAATATATGGCATTAGTAAAAATAAGGTGTGAGCTCCCATATGGCTTCACATTGAATCTGCAAGATATGAAGCAGCCTTTTCCTTATTCATAAATATTCATATTGCTTTAAATGCTTGTAATAGAGCCACTGAATGTGGGACACCTCAATGTGAGGAACACCCTAAATGAAGTAATGTTCCGAGAGTCACATGGTATATCAGGGACACAGCTCTGTATGAGAAACGCCCCATATCAATTACCTAAACAATATGTCTCCTTTCCAATCATTCTGTTTGAATGTGTCATTCACGGCGACATTAAAGGAACAGGTTATAGAATGTGCTTGTTACAGGGCCTAATCGTCACATGTTAAGGCAAAACACACCTTGAGGGGTACTCTATATAAAACTACTATATATATATATATCTATGTGTATATATTTGGAGAGCAGCAACATTGAAACACTGGCTGAATTTCATGGACAGCAGTGAACTGCGAGGCAGGGGTTAAATCCAAGAAGCCACCTACGTATCTGCAAATGGGATTGTATCACGTTTCGTTAAATCTTTATGTGTAAATTAATCCTGTTTTAAACTGTCTGCCCAATTAAAGGAGCAGTATTAAACCTGTGCAAACCGGCGAGAAGTGCAAACTGTGTAGTTTGTGTGTTGCCCTGGAAAGAAGTGTTGTAGGTAACCGGGCGAGAAGGAAACATTCAAGAGATCTGACATCCACTGTCCTTCTGTGGCTTTATATCCGGCTCCTTCATTGGCTTCACATCTTCTTCTTTCTTGGGTTTGGCCTGAGGGCAAAACAAACATTAAATTGTTTATTGGTGGGGGAAATACATAATCTGTGTATCTGCCTCTCCAGCGAGAGTTATGGTGTTGCATGGTTGCCCCCACATTCTGTGCTTGAATGGCTGCCCCCATGGCTACACAGCAGCTTGTTTATATAAACTATAGTAGTACTTATCTGTTATCTACTGTGTATCCTGTGCTTGAATGGCTGCCCCCATGGCTACACAGCAGCTTGTTTATATAAACTATAGTAGTACTTATCTGTTATCTACTGTGTGTCCTGTGCTTGAATGGCTGCCCCCATGGCTACACAGCAGCTTGTTTATATAAACTATAGTAGTACTTATCTATTATCTACTGTGTATCCTGTGCTTGAATGGCAATGGCTGATGTTTGGGTGCCTTCAAAGGAGTCCGATCAAAATTTTCCATCCTCAATGAGCCGACCAATATCTACGTCTTCTGCTGATATTGGTCGGCTCATCTCCCACCATACACACTCCGAATATCATACAAAAAATAGTTTTGTACCAAATTATTGGTGCGTCTATGGCCAACTTTAGGTAGAGTTATTTCCCAAGGAGTACATACACACACAGAGTCATACAGAAGAATCTTCTCTTCAAACCTGGAGAGGATAAAGTTTAGAGGTGGCTCTTACACTATCGTCCTTTGGCCGCTTAGTGAGATCAAACCCTGCATGTGTTTCTGGGCTCCACTGGGAACTCATTGCAGGCAATTCAAAAGGCACAGGCTCCACCAGACCATAATTAGCCTTCAGTTCCAGTTGCGGGGCTTCTGGGGGAACCTTCTGGAAATATCTGCAAAACAGAACCAAATGTTAAGCACAATCAGATGGTAAGAAAAAAAAATGCCAGGAATTAAAGGATAAGTAAACTTTTAAAATAAGTGAATGTAAAATGGATTATATTCTAACTACATTCATTATTTGTTTTCTTTTTATCCAAGATATTAAAGGGGCCCTGTCACCCAAAATAAAGTCCCAAATCCTATTTTATCATGTTAGTCAAGCAAAATGAACTTTAATTACACTGAATAAATTATTTGAATTTTGTTTACTTTAGTTTGGGATGTCCTTATTATAAAGCAAGCGATTTTGTGGACACTGTTATTAAGGGAAGTCTTGCATCGTCTCAGAATCTTGTTTGTGCACCAGAATGGGGGACCTGATGTCCATCCCCATGAACTGACTACACAATTAAATGGTTAAGAGAATGGTGGGGAATGTGAGGAAAGCAGATATCTTGTAAGTTCTGAATACAAAGTGAAAGCAACTGTCTTTATTAGAGATGTTGGTGCAAATACTTGAAGTGGCCACTTAGTATTATACATGTCCAAGGAAGCTAATGCCCTAAACACGAGCCCACCCTAAAACAAATGTGGCATGCCCCTCGAATGGTTAAAAAAAATGTTATAACAAAAATGTTTCACCTTTTAAAAACAATTCAGCGTTTTTTTTATCATATGAATAACTTTTTGGCGTAAAGGATATGATGTCACTGACATAAGATTGAGGAGGATGTAGATTCATTTTATCAGTTCACCAGGTCTAAGCTGGCAAAGGAAACTATGGGGAAAGTGGTAACATTATGGAAAGTTCACACTGTAGTGAATTTGCAGAGTAATGATTGTTCGCCTAGCGAAAGAGTGCGAAACTTAGTTAGCGATGTACTCTTTTGCTAGTGAATTGTCCTCTATGCCTGTGAATTAGCGTTGTCTCTGAAGATGGGATTTCAGGTGATTTTTCAGTAGCGACAGACACTTCACCCTTTAGTAATCTGCCCCATAGACTTCAACAGAACTTCCTGCAGGCTGGCAGTCCACACGGGGTTACTGATTAACCCTTATTTGCCATCCCCAAGGATTTTTTTCATGTTTGTGTGGCTCTCAAACAGTTTTACATTTGAGTGTGATTCATAGTAAAAAGGTTGGGAGACCCCAGCCCTTGGGGGATACTTATCTATGTGTGAATGAGCATGTGTGCAGTGCACAAAATGTTCTACCTGAAGAGGAAACCCATCATACTTACATAAAACCATTCTCTCTCTGGCACTTCTCCAGTGTGTTCCTTACTAAGGTCCCCAGCTTTCGGAAGAACACGTGTCCTGATGGTTTGGCTGTGGTGCCGGGTCCCTTTGTCTGACCATAATCTTTGCACAAAGCCTCTGCCTTTCCGTAGACTGCACCAGAATTAAAGTAAAGTAATAGGGTTATAGTACCATTTCATCCATAATTATTATTATTAACATGTATTTATATAGCGCCAGCATATTTCGTATGTACCATGGTTACAAACACTGCACAAGATGCTAAGTACCTACTGCATAGCAGGACAATATGATAAAAGTGACCAGACTTAAAACTGTAATGGATTACTCATCTACCTTCTGAATAGCGCTCTAACTCACTCAACAAATACTGCCTAGTACTCCTTGGCCACACCTTGTTTGTCTAATGCCAGGACTCAATGATCAGCTGTACCTTTAAACAATACTATTTCTGTCCAGCAGAGGGCAATCACTCTCAATAGCCCTCCAATGAGATTACCTTGCCAGGAGTTATCACAGCTACTCCCACTCTCTAGAACAGGGGTCCCCAACCTTTTTTGCTCGTGAGCCACATTTAAATTTAAAAAAAGAGTTGGAGAGCAACACAAGCATGAAAAAGTCCATGGGGATGACAAATAAGAGCTCTGATTGGCTTTTTGGTAACCCCTATATGGACTGGCAGCCTACAGGAGAGAATGTTTGGCAGGACATCTGTTTTTTATACAACCAAAACTTGCCTCTAAGCCTGGAATTCAAAAATAAGCACCTGCTTTGAGGCCACTGGGAGCAACATCCAAGGGGTTGGAGAGCAACATGTTGCTCGCGAGCTACTGGTTGGGGATCACTGCTCTAGAATAAACAGATAAATCCAGAAGAAAAAAAAACATAGCTCCATGGCCGAAACGGAATATTTACTAAATAAATACGATGAATACTGTAGTTTAAACTCTAATTTATAAACTAGGTCAGTTTGTGCAAAGATAATCCATCCAATAAGAAAACACATCCATGATACAGGCTGCATGACACTATAGGGCATATTTATAAACAAACTGGTGGTGTTGCCCATAGCGACTAAACTTGCAGGGGTCAAATCTAATTGCTATGGGCAACACCACCGGTGATGTTTGCCTACAATTTTAATTGATACACCCCTATATGTAATGTATACAATCAATAATATGTGGCAGGTAGACATTAGTAGTGAGGCTCATTCCTGCCTAGTCTATACATTTAAAAAAAACTTTTAAAATACAGAAGCAGATCTATTAATTTGCATGGGGCTGCACCTGGGAACCACAAGCAGTGTCTATGGGGGTGAATCTGCAGTACATTTACATGTAATTACCATAGGCTTACTCACATTTCTCTGACTCTTGTAGTGACCTTATTGCTTCCCCACATTTATCGGCGGATAACAAAGTCTGACCATGGTAGCAGTATGACTGGAAAGAAACATAGGTTGATATTTGATTAATAGCCTGCGTTAACTGCATATAAAAAGTGATGATGGTCCCATTTATTGGCTCACTAAGCTGATAAACTAATGACAGAACATTACACGGATAAACACAACTTACATAGGCCATATAAAAGCACATCTTTAGCTGTGTGTAACTCCTCCATTTGGCAATGTAAACTGGATCCAGTGAGGAGAGTGTGTGATCTGAAACAAATACAACTATGAAATAGGGACAAGAGCACTTAATTATGTTTGGGCGAGTATAGTTCCTTCTTAAAGGGGAAAATGAAAATGAAGTAGGCCCAATTACAACTATAGTGGCAGGGGCACACATTCAATACATACCAACTTTCTGATAGTAATTAGCGGTTTCATAAGCCAGGGCAGCTATCAGGCCAGGATTGTGCTTCAGCTCAATAGCTCTTGCGATGGTCACTAGAAATGCAATGAAAGAGTATTAATTAAACAGAAAAAAACAAAAACACAAGTGGTTTCCTGTGTAGGCACAGAATAAGGGAAAAACCCACACCAGTATTTCAATATCAGTATCCCAACATCAGTACAGGTACGGCATACGTTATCCGGAAACTAATTAACCAGAAAGCTCCAAATTATGGAAAGGCGGTCTCCAATAGTCTTTTAATCCAAATCATCCAGTGCTTAGAATTAGCCATTCTATAACATAATAAAAGACAACGTAAAGGAGAACCACCCCTTTAAAGGCAGCTGTTAGAATTGATACAGTAGTTGCTAATATTCCACAGGTACTGCTGAGAAATTGATCAACTACATGTAGCAAATTGTAAAAGATTCCACTCCTGGATCTAGAGTTGCAAGGCTGAAACCACAGGAAAACAATAAAAGATAAAAGAAAGCAATTAAAAAAAAAAAAAAGTGTTTGTTTATGGTGAACAATTTAAAAATAAATGAAATGAAAAAAAGTGTTTGGAAGGTGAACCCCTTTAAGCCATTCAATTTCAAGCATATTTAGGGCTGCAAATGAGATTTTTAGGCTGGGCTTCCAGGAGTATCTAGGTGAAGAAATAAGGTAAGATTTGTGGGCAATGTTTAATGGACCTTCAGGCTAAGCCCAACCAAAACCACTGCTCTGGGCCTCCTAGACGAGCCAGACCCACCTGTATGCATCAAACAGCGGATTAGGGCAAATGTCAGGTTTTCCACGACAGCCTTCAGTTTTAAGCGAACTGGATGTGAACAATTAAAGCCATGGCTAATTTTGCTTCCATAGGGAATTAATTATATCTTGGTTTGGATGAAGAACAAGATACTATTTTATTATTACAGAGAAAATGGAAATAATTTTTAAAAAATTGGATAATTTGGATAAAATGAAGTCTATGGGAGCCTACATTTACATCATTTGGAGCTTTATGGATAACAGGTCTTCGGATAATGGATACCTATATATAGATCTAGGGAAAAAAAAGTCCCCTTAACCGGAAAACCTCAGATTCTGAGCATTTCGGATAGCTGGACCTATTCCCATATAATTTAAATTAAAAGGGGCCTCAAGATCAGTTGGGTAAAGTGTGAGCTGCATGGATCTTGCATTATATGGGTAACAACACGTATCACCAACCACTTACCTTCTTGAGCCTCTGCCTGGCACTGAACTGTATAGGCATCTATTACCCTAGTCTCCAGATCTCTTCCTTTTTCCACAGGAGTGATGAGCTTTGGGATGTGGCTTTCCTGAAACAAAAGACCATATTATAAATTGCTGTACCCTCCTATGTGTCATACAGTCATCAGGGTAAACCAGCATTGCCGTACTCTGTCCTGTTTAACTACTTATAATATCTTTAGACATTATTGTTTATACCACAGGTGAGTCTGTAACGAAGTGCTAGGCCTGACTAAGTGGCCTGCAAGAACTCACTGGGGTTGATTTATACCAGTGCAGTTGCCAATAACATACCAGCAATTTAAACTACTATTACTGCAGGTATGGGACCTGTTTTCCAGAATGCTCAGGACCTGGGGCTTTCCAGATAATGTATCTTTAAATAATTTGGCTCTTCATACCTTATACTGACACCTGAAATTAAACTCTTTTTTACATCTATTATAATATTGGCTTTGACTAACTTTGCCATAAAGTATTTGCATGATGCTTTTACATTACGTGTCTGATTCCCCATGTTCCTGTATGAGGGGGCTGCCATATTTGTGCAGCAGGAGTCCGTTAGCATTAGAAACTGTAACTAACAGGCTGAGATGGGACAGTCAGGTTGGCAAAGTCAGAGTGTTAGAGAGTCAGGCTTAGGAACTTCAACTAACAATTATATACAAAAACAAACCTCTCTGCAAAAAATGATCAACATGACCTATAGGATGCATTTAATGTACATTCATATGTAAATCATATAAACATTAAATAAACCCAATAGACTAGTTTTGCTTCCAATAAGGATCAATTATACCTTAGTTTGAATCAAGTACAAGGCTGTACAGGTTTATTATTAGAGAGAAAAGGGAAATAATTGTAAAAAAATTGGATTATTTGATTATAATGGAGTCTATGGGAGATGGTCTTTCTGTAATTTGGAGCTTTTTGGATTTCTGGATAATGGATCCCATACCTGTACAAGTTAGAAAATAACAGCAAAGGTCTGATTGGCTTCTATGGTCACACTGGTGCAGTTTAGCACCTAAACTGGTATATCAGACCCCACTTTGCTTATAAGATCTCACAGCTGCCAGAACATGAACGGAGCTCTCAAATGAGGATTGTTCTAAATATTTACTTGGGAGTCTTGCTCAATAGAAGCAAGTTTATAGTACATTTGAGGTACTCCCACCACACTTCATGACTTTTGGAAAGAGTCCAATTGTGTTCTTAAGAATTTGAATGATTAGAAGTATTTATGTATATACATACATACATACATACACACACATATATACATACATATATATATATATATATATATACACACACACACACACACACACACACACACACGTGTGTGCTATTCAATACTTCTATATAAACTGTAAGGAGCCCAGATGTATATAGGATGTGTACAAAGGAAATGCTCATTGTTACCTTTAAGTGCTTGAATATTCCGGCTGCAACTTTCAGACTTCTATGAACTTCTTTTGCTTCTTCTTCAGAAATGCTACAATATCACACACACAGATAAAGAAGAGCAGAGGTCTATCAGCACTGAGATTTATGGTTATGGTACAACGCAACAAAGCAAAACACAACAACAGTATTTCATAAAAACAAATCTAAATATAGTTAAAGGAGTAGTTCACCTTTCAATTAACTTTTAGTATGATGTAGAAAGTTATATTCTGAGACTATTTGCAACTGGTTTCATTTTTTATTATTTATGGTTTTTCAGTTATTTAGCAGCTCTCCAGTTTGCAGTCTCAGCAATCTGGTTACTAGTGTTCAAATGGGAATATGAATAAGAGAGGCCTGAACAGAAAGAGGAGTAATAACAAAGTAGCAATAACAATTCATTTGTAGCTTACAGAGCATCTGCTCTTTAGATGGGGCCAGTGGCCCTCATTTGAAAGTTGGAAAGAATCTGAAGAAGAAGGCAAATTGTTAAAAAAAACTAACAAAAATAAATAATGAAGACCAATTGGAATGCTGCTTAGATAGCCCATTCTATAACAGACTAAACATTAAGTACAATATGTGGGGCCACTTATGACATATTATATGATAATAAATAATACATTTTAAGGATCCAGCATAAGGGGGGCCCTTACATGAGCAAACATGGTGCTAGTGACGAAGTCACCAACATTAACTTCCAGCCGAATGCTCAAGTAAGCACACAATGGTTACATATTCACAAATAATGAAAGCATTTAAGGTAGTTGGAATTGACTTACTCTTCCTTTCCAGCCAATCTCGAGGCATATTTTGTATACCAGAGGGCCAAGTTGAAGCCCATTGATGTCAGTTCAAACACTGCATCCTGCTGAGCGCTGTAAAAGAAAGCCTTGGTATATATTAGTATATAATTAAATTGGGTTGAAAAAAGCCCAAAGCATCCAAACACACACACACCCTCCATACACTCGCACAAACCATATATGCCCATAGCTATACTAACTGGAGAGTTTAGTATCAGAATAGCCTTTGATATTATGTCTGTCCAAAAAATCATCCAAACCCCTCTTAAAAGCATCAACAGAATGAGCATCACAACATCACCCGACAGTGCATTCCACAACCTCACTGTCCTGACTGTGAAGAACCACCTACTCTGTTCCTTTAAATGAAAGTCCTTTTCTTCTCGTCTGAAGGGGTGGCCTCTGGTGATCCTCTTTATGGGTAAAAAGGTCCCCTGATATTTGTCTATAATGTCCTCTAATGTATTTGTAAAGTGTAATCATGTCCCCTCACAAGCGCCTTTTTTCAACGCTCATAATTTAACTCTTCCACCCCTCCAACCAGTTTAGTGGCACGTCTCTGCATTCTCTCTCTCTCTCTCTCATTTATATCCCCCTTTAAGGGTTTATTTGCCTTTAAAGGAGAAGGAAAATCATCCTGCACTTGGGTGTGCCAAATGTTAGGCACCCCCAAGTGATTGTATTGACTTAACTGAAACCCCGGGTCGGTGCTCCTATCAGCAGAAAACTGCACCAGCCCGGGGTTATAACAGTGAGCACCACAGAGCAATCCTCTTCAGGCTTCTTCTTGCTTCAAATTTCCCGGGGCAAATGCATAGGCGGTTGAACAAAATAGCCAACTTTTTAGTTAAAGTTCGGTTTTTCATTCTACTGCACATGCACAGCCACGTGAAGAAAGCTGAAGACAGACGAGAACTGTTCCGTGGTGCTCACTGGTATACTGCGGATAGTCGCACCAGCCCGGGGTTTCAAGGAAAGTCAATACAATCACCTGGGAGTGCCTAACATTTGGCACCCCCAAATACAGGATGACTTTTTCTCCTTTAAATTAACTTTTAGTATGATATAGAAAGTGCTATCCTGAGACAATTTGCAATAGGTTTTCATTTTTTATTATTTGTGGGTTTTGAGTTCTTTTATTGAGCACCTCTCCAGTTTGAAATTTAAGCAATCTGGTTACTTGGGTCCACATTACCCTAGCAACCATGCACTGATTTCAGTGAGAGACTGGAATATAAATAGGAGAGGCCTTAATAGAAAGGTGAGTAATAAAAAGTAGCAATAACATTACATTTGAAGCCTTATATTGCCTTTGTTTTTTAGATGGGGTCAGTGGCCCCCATTTGAAAGCTGGAAAGAGAAACGCAAATAATGGAAAAACTATAAAAACTAAACGAAGACCAGTGGAAAAGTTGCTTAGAATTGGCTGTTCTATAACATACTAAAATGTATCTTAAAGGTGAACCACCACTCTAAGGACTGGAGTCCAAAACTGCACTGCCTACTCCAGGCGAGGCCTTACTAGGGATCTATAAAGTGGCACAAGTATATGTTTTTCAGTTAATGCCCTTTTTCTATACAAGACTTTATTTGCCATTTTTTTTTAGACAACTTATTAACTACAAAACCCCTAGAGGAAACTCCCAACACACTGCCATTTAGTGTATAACTTGCATTTATATTATTTTTGCCAAAGTGCATAACCTGCATTTATCAACATTGAACCTCATTTTCCAGTTTGCTGCCCAGTTTCCCAACTTAGTCAAATCACTCTGCAAAGTGACAGCATCCTGCATGGAACCTATAGTTCTGCACAATTTAGTATCATCTGCAAAAATAGAAACCGTACTTTCAATGGCCACATCCAGGTCATTAATAAACAAGTTGAAAAGCAAGGGACCCAGTATAGAGCCCTGCGGTACCCCACTAACAACACTGGTCCAAATAGAAAATGTTCAATTTACCACCACTCTTTGTAGTCTATCATCCAGGCTCGCTTAGTTCCTGGGATAAATACCAGCTGGTCCTGGACGTTTGTTTATCTTTACATGTCTCTTTAAAATTTCCTTGTGCGTGAACCATGCATCATTAGTTGTATTATTAGAATTGGGACAGTTTAGAAGGAAATATTCATTAGCTGGTTCCTCATTTGTGTAGACAGACAAAAAAAGAACAGTTCAGAATCCCTGCTTTTTCTCTGTTCTCAACAACCAGCTGACCCCCCCTCTGCCTGCTTAATTTTTTTCACTATTTACATATTTAAAAAAAAATTGGATTCCTTTTACTCCTTGCTGCAACACTGTCTTCTGTCTCAATTTTAGCTCAAGTCCATCCCCATTTCTGTGTTTAACCTTGTGAACAGCCTGGTAGGTTCTTGAATGAGCTGTAATAGAAAAAGCTAGTGGGTTTGTAAATCTGCTTAATGACAACTTTTTGACTTGACAACCCCACCCCAGTCAAAGTCTAGATACCTGAAGTCACCCATAATAATAATAACCAGACCTAGTTGTGAAGCCGTTTCAATATGTAAATGTAGCTTGGCTTCATTCTTGTCACCTATACGTGGTTTATATGATATAGAATAAAACACAACAAAGAGAAAGTTGTGTTCATATATTGATCTGCTAAATGTAAGTGTTTTAGAATAAACAAAGAGAATGTAGGCAGCAGTAAGGACAGACCTGGGAGCAGTTCCCTGCAGTGTGTCAGTCCACTTAAAGTTCTGGATATAGCGGAGCTTGTTGTCCTGCGTCCCACCATCCAAGGAATTAATAAAGCCTGAAACATTTCCAAACGTTAGCTCTGCTGTGTATAATGGGATGTTCAGCCAAAACAAGCTTTTCTAGGAGTTCAGAATTACCCAGAAGCAGGGAGAAGTAGGCGTCTGTAGCACTTTTCATGGTCTCATGGTTGCACGTAACATCGGTGAATAATTCCAGCAGACGTGCTCTTGTGGTCCTTAAATCACTGCATGACATGAAAAGCAAACTGAATTTAATCTGTCCATTGTTTTGGAATCTGTGGCCCTGCTAAGTATGTTTTCGTTAGGCTTTTTGGAATCCATCACAGACTAGAACTGATGTAAGGGATGAGTAAAACAAAGTAATAACATCTTTCTGTGACCCCTCAAGCTCGATGTTGCCCAATGCTGTCCTTACGCTGTATTCAATTTGTAATTTTATATCTATAGGTGTATATGCACATTATTCTAATAAATTTTCATTATCAGAACTATGTTATATGCACTTTACCTTTAACTATTGATTGATATGAATTTGTTACCCTATTTAAACATGAAAACACGTGATGTCCACTTAATTCTGAGGAAGTGCCAAGTACAGAGGCACGAAATGCATAAGATTTACACACCCACTGCCAAAATGTTCTCACGTAATTAATATTAGCGTATTCAGTGTAGATGTGATGGTCAGTGCTCATAGCGGGTATCTGTTTTTGCAAATGCTGGAGTCTTCTGGAGAAGTTGCCAAAATCTTGTGAGAGCAGTGACTGGCTAGGAGATACTACAAGCCTTGGGTGAGCTCCACCATTACCACTTCTCTACATTTACCTGAATTTAATATATCCATAGTTTTGCAATCTGTGGCCCTTCTAAGTATGTTTTCGCTACACTTTTTGGCATTCATCACAGACTAGAGTTGGTGTAAGGGTGCCCAATGCTGTCCTTATGCTGTATCATAAGTCACATCAAATCAATATATACCACATAGGGAGAGCAATTTGTCTTGTTTGGTTGTAAATTGCCCTAAAGTATCTTCTTAAAATCTGTACTGCCCCTTTAATTGTATAATGAGCCGATTTAAGCTCTCTACAACAATAAAACAGAATTTCTAGTAATTTATTGAAATTGCTGAAAATGGTTTCTGTTTCTCTGCGTCAGAGCAGGTATTGCAGCCTCACCTGCAAATTTTAGATGCTGCTTGAGTGGAGGCAACCCCGTAGAAATTAAAAGAGACTGGAGCTGTGGCCTTTAAAGGGTTGCGATGAAACCAGTGTGTCATTTTGAAGGAATATTTTCACTGCCTGTTCGATCTCCTATGTTTGAAGAAAGAGATAAAGAGTAAAAAAAGATAAATTTTTCTCTGTAGATGCATGAATCCATACTGTGGCAAAATAATCAACAATAAAATAATCATTTAGTTAATGATTAAATGTTTTTTTAACAGCATTAAATGAGAAAAAAAACCCTACCCCCCTACCCTATGTAGACCCCCCCCCCAGGTAATGCCCCTAATTTTTTACTTACCAAGGATTGCAGTTCACCGAAGCCATCTTACAGGTCTTTGGGTCTTCTTCTGTCGCTTCAGCAATTTCCGTCCATTTTGGTGCATGCGCAGTTATTGCAAACTGGTAAATTGCTCCAACTGTGCATGCATCGGTCTCAGTCTCAGCTTACTGAAGACCTGGAAGATGGCTGCCGTGAACTGCAGTCTGTGAATCTGCACCGAAGGGTAAGTAAAAAGATAGGGGCATTTCCCCGGGTAGCAGCTCGGCTGGGTGGGGAAGGTTTTTTTT
>CM044440.1:11873223-11886279 GCA_024363595.1 Xenopus borealis | reverse complement strand
GATCTTTGTGTGATTTTCAATACCCAGCAGCCCTGTAGATCCAGAGGACAGCAAAAGCTGGACAGCCACCAGGTGATATATAGAAATCATGGATGTCCTCCTCATGGCCCTGCAGCTTTGGCAAATCCACCTGCCCAGCATCCTCAGCCAACTATGATGAGTAAAGACAAACCGTATATGGGGAAGCGCATGCAAGTCAGTTAGGAGATCACTCTTTCCACCTGAAGCGTTATGGGACACCCAGCATAATCCCCTGCTGCCGTATACTTACTGCCTCAACTTCGTCAGGTGGGGGAAAGCTAGGAGCCACACTTGGGGCCTCGGGCTCATGAGGTGGATTTGGCTTTTGTTTTTACAAAAAAAAAAAATTCAGTAAAAAAGTCATGTACACAAAATGCCACATGCATACATGTAAATGCTACGTAAAATGGAGTTGCGTGAACCTTTTTAAAGGAACAGTTCAGTGTAAAAACAAAAACTGGATAAATAGATAGGTTGTGCAAAATAAAAAAAGGTTTCTAATATAGTTATATATAGTTAATATAGTTAGCTAGGCAAACATGTATAAAGGTTGGAGTGACTGGATGTGTAATATAACAGAGCAGAACACTACTTCCTGCTTTTCAGTGTCTATAAGGGGGGGCACATGGGACATAACTGTTCAGTCAGTTTGAAATTGATCCTCAGCATTCAGCTCAGATTCAAAAGCAACAGTTATGACCCATGTGCCCATGTCCCCTTCCGAGTATCCGATGCCTGGTAACCAATCAGTGAAAAACAAGAGAGCTAAAAAGCAGGAAGTATTGCTCTGGCTATTATGTTAGACCTCCAATTACTCCATCCTTTATACATTACATTTCTGGCTAACTCACTATATAAGAAACATTTTTTTATCTATTTACCCAGGTTTTATGCTTGCACTGAACAATTCCTTTAAATTACAGCACTAAAATCCACAGGGCCCCATTAATATCACAGGGACACATATGCTAAAAGCAACAAGAACTATTTTTATTTGGAACATACCATGCCATCCACTGTCGAGGGAGAGGATGTTCTTGGGCCCATGGAAGCTGAATGGCCAAGTTCCACTGCAAGACAGAATATAAAGTGGGACACACATCCACAACTGTTCCATTATAATAGATTACATTTGGTTTCACATTTAAAGCACAGATATTACTGCAACACTGTCTTTTCAGTTGCTGCAGCCTGGACCAGTCATTCCGGCATTCTTGACGATGACCAAAATTTGGGTCATTGGGTACTAAGAATTTGGATAAAACCTCAGTCTGTTTCCTGTTACACTAAGGACAATTGGATCGTTTCCTTCTATTACTAGTATATACCAATTTTTATTTGAAAATATAATTCAAGGTCTCTCATTGCTTCTGTTGACTACAACTTTGTAAGTCAAGTAAACAGTACAGATATACGGCAGACATCCTATAGTTTGCCAGTAACAAAGTGAAGACAAGCAGACAACAAATATCCCTTCTCTGCCTTAAAGCACTTCTTGAATAACATTAATTATATATTCTGTATAAAGTGTGAAGCCTAAGCCAACTCTCCTAATTAAATCTGAACCTAATACAACCCCCATGTTCCTCTCTATCTAAATGTGAGACGTTTGAAAGATTTAAGTGCACCAGAAGAAACCTGCCTGCAATTATTAGAGAGCTACCCACCTGGTGCCGAGATTCTGCCAGACATATCAGCTTGGGAACGCCTCGGTCCAGGTGGAATGTCCATGGCACCTTAATGTCAGAGAGAGATAATTTGCACCATGGAGTATATAGTTACATAATGCTACATAGTATAATATTGTATGTGGTGATTTATCAAGTGTTCGCTCGCTGCAGCCAATCTCATAGGTCGCATGAGGGAATCAACTGATATATACGTTCACGAGTATGTAGCAAACACTGGGCACCAAGTTTTGCATTGCAGCAGGTTTGTTCTCCAGGCTAGCCAGACGAGAGAAAGGTTGCATATTGCAGCTGATCCCATGCAGCAATGATGACCCCAGGCCCTTTCTGCAACAGCATTCACTTGAGTAAAGATCTGGTGTGTGCAATAGAATGTTACTTACCAAAGTCACCTTTAGGACCCTCGGATCTACTGAGGTTTGCAGATGAAGACCTTCCAGATACATCCATCATTAGAGGAGGTGAAGGATTTCCCCCACTTACAGGGGAAGGTCCAAACGAGCCATCTCTGCTCAGATTACCTTAATGTAATGGAAAAGGAAAATTTAGGAAGGGGTCAATATAGTGGGCATTAAATTATTAATAAAAAAAAACACGTATCAGTAACTTAAGGTGCAGGGAAGAATATCACAGATTAGATTTCTAGATAAGAACAGGTCCACATGACTACAAGTGCAGGTTACAATGACAGGGAATGGCTATGGGCCAATCACACACTCACATCCAGGCTGACAGAAAGACAAAGGCAAGCCGGAAACAGCAAATGGAAGGGTCTAGCCCAGGGTCCCCAACCTTTTTTGCTCGTGAGCCACATTTAAATGTAAAAAAGAGTTGGAGAGAAACACAAGCATGAAAAAGTCCATGGGATGACAAATAAGAGCTCTGATTGGCTTTTTGGTAACCCCTATATGGACTGGCAGCTACAGGAGAGAATGTTTGGCAGGACATCTGTTTTTTATACAACTAAAACTTGCCTCTAAGCCATTAATTAAAAAATAAGCACCTGCTTTGAGGCCACTGGGAGCAACATCCAAGGGGTTGGAGAGCAACATGTTGCTTGCGAGCTACTGGTTGGGGATCACTGGTCTAGCCAAAAAAACTGGTGATATTTTGGTGTTAAAGGGGTTATTCACCTTGCAAAGATATTTTATTCAGTTTAGCTGTTTTTTCATTGATCATCAGAAATAAAGACTTATTTTCAATTGCTTTCCTTTAAAAAAAAAAAAAAAAAATTTTCCCCTCCCAGAATTGGAGTTTAACGTTTCTATATCTGTTGTGTCTCAGTCTCCAGGTGCCGAGTCTAAACTGTTACAATTTGCTCCATTAGCTGATACATTTGTCAGCAGCATCTGTGGAATATTAGCAACTACTGTATTAATTTAATGTAATGCAGGGAGTCTGCTCAGCAGGGACAAAGAAAAGAAGCGTATCAACAAATGTATCATTTAGAACAGTTCAGAAAGACATAAAGGTGAAAAATGAAAACTTAAACTTCATTATTAGAAAAATGGTCACAAATAGAAAATAGGAAGTAATTAAAAAAAAATTATTGTTAACTATCTGAAAACAACTGAAAAATGTGTAGGAAGGTGAACAACTTGGATAACCATGTTGTGATTATATATTTATACATCTGAAACCCTATGATTTAGCCTTATTACCTCTTTTTACTGGATGCTGATGTTCAGGCCTTCCTGGCATTGGTTTCACAATGGCAGATCTCTGGAGCTCTGCAATTCTTTGGTTGACTTCAATTAATCTGAAAAAGCATTATAAATGAATTTATGTACACTGCTCCCATGTAGGATCTAAAATAATCAACTCTTCTATATGTTCTCTTACTTCTGCCTCAGGTTTGCACACTCTCGTTTCTCTTCTGCCAAAGTTCTCTCAGCTGACCGAGCAGTGAGCTGCAACAGACAGGGTTAGGAGGGGGAAAGAAGTGAATGTTATAGCAATTACTCATCATAATTATTTGCAATACATCAAACTGCACCGAAGCAAAACATTTAATCATTAACAATATCTTCCTTGGGATTATAATTAAGTCTAAGTCTAAGATGATGTCATGTGATGATGTCATGTGATGACAGGTGTGTGTGGCACTTCAGAAGAATGACAAACTACAGCCCTCAATGCATTTACATGATTATATTTTTGCTGTTACTCTGCCAATATCTCATCTGAGAATTTTCTAAAGCCCTGACTGTCAACCTAACATTTTAATGCTCTTTTTGGCTCTAACTTAGCCCACTTCAAATGTGATGAGACAGACCAAGCTATCATTGATCAAATTTCAGTGAAAATACATAAAAAGGTCAAATAAATACTCTTTAGTAAAGTTTATTTCTACTGAATTATATAAAGATGGATATAGGGAATACACTTACCCAATTTTCATGTGCTTTCTTTTCATGACTCACAATCTGAAAACAGAATAAAAAGATTTTAACATAACTGTAAATGTGGCATTTTCTCTGGAATATGGAATCCATAAACCTTCCTAACACTGCTTCAGGCACAGTGTGTGCTAGTGTTATCCAGAATGCTTGGGACCTGGGGCTTTCTGTAAGTGGGATCTTCATACCTTAATTCTGCTAGACAATCATGTAACATTAAATAAACCTAATGGGCTGACTATCTTAGTTTGGATGATCATGTACAAGGTACTGTTTTATTATTACAGTGAAAAAGGAGATTTTTAAAAATGTGTATTAAATTGAGTCTATGGGAGATGGCCTTTCCTTAACTTGGAGCTCTCCTGATATGGGGTCTCCCATACCTGCAATAAAGGACAAAGAGAACCATCTAGGCACAATCAGTGGTCCTTTGGACCAATTTCTCCAATCTAGTAACAGCCCTAGAGGTTAAAGGGGCAGGTTTTATTTTAGATTCATTTGGCATTAATAGTGGTAGAACCTGTAGATTGTACAAGGTTCTGAAGTGTCAAAACACTGGACTGAAGTCAATTATGAAGAGTTTTAGAATTATTTAATGGCTATAAACTGGCTGCTAGGTTAATTTCACCAAGCAACAAAAGAAAAGTGAAAGTGTTTTTAAGTAATGAATAAATAATGTAGTGTTGCTCTGCACTAGTAAAACTGATGTGTTTGCCTCAGAAACACTACTATATTATATGTAAAATAGCTGCTGTGTAGCCATGGGGCAGGCACTCAAGCACAGGACACACAGCAGATATCAGATAAGCACAGAATAATCCCACTGCATACTGCAGAGTTTATCTGTTATCTGCTGTGAATCATGTGCCCTTTCTCCCCTTTTCAGCTTTGAATGGCTTCCCCCGTGGTTACAGCTTGTTTATATAAGCTAAAGTATAGTTTCTGAAGCAAACTCAGACCTTTTACCAGTACAGTACAACTTTACCATGTATTTTAATTATTCTAAATGCCTTAATTTTTTGGTGTTTCTGTCCCTTTAAGTAACAAAAAAAAACGGAAAGGTAAAGCACCACCGGAGAGCTAAAAAGGAAATACAGTGTATGTAGTAAAAACATGAACTGCCATCTACCTGATTTTTAAAGGACCTTTCTGTTTTCTGTAGTTCCTCATCCATTTCTTGAATTCGTTGCCTAGAAATCAAATACAATTGGTCAATGGTGAAATGATGCAGATTTCTCGTGATTGTTCTTCCCCACTTTGATTAGTGGCCCACAGTAATCCCAAATTTTCACTTTCACATCAGTAATGATTTAGATACTTGCATCAACAGCGGCTCAAAGCACAATGAGCATGAATGTGTCGCAGACACTCCTAATAAAAATTCAAGATGGGGAACTCCTTTTACAAATCTGAAGGCCTGGATCATTACTACTAAAGAGGTGCTGAGCCTCTAGGCTGGTTTAAGAAGTCCAGTATTTAGCATTTGTCATTTCTAGCCATGTTTATTTTAGGTTTTAGTTCTCCTGTAATCACAATTTAAAATGTATCCCTTGATCACAGTTTCAAGACACAAGCAAAAAATAATTACTTGTAGATTTTGACTTCTTCAGTAGCCTCAATGGCCTTTTCATCAGCCACAGTCAGCTTTTGCTCTTTGTCCTGGCGCTCATACTCCTCCTGTGTAAGTTTCCTACAGAAAGCAAAAACAAGGTTAGTCTCCTATTTAATAGAATACATTGAGGTGCTAGGTTTCCAAACTGCTGCAGAAGTTGATGGGGTGCACACCATGTACTAAATCAGAGTTAGATTTAAGTAAATTTTTTAGGGTAAATTTCTTAGGGACTATAGAACAGACTCACCCAATAATCAAATTATATGGCCTTGCCTGCTTTCCACCCATGTATCTACTCTAATCCACTTCCCATCTTTTATGAGCTCTGAAGAATGGTTTACACATTCTATAATTTTGTATCAAAATTATTTTAATTTTGCTTCACCATGAGCTGCCTTTCTTTATATATATTGTATGCAGGATAGCAGTTCTAACTTCTATGTTTACCTATTCCAGGCTCTCTCTCTCAGACTCTACTAAGGATCCCAAGTGGTTTCATGGGTGAACGGTTTTCCATATGCAAAAAGGTGCAAACAAAATATGTTGGTCTCTTCCCACCACATGCCCCTTCCCCCTAATTACTTTTGCAGAGCCATCTCCTTCTGCTGGTACAATTCAGTGAGGATTTCAACTTTCTGACGCAGAGTTTTGCATTCGTTGTCCAGGCGTGTCTTGTCTGACTGCACAGCACTGCTGTCATGCTGAAGTAGCTTAATTTGTTCTATATAAGAGAGAAACATATACTTTTACAACTGCAGCTTTGATTGGGTTTCACCTATACAGTGAGAAAAGTGTGTTGTATAATGGTGTAACACCCCTGCATCTTTAATTCTGATATTTGATGGAATAAGGAATTATGCTGTTAGTGTGTCAATCTATTGCTATAGAGTGTTAAGTTTATATCCATATCAGAAACTCATGGGGAATGCAATCATGAGTTTTGCCAGTCAGAGTATGCTCTGCTTAAAGGAAAACTATACCCTCAAACAGCTTAAGTTTCAATAAAACTATACCTTCAAGGTCATGTCGTGCAGAAACCTCATCTGCCAATTTTCTTTTGTTGAGGTCTTTTTCTTCCTCAATTATTGATAACGTAGTTTTAACCTAAACAAGGGAGATTAGGAAACAAGTTATAAAAAGTGGAGTGGTGGAAAAGAAAAGGAAGCTAGAGTAATCAATCAGCTACTGGAGTTACCCAACTCACAGATTTTCTTGAATCTAGCACCATCATATCCCTGATGTTAGGAAATGCAGGTAGATTTGAAACGTTCAGTGTAAAAATAAAACTGGGGCATTAAGTGAGCCAAAATTCTAATCTATAAAGGCTGGGCAAATAGGCTTTGCAAAATTTTTTTTTTAATATAATTAGCCAAAAATGTTATGTATAAAGGCTGGAGTTACTGACTGGTAGCAGGTTAAATGGCTGCAGGAGAAAAAAAGAGTTCTGGCTAGACATCCATTCACTCAAGCTTTTATAGATTACATTTTGGCTAACTAACTATATTAGAAACACTTTTTTGTTGCACAGCTTATTTTCCAGTTTAATTTCTACACTGAGCAGTTCCTGTAATGCTCCAGAGCAATGTGATCTCTCCTGCAGTAGTCTAGGTACATCCAATGGCTGCATATAAACATCATCATTTGACTAACTCAAGCCCAGGGAGCAAGCTGTCGAGGGCAGGGATCATAGGTTCCTCCTAGACCTGCTCGATTTTACAGTTTCATATGTTAGCATAATAATTGTCTGTGCAGCAGATAATTTGATTGTGATGATTGCTTTTTTTTTTTATTACTGTATGCCCATTCCTTCTTTCATAAATTATTAAAGAGCAATGTGTTACAAACAGTCACGCCAAAAAAGAAAGTGTTTTAAAGGAAAGACAATATAAAGTACTATTGTTCTGTACTTGCAAAACTGGTGCATTTGCTTCAGAAAACAATTATAGTTTATATATACAAGCTGTTGTATAACCATGGAGGCAGCCATTCAAGAAGAATCCCATTGTGTTCTATAGAGCTCATCAGTTTTTGGCTGTGTAACAGCTGCCTTTTCTCCTTTTTCAGCTTTGAATGGCTGCCCCTATGGTTACACACCAGTTTTACCAGTGCAGCACAGCCCTTCATTACATTTTCATTACTTTAGGGCACTTTCATTTTTGTTGTTACTATTCCTTTAACATCATTTTGTAATATGTTATGTTTATTTTGTAAAGAGCAGTATACAGCAGACCCCTACTGAAACCAAACAAATGAAGTACAATCTCCTACTTACCCTTGACACATCCATCATCTGCTTAATCTGTGCTTTCATTTTCTCCTTCTGCTTCTCTAAAATGAAACATTACAATAAGCACAGGTTAGCTGTGTAGATTCTGTTTTCCTCTGAATCTATAAATGTGTCCAACAAAACACTCACATCTTTCCTTGTGAAAGTACTTGTTAAAATCCTCAAGCAAAAATAGTTTTATTAAAGTCCACTTGTAAATAAGCATGGCACATATGAAAGAAAAACCAGATAAAACCACTTTGGATTTTTACCATCCCTGAATCATTCTTCATTGGCAGGTACTGTAACAGGTCAAGTGTGCAAAATAGTTCTGACCAAATGAAGTTTGTTACAGCAAAAACATATACGAGAGACAAACTGAATATATAAGGAAGAATGGAATGCTTTTACATCAATGTATGCAGCAGAAATACTATGAAACTTGAAAGAAAACAAAAATTGGTTACCTGGAACCTCTCCATTTGCTAAATCCCCATCCCCTGGTTGCTGCCAGCTACCATCTTCTACCATTGTCGAGTCTTCAAGATGTTTTAGTTGCATGATGCAGTTGGTCAAAACCTATGGATCAGAGATTAGTGAAAATAAATTAAAGGTAGATTATTGGGTCTATAATATTTGTTGTAGTGGCATCATTCAACCCAATCTGGGGGAACCATCTTATCATACCACTGTACTGCAGTTAATTACAGGGCCGCTATTTCTCAAATGGATTTGCCTTGTATACCCCCCAAACAATGCAAGTCTCTATAAAAAATATTGTGTAACACAGCTCATATGTAAAACCCTGCTTCGTGTAAATTAACCATTTTAATAATAATATACTTTTTTAGTAGTATGTGCTATTGGGTAATCATAAATAGAAAACTGCCATTTTGAAAAATAACGGCAGCGCCCTGGGATCGTATGATTTACAGTGCACACAAACATACCAAACAAACCATACTTGTTAGGTCACATGAGCCAATTACCAGACAGAGTTCTGTCTTTTGCTTCCACACTTCTTCCTGTTACAGTTAGAGTTGTAGTATTTCTGGCAAGGTGATCTCTGAGGCAGCACACAGACCATCATGAAATGGTGGTTCAATGCAAGACACTGACAAAATTTACTTAAATATATATACCAGTTTGGTAAAATTCTTTAATATGCCAAATGATTTGATATAAACTGTAAATTTATATAAATATGTTGCACAAGTATTAATTTTGGGAATATAGGTGTCCTTAAAGAAAATATTAAAAGCTGAAAAAATACTTTTGTTTTCCATAGGACTTTGTTAAAGGGATACTGTCATGGGAAAATTTTTTTTTTTTAAAATGCATCAGTTACTGCTGCTCCAGTGGAATTCTGCACTGAAATCCATTTCTCAAAAGCGCAAACAGATTTTTTTATATTTCATTTTGAAATCTGACATGGGGCTAGACATTTTGTCAATTTCCCAGCTGTCCCAAGTCATGTGCCTCCAAATGATCTCTCACCAGCCAACTACTTTATTATAATTCTATATAAGGCCAAGGACCATTCTGTGGCCACCTTGACTGCTAAATTTGAGTCTTCCTAAGAACAAAATTTCAATACACAGAGTTCAGCCACTTCTTAGTTATAGAATCCTAAAGTCTCCTAAAGTAGAGAAACAATACTTTTCAGGTAATGATGCTTCTATACATAAATAGCCTACCTCAATCTCATTTTCTTTGTAGGCCACGGATTCCTCCAGATCTTTGTGAGACTTCTGCTGCAGCTCTATCTGCTCATTGAGTTCTCTCTGCCTTTCACTCCACCCTTCAGCTTCTTTCAGCAGCTAAACAGGTTGAACATTACAGAATAAATAATTTTACTGGAAAGTGATGAACAAAGCCACAATATGCCCCTTGTTCAACAAGTGTTCTGCACTGGGTTGATTCATGGCCTGCATATAAGAGCAGGCCAAGGAACACCCTCTCCGCTCATATCTGTTGTCTCCTGTGTCTGTACCTGAAGTCACTGTGTTGACCAGGGTAAAGAAACATTTCAATTTTCAAAATACATTCTTATACGTTTCAGCACTAAAATTCACTCTGTGTGTCTTCACTTGGGCCAACACAGTAGTTTTGGGTGCAGCTCTCTTTTACTCGTTATCAATTATTGGTTGTTTTTCTTTCTATGCAAATCAGTATTTTCATTGTATATCCCCATTTACCGTACTGTGCTGTGGAATATACAAGCACATAACAAGACTGCATAAATCAAAGAAGATATTTTTATGCCCTGTAATAAACCAATACCACATTTACATTTTATGATCTTTGGTAACAACAGGAGAATATAAATCCACTTAGTGGTACATGCTTGTGGATAAACAGCCACACTTCTTATAGATATATTTATTTACAAACTGTTCCCATAGGATGACTAAATGATACTGTCTTCTTCAGTGTTTTGTTCGGGAAGGAATTTCGCACATACCTGTTCCTTTGTCTCTTTGAGTCTGGAGTTCTCATCCTTCAAACCACGCAGTTCATTTCGCACTTTTGCCTCTTTCAGTTTCACTTCATTCAGAGCTACCTGAAGCTACAAGAACATACATTGTTTATTATAAAGAAAAATCATACGTTCTTGCGTATCCCTCAATCTTCATGGTCACTAATAGTCAAGAGCAACTTACTATGTCAATAAAGTAATGTAAATGTTATGCTAACTTCTATTCTCAATTAAGACTTGGTTTATCAAGCAAAGTGACATGTTAAGTATCACAGTTTAACTTAACAACCCTTCCATCTCCCTCCAGACTCTGGCTTACTTAGGGCAATGGGAGTTGCAGCCAAGTCTGTGACATACATGATAACATGTAGTGAAGGAATCTCACCTCTGACAGTTCAACTGTGTGTTCCAAAAGATTATCTTGAAGTTTCTCTATGGATTTCTGACCTTCACTGATCTGCGGTGGACATTTTTTAATGAAAAAATGACATTAAAAAAAATAGAACTCGCATACATTAAACACAGCAAATTAAACAAAAAAAAGCAGACTGTTCTAATAAAGTAATAAGTTACAGAAGGCAACATATAGATGATTTTACACATTTATCATAAGATGCATATTCTCTATGGCTGCGGTTTTATTTTCACCCACTCATACCCCTCATTAATGTGCCCTGTTTCTTCCTTTGCTACCTTACACTCCAGGGCAGTGTGCCCTTTAACCTGGGAGCAGAAGGGAAGGAGGGCCATGGAAGAGAAGATGCTTAGGAATGATCCACATGGAAAGCAGCACTATTGATACTTAAATAAGAGCATCTTACATGATCTTTGCCCACTTCTCTTAATAATGTATCTAATGTTTACAAAATATTCTACAAGATATACAATCTAGAAAAGAAGGGGAAAGGAGAGAAAGAGGAAGACCACTTGGCTTCAGATTGTTCCCCAATAACTTAAATTTTCTATTTGTAACTGTTTTTCTCATATTAAAGTGTAAAGTTTCATTTTACACCTTCTAAAGCAGCTCGGGGGGGGGGGCTGGCTTTTTAACGGTTTCAAATTGAAACATTTAGTTTATACATTTGTTATCTTTGTCTCTGCTGAGCAGAATAGATGAATGAAAATTTATGAGCACGAGCGGTGCTGTTTTATGGTCTATGGAGAATACCTCAGCAATGACAATGTAGCAGATCCCTGCTAAAATAAATGAAAAAAAGCAGAAAAGCAATGTTCTACTTACATTAAACTATTAAGCAACATTTATTGTATATTTACTGCAAAATAAAGAGCTTACAAATAGGATACATTTCCCCATAATATTAAGGTCTGCTGTTATTCTTCTCTCACCATTTCCTGTTTCCTCTTGCTCTGCTCTTTCTGAGTAGTTAGATCATTCATGAGGTTCCTCATTTTTGAATCTAAACTTTTGCTAGAGTCATTTAGCTCCTTAATGGTGGCCTGTAAAAGCAAGGATGAGTATAAAATCAATGTAAATAAAATTTACTGAGGCAGCACACAGACCATCACGAAATGGTGGTTCAAGGCAAGAGATGTAAAAGGACAATATTTACTTAAATATATATTCCAGGTAGGTAAGATTCTTTAATATGTCACTTGATTTGATATAAACTATCTGTTGCTCAAAAATTCATTTTCGGGGTATAGTTTTCCTTTAATAACAAGACAAGTAATGGTATATCATTGCTAGTACTCCCACCCAATTAAAAGAGCCTGTTGCCTAGATGAATGAATGAATGAATGCCTAGGTTGCTCACTTATAATGATTTACCTTGAGAGCGGCAGTTTCAGAAAGCAGGTCGGTGCTCTTCTTCAGTGTAGTGGACTCGGATTCTTTGGCTTCCTTTATCTGTGTGCAAGGGCCATACATAGCCATTTAGAGAATTTTAGACAATATTACCTAGAGTTCATATTTTAATAAATAAAAACTTGCCCATTTTCTATTCATTACTGTGGGATTTTAGCAAGCATATTTATCAACTTATGAGTTCTAACTTTTACCTATTGATAGATATCCTTCTAAATATCCCATAGGAATTTATAGAATGCGAGTGTGTTTTTATTTATTAAAATCTGAACTCACATTTTGACAAATCTGCCCTATAATGAAAGCTGTGACACCAGTCTATTACTTACCTTTAGTTCATATTCAGATATTTTTTCAAAGGCCTCACTTTTATCCTTCATCAGATTTGCTATCTTTTCTGCCAGCTGCTTCTCATTTACTGAAATGGAAAAATATACATAGCTCAGCCTATGCGCGTTGTTTTTAAACATCTTCAGCACGTACTAGAGAATAACCTGTAGATCTGAGATCTTTGAGTTTCATTTGTATTCAATTCACCAATAAATGTAATATATAACCGTAATATATATCAAATACTTGCTACCGGTTTAATTCAATTGTGAGTGCAGGATCAAACATGTCATACAGTTTATTAGAAGAACCCACACTCCATATGTGTTTATTTATAAATGCATATCCAACGTTTCGGCCCACTTTAGGGCCTTTCTCAAGAAAGAGAAAGGCCCTGAAGTGGGCCAAAAAAATTATATTTATATATATATATATA
>CM044440.1:11802916-11814695 GCA_024363595.1 Xenopus borealis | reverse complement strand
CAATATCTGTTTATAGAGACCTACATTGTTCGGGGGGTAAGTAATTTTTTAATAGCCTTAAAGAAAGATCCGTTATCAGGAAAACCCCAGGTCCCAAACATTCTGAATAACAAGTCCCATACCTGTATATTATTCACAGACATATTTTATTCTTCTTCCCCTTAGCAGAACATAATATTGGAGGGCTATGGTTTTATTTACATGGATAAAAAAACTTAATCGTGGGCTTTCCCTTACCTTATTTGCTTAAGAATAAATAGGGTAATGATTAATTTTTGTGATCATTCTACCCACAGCAGATTGCTCAAAAACAATTGCTGAATGGTTTATCTGGACTGCTGCACAGGGACACATTTGGCCAGTGATAGTAATTGAACCACAATAGCTTGTCCTTCCTTCCTCCCACAGGCTGAGCCAAAAGTATGGTAGGGCAAATTACCTTGCTCGGGTTCGTTTTCTTTTAGGATTGTTTCCTCTGGTATTGCATCAGTGGGATGTGCATGTGGTGGGGAGGCCTCAGAGAGTTTTACATCATGCTCTGAAAGGGACGGGAGTTCCATGTTCTTCTCAGTATCCGATTCCATCTCAGGAGCCACTTTTTTATCCTCTATGCGCTGCTCAGCAACATCTTCCTCTTTGTCGTAATCTTCAAGTTTTTCTTGGGTTTCCTCATTAGGTGGCTCGTCTACAGAAAATTGCACACATGAATTGCAGTAATTTTGGTATATTAATTAAAAATGAAAGGGTTGGTTCACCTTTGAGCCAACTTAAAGAATGTTATAGTGTGGCCAATTCTAAGTAATGAAGTAATGAAGTCAATTGGTCTTCATTGTTTATTTTCTATAGTTTTTTTTTTTTAAGCATTTGCCTTTTTCTTCTAACTCTTTCCACATTGACCCATCTAAAAAAAAACCAAATGCTCTGTATGGATGCAAATGTATTGTTATTGCTACTTTGCATTACTTTTAACATGCAATGTACATAAAATTGGTCTTACTTTTGTATGAATTAAAGGACTGTATGTCCAACTGTAAAAGATACACCATAAAGAGAAGCCTTAAAATTGTCCAAATCGAAGGCTTATCCAGTTCTACTGTGTCTGTTACAATAGAACTGGATCCTATTGGAGAATAGAAGCCTCATAAGGCTTATCATTACATGTACTAGTGCATAGAGTGTAAATAGGTGAGTAGTGATTGATCCAGTGTGCTAATTTACTTTTTCTTTTCCTTCCTCTTTAAGACTAAATTAGAAGCTTACATATAAAGGAGAACTAAACCCTAAACATGGTTAAAAAGGCCATATTTTATATACTGAACTTATTGCACCAGTATATCAGTTTCAGCATCTCAATAGCAGGACTACAAACTTGTCACAGGGGGTCACCATCTAAGCTGACTTAAATTCTGATGCTAGTTGCACTGGTTTCTGAGCTGCCATGTAGTAATTATCTGTATTAATTTCTAATCACCCTTATATTGCGACATTTCTATTCTATGTGTACTGTATATTGTGAGTGGGTCCCTCAACTCAGTAAGTGACAGCATCACAGAGCATGTGAATCAGTGAATCAGCAGAAAAGAAGATGGGAGCTACTGGGGTGTCTTTGGAGACACAGATCTTTACTGCTAAAGAGCTGTGGTTGCCTTTATTTCTCCTATAAGTACTAAGCTACACAATGCTAACTTATTTGCTTTTTAGCACCCTTTCAGGCCTCCAAGTTAAAACCAAATTTCTACTTTTACAAAAACACAAACTCTCAGTAATTAAAGGGTATTAATTTGACCACTTGTGGCTTGAGAAAGCAATGTGTTTTGCAGAGGTTTCATCGCTTGGGTGAAATAATGGTTCAACTAGGGGCCTATTTATCAAGCTGTGTAAAATGGGAGAAAAACATCAACGTGATGTTGCCCATAGCAGCCAAACAGATCTTTGCTTTTGTTTCCATGTAGGTGCATGTTGAAATCTATTTGCTAATTGGTTGCTATGGGCAATATCACCCATGATTCCCCCCCCACAATGTTTTACACAGCATTATAGATTTTTTTTATTATTTCTTTGTAAAATACAATCAATCATTCTATAATTTTGAATAATTAATGGTCTATTCTTTTTAAAGATTTTTTTTCCGGAAATGTTCGTGACTTTCAGTGCAAACGGCGGTCTGCTTCCAAAGAAAAGAAGATGGCTGCCATGAACTCCCGAGGACAGAATCTGCACCGTGGGGTAAGTAAAAAGTTAAGGGTATTTGCCAGGTGGGGGCAGCTAGGCTAGGGTGAGGGGGTAGGGGGGCCTACATAGGGTAGGGTTTTTTGTGTTATGGGTTGAATTCTCCTTTAATGGATCAAATGGAGTGTTGTGTGCATAATCTTAGAGCAGATACCTTTTTCCTCCAAGAGTGAAGCTTGCGCCTTTACTTGTACTCCAGGTGCAAGCGGAGTGCTATCACTGTAGGCTGAATGTTTCTCCCTCAACTTATATGCAATTTCTTGGATATCATCCAGTAAAGCTGTTTCTTTGTCAAGTGTATCCTTTTCTGAGGCAGCGATTTCTTCATTGCCTACTTCCCTCTGGTCCAAGACAGACTCAACAAACTCAAAAATATATGTTTCTGATGACTCCAAGATTTCATCCAAAGCTTTGTCCATATAGTCTTGCCTTATATGATCTTTTCTTGCTAGCTTTAGTTCAGATTCCATGTCATGAAACATGGCTTCCACCCTTAATATATTTTCAGGACCAAGGTATTTTATGAATTCATTTATGTGTTCGTCATCTAAATATGATTTTATGATCACCAAGTCTCTAATATTATCTGTGTAAGAATTTAAGTCATCATCCATTTCATCTTCTTCTTCTTCTTCTTCATCATAACTGGTGTGCAATGCCGGGATTGTTTTGTTGTCCTCCTGTGTAAGATCCATCTGGCTGGTTTTATCTGCTTCAGTTTTGCCTTCATTGCTTTCCTCACTCGGAACTGATGCTATCTGTATATTTAATTCTGTTCCTCTACCTTGCTTAGCTTCTGTATCTTTGACTTGACTGAGTGATGCTATGTCAGAATTTGGTGTGTTTTGGGGATTATTAGGACTACCAGAACTTTCCTCCAGTTTCTCATTAATGGGATCTTCTGTTTCCGCTTTATTTTTTCCATTATTCTTCAGAGAGTATACTGCACTCACAGCATTTTCATCTTCCAGCTGATTTTCTTCATTTGGGTCTTCTTCATAATATTGTTCATCAGTAGTGTCAGGCTCGGAAGCATTAATGCTATTACTTTGAGCTGTAAGCCCTTCAAAATTTGGTTCAATCTTTTGAGAATCAATGTTATCAGAAAGTGCCTCTTTAGACATTCTTGCATCTCGTTCTGAACTGTAAAGCATGTTTTCTTTGGATACTTCAGTATCTTTGCTAAGTCTTTCATATTCTTTTATAGAAGGTTCAACTGGAGGTGGAATTGGGGGGTTTTCACCTTCTTCTTCTACAGGATCTACAACTTCTTCAGTACTACTTTTCTCCTGGTCAGTAGATTTTATTCCTTCATGCATGTTTGGTGGTTCACTTGATGATATGTCTTCTTCTATTACGTCTTGATCTACAGAAGCAGATTCTTCATGTGTTGATCCCTTAATAGCACTGCTTTTTTTCTCTTCAGTAGTTTTTTGACTGCTTGGTGACTGGTCCATTACTCTGTTGCCTACAGTATTGTCTGTTGTCTGTGGCAGTAACTCTTCTGTTTTTTCCAGTGGTTTATCATCTTGTACTACACCAGTGTCAGGAGAATTATCTTGTAATACACCAGTGTCTGATTTGTTCTTAATTTCTTCTGGTTCTTTGTTCTCTATTGGTAGTTCTTTGGCAACAGCTGAATCTACAGGCTTGACATCTTGAAGATCAAGGTCTAGTGTACCATCTTTCCTCTGACCATCTTCAGTTTCTCCTCCTTTTCTGGAGTCATAAGATACTGCTGGTTCTCTCTCTGTAGCTGTAAATTCATTAACATGAACTTCAGGGTCTAGATTACCCTTTTTCCTCTGACCATCTCCCTTTTCTCCACCTACTTTTGTGGAGTCATCAGACACTGCTGGTTCTTTTTCTGTGGATATGAGTTTGTCATCTTGAAGACTGGGGCCTAGTGTATCCTCTTTTCTCAGATCATCCTCTGTTTTTCCAACTGTGTCTTTACTAGAGTCTTCTAATGCTGGGTCTAGTGTATATACTTTTCTTAGGTTATCTTCCACTGCTTTACCTTCTTCTTTATTGGAGTCTTCTGATGCTTCTGGTTGTTTGTCATCTGGAAGATATGGGTCTAGTATATCCTCTTTCCTCTGACCATCTTCCAGTTCTCCACCACCATCTTTTTTGGAGTCTTCCGATACTGCTGGTTCTTCCTCTGTAGATGCAAGTTTACCATCTTGAAGTTCTGCATCTAGTGTACCCGCATTTATCTTATTATCTTTTGTTCCTTTAAATTCTTCCTTTTTGGGCTCATCTAATAGAGCTGTTTTTTCTCCTGTAGATGTAGTTTTGCTTAATACTTGATTTATTTCCACTGTAGATTCATTCTCAACATCAGCCTTTTCTGTATCTTTATGTATTAACTGCTGTTCATCCAATGACTCAAATTCTTTAGTTCCAGTTTTTGCTACTGTACTTTGTCCATTTACTAACAATTCAGGATCATGAGAAGACTCATTGGTCAAATTGTCAGTAGAGTTCTTTGAGGTTTCCAATAATGTGTCAATATCAGACCCTGCTTGGGACTGTTCTGGTTTCTCAGAATTCTCTATGTGCAAAAATGTATTTTCCTTGTCAGTAGAGTGCTCTATATGAGGAGTCTGAGTTTTCTTCATGCCAAGCAAAAATGTATTTTCTTCTGACACATTTTTATCAACCTCTTCATCATCATCATCATCATCATCATCTTCTTCTTCTGTTTCATCAAAGTTTGTGACTTCTTTTGTTACTTCACCACCAGTCACAATGGCAAAGATTGTGTCACCCCAAGAAGTCACAAACTCATCTTCTTGTTTTACTGGTGTTGCTTGTCCTATACTTCCTTCTGTAGTCTTAACTTCATCTCTAGAAAATGGATCTTGTTGATGGTTAGGGGATGATTCATTTTCCAGTGACACAGTTTTGTTCATATCCACTCTCTCCATGTTTAACTTTTCATAAGATAACCAAGGCGTCTCATTTAATCGTTCATCTTTTCCTTCTTCTACACCATCAATGTTTTTATCCTCTAACGTGTCTTCATCTGTGAATGTGTATTCTTTTGTTACATGTCTTGTATCCTTATCAGTCACCACAGCATGAGCTAATGCACCTACTTGGGTTTTCAAATTCTGAATGGCATCTTCATCAGTTACTGAATAGGTATTCAAGTCTTCATTGGACCCAGCAGATCCTCCCTGAGATATGCTGCCATGTTCAGCATGTTCACTTGGCACTTGTGATTGGTCTAAAAGTGATTCTATGGAATCATGTGCAACTTTGCCTCCCTGAGAATCTTCTAATTGACTATTTATACCTTCCTCCTCATTAGTCTTTTGATTATCTTCTTTATTGTCTGAGCTAAGGGGGATTTCAGTTTGATGGGGTCTATCATTATCTTCCTCTTTCCTTTTATGGTAATCAGTATTTGCATTTTCAATTGGAGAATATTTTTCTATGCCTCCTGACTCACCATCAGGTGGATCCCCTGGTTTTGTTTCTTTTTCTAAATTTGTTCCATCCTTGAGTTCTGTGCTTTGTTTTGGTTTATTTAAAAGTTCATCAACATTATAATTGTCAAAATTATCTGTTCCTCCCTCGAAACATACAAAATCCGTGTCCTACAAAGAAAGTAAAATAAAGTTATGCATTTACTGTGTTCATTTTCAAGTACGGGTACTGGTATTTGGCTACTTCCTATAATAAGTTTGTTTCAAAACATCTAAAAAATTTTTTTATTTTATATGGTAGAACTGCAATATGCAAAGTATTTGTTTTAAAACACTATTGTTGGTAAAACTGAATTGTTAACAAAAAATCTTTAGGAGAAAATATAAACATAATTTTCAACTTAAATAAAACATGACCTAAATATGTAGGCCAGGTATAACTATAGAGTCTTTAAAATACTCATAAAGTACTTTTTTTATTTTTTTGAAGACTTCTATAGTGGATGTTTAATGCATCTTGAACCTAAAAGTTTAGGTGGCTATAGAGGCATGTTTCAAATTTTGAAAAAAGAAATATCACCCCAGGAAATCCAGTCTTGGGGATGGTATCCAAAAGTTAAAGAAAAAAAAAATCAATATATCTTTAGTATCTGAACCAATGCATGTCATTAGCAATTTTCCAACATAATTTAGGTAAATAGAATTCCATGCAGTTGTACTTCAAACAAATTAACCATTTTTTACATGAACTGAGTTTCAAAGGTCGCTCATCATAAATAAATAAATACTTATTACTATACAATTTCATTAACATGTCTAGCGTTCATGAGTCATTATTTCAAGGACAACAATTAGGGGTGTCTATTTATCATGCTGGATGTGGAAAGAAACATTACAATTGATATTAGCTTTTGTTTTCTACCTGTAGAAATCTAATTGTGGATTAGTTGCTATGGGCAACATCACCAGTAATGTTTCTCTATCCACATTTTACACAGCATGATAAACAGACACCCCTAAATGTTTGCAGGATTCAGACACAATAACACATATTCTTATACAGGAATGGTATCTGTTATTTTTAAACCTGTTATCCAGAAAGCTTTGAATTACGGGAAGGCCATCTCCCATAGACTTTGTTTTATCCAGATAATCCAAATTTTTTAAAAATGATTTCCTTTTTCTCTGTAATAATAAAACAGTATCTTGTACTTGATTCAAACGAAGATATAATGAATCCCTATTGGAAGCAAAACCAGCCTACTGGGTTTATTCAATTGATTTTCTAGTAGACTTAAGATATAAAGATTACAAATTACAGAAAGATCCAGTATCCGGAAAAGGCCAGGTCCCGAGCATTCTAGATATCAGGTACCATACCTGTATTGGTAATAAAAAAAACCTCTTGGCTGATAAAAAGGCTTATGAAACCCTTGATATATAAATATCCACCAGCACGTTCTCTTTATGCACAATAGGAGAGTGTCCCTGTAGATGTAGTATTAATAAATAATTTGTTTATAACGTAAAGCATTGAACACCCCAGCATTCCTCCAGATGTGGAGTGCAATAAATATTACCATAGACAGTACCATTTTAATAAAGAGGCAAGAGTTATTTGCAGGCATTTCATCTGGAATCTTTTGACTTAAACATCCGGAGTTGACAGGCCCTTCATTGCAATTATCTGGAAGAGCTTTGTTGTGACCTAATTTAGTTATTTATCTGCTGAATCTGCGTTTGATCCAGATTGGCACACGTGGGGATCATGTCCACTCCAGTAAGTCCATGCCACTTCTTCATTGCTATACTGAAGTTCAACTTCTTGAGGTTCACACATTTCTTGGGGCAGCAGGGGGTCCACCAGTGAGATCTTTGCCCTGCCGCCCCGCCTCCTCCCGATACATTAAATTAGTCCTGACCATTGGAACATCCTAAATCGCATCTGTGTTTCTTAAACCAGAAAAGTAGCTGCATCTAACTTTACATGGGTACCTATATTATCCTGTTAACGAAATGCTAATGAACTGCAATGACCAAGATATTAAAGAATAGTTTTATGCAATTAATATAATTATCTCTTTTTGACAGGGAATCAGACTTACATCTGCTGGTAATTCAATTTCATCTGTTGTGTAAACATTTTTTATATCAAGGAGATCCTTTGGGAAATATCCAAAATAATTGCCAACCTGGAGATGAAAGCAAAAAAAAAAAAAAAAAAAAAAAAAAAAAAAAAAAAAAGAAAGCAACAATTAGTCTCTCTTAAGTAGAATTTGCCACCAATTAAATATACCATTTTATAATGTTCTGAACACTTTGGTGCAGATGATCACTGGCATTTCTCTGGCTGTGGCGCTATTAGTCTAAACCTATAAACTATATAAATGTATGAGATTTGGACCTCTAATGTGACATTAAAGGTCTCAACTGGGCTTAAAGGACAAGGAAAGTTAAAAAGAAGTAGGTATAAATGTTGTACATTATGTTTTGTGCTTGTGTACCAGCCCAAGGCAACCACAGCCCTTTAGCAGTAAAGATCTGTGTCTCCCCAGTAGATGCCCCAGTAGCTCCCCATCTTCTTTTCTACTGATTCACTGATTCACATGCTCTGTGCTGCTGTCACTTACTGAGCTTAGGGACCCACTCACAATATACACCTGATAGTGTCATAGAAATATAGTCACAATATAAGGCTGATTAGTCATTAATACACATAATTACTACATGGCAGCACACTTGTAGCATCAGCTTATATTACAGTCCAATCTCATTAAAGACAACCCCTAAGCTTAGCTTCTAAACAGCTGCTCAGAGCCCACTGAGCATGTGAGTGTCACAGACACTTTTCAAGATGGTGACCCCCATTTAGGCTGGTGCAATAAATTATGTATATAAAACATGCCATTTTTTAGCCCAATAACTAGTGAGTGTTAATGGAATCTTAGAGCAGCCCTTCTGGCACTTGCCAGAAACCACAGATTGCCAGTCCATTTTTCGCAGGACAGTCCTGATTTTGAAAGCTCAACCCGCAGTCCTGAATTGTTACTGAAATGTCCCGATTTTCTCTTTGATCTGCTCTGAACAGCCAGAAAAGACACAAAGTTTCTAAAACCTAATTGGCCTTAGGCAGAGAGCCAAGAATAAGTGGCAACTGCACTTCGATACATTAGTTACAATTTATGATAAGAAAAGAAACAATTGTAACTATTTAAGATAAGCAGGTCTCTTGGGGAAACTCACAGCTTAAAGGGCAATTCACCTTCATTAGCAAATAATAACCTGAACCCTAAAAACCACAGAAATGTGTTAAAATTTTCCATGATCTGGCAAATTTTGTAAAAGAGACATGGTAATTAGGCCACAAAGTGGGCATGGTAAAAATGCAGCCTCGCTATACGCAGCAAACCTTTTTCACCCTCTTTCTGTTTTCAAAATGTTCGGTGGTATGCACTTGTACTGTTCGGAGAAACAGCCTTCTGTGACATTAGCCGTACTCTGTAAAGTACTTTATAAATAAAAAGTAGATGAAGGATTTATGCGATTGGCTTATACATTCGCCGGTGGCAAGTGGAAATTGAATCTTGAACAAGGGGCTTTCACTTACCAGGCATGGTTTGGCTCTCCATGGGATGTGGCACGAGTCCTATACCTAATGTAAAGTTTATATTCTTTTAAGACTACTTATTCAATATAAAGTATAACACAAAAGCAAAACCAGATCCTCATAGCAAACATGTAAAGGAACTGCATGTTGGCCTGCTTAAAAAGGAAACTCTTTCCTGCTCTTAATATTCACTCTGTATCACCATCCTAAAAATAGCTAACCAGGTCACCAACCCAGACCATTCAGTGCAAGCTATGTTGTCACATAATTACACATGTGAAAAGGAAAAACAACATGCTCACAAAAGATCAGGTCACGAAAATGTCACTACAGTAGTTTGTGCATCTTAAAGACACATTAACATTTTAGCATAAATGAAGTTTGCATCTCTGCCTCCCAAATAAGCAAGCAAATTAGGAGGAAAGTTACTCTGCACAAGATGAGCTATATATATGCAGTTGTACAAAACAATATGGCAGCTCTCACCAATATGCAAATATTCAGAGAAGAAATGGACTGTTTACAGTAAGCCAAACCCTTATGCACCAATCAGGTGGAGAGGGAAAATGGTCAGCCTGTGCATACAATATACAAAACATTCTCTGGAACAGGAACACCAAAAAATTAAAATGTTTTAAATTAATGGAAATATGTGCTGTTACCTGCACTGGTAAAACTGATCAGTGTGTTTCAGAAACACTACTATAGTTCATATAAATAAGCTGCTGTGTAGCAATGGCAGAAATGAAAAAAAGGCAATTTTGTCAATTTCCCAGCTGCCCCGGTCATGTGACTTGTGCCAGCACTTTAGGAGGGAACTGCTTTCTGGCAGGCTGATGTTTTTCCTTCCCAATTTAACTGAATAGTACGCAGTGGGACATAGGTTTTACTATTGAGTGCTGTTCTTAGATCTACCAGGCAGCTGTTATCTTGTGTTAGGGAGCTGTTATCTGGTTAACTTCCCATTGTTCTGTTGTTAGGCTGCTGGGTGGGGGAAAGGGAGGGGGTGATATCACTCCAACTTGCAGTACAGCAGTAAAGAGTGATTGAAGTTTATCAGAGCACAAGTCACATGACATGGGGCAGCTGGGAAATTGACAATATATCTAGCCCCATGTCAGATTTCAAAATGAAATATAAAAAAAATCTGTTAGCTCTTTTGAGAAATGGATTTCAGTGCAGAATTATGCAGGAGCAGCACTATTAACTGATGTGTTTTGAAAAATGTTTTTCCCTTTAAGATCTCATATAACGACCAGTTAAGACAAGTAAAAAGCCAAATTTAGATACATTAAAACATGCACTTGCTATGAACAGCCACTGGGACTGACAGGCCTCACGCATGCACTCTATAGAGGTTATAAAAGTTGCAGTGTATCAGTTGGCAGGGAGCCATTCAAGGAAGGGAGCCATGCAGGTAAGTCATCCTTGCCACTGTCATTCTATCTGTATGTACAGCCACAGGCCGTTAGAATTAAACTAGGCATGTACAGATCACTGATTCACTCTCTGGACAAATTGTAATAGGAAAAGTGTGACTTACTGCCCCCGCCCAAAGTCTTGTGGATCTTCCTGACAATTTGTAGTACACATATATTGTTTCATCCTTTTTAAAGTTCAAAAAACGGCAGTCAGGTCCTGTGAAATCTTCTAAGGCTGTCCCCTTGCACACCATCCCTGGGAATAGGAGAAAATATAAAAAAGTGGTATTAATACAATGGAAAATACTATTATATATTCCCACGTGACCCATCATACTAGTCCAGGAGTTATTTGTCTTTTTGATTATTTCACAGAGCCAGGGGGACCCAGGCATTGCTGGAATGCTAGAACTGTGTTGATGTCCTAAAGCAGCCGACGGGCTGCAGGTTAATGATCACTTACAATTTCGGAAATGTTAAAACTACTTAAAGGAAGAGTAACATAAAAAAATGTTTTAAAGTAATAAAAAGTATAATGCAGTGTTGCCCTGCACTGATAAAACTACTGTGATTGCTTCAGATACACTACTATTGTTAATATAAATAAGCTGCTGTGTAGCAATGGGGGCAGCCATTTAAAGGAGAAAAGGCTCGTGTTACACAGCATAATGGTGCTGGAGTTCTATATGGCTGGGAAGTAAGGTGCGGGGGCTCCCCCTGCTGTTCATAAGTACGATTGTTTCACTGAGGGGCCGTCTAACAATTCCTATCCAGAAAAGTAAATGAAGGGAGAATTTCACTGCAAACAGTCAGGTTTCTTATAAAAACATTAGACATTTTTTTAATGAAAGTATATTGGAGATAGGTTTCTTTAAAGAAAGTAAAATGGGATTTTATCCTTGTCCTTTAAAACACTTTCATTTTTGATGTTCCTGATCCTTTAAAGGAACAGTAACACCAAAAGATGAAAGTCTTTTAAAGTAATGAAAATATAATGTATTGTTGTGCTGCACTGTGAATCAACAGCCAATGATCTAATTTATGTGGGTACCTCCTCAATATTGGGATAACCCTTCCACTTCTCA
>CM044440.1:11656462-11669983 GCA_024363595.1 Xenopus borealis | reverse complement strand
CACAGAAGGTAGAGCTGACAGCAACAAGCAGGGACACAGAAGGGAGAGCTGACAGCAACAAGCACTGAGGAGAAGGGACAGTGTTGGACTGGCCCACTGGAAAACTCCCGGTGGGCCCAGGTGTCAGTGGGCCCTTTTGCCTATTTCATGCTCATTCCCTATTTCTTTATCGCGAAAAATGCTTAAAAACTGAAGAATATAGTAAATAGATATAAAAGACTGGGATAATAAAGAGGATGAGTGGGTTTGTAAAGTGGGCCCATGGTCTAAGGTTTTCTGGTGGGCCCCTGTCATCCCAGTCTGACACTTGGAAGGGAGGACTGAGCAGTAAACATGGAGGGAAAGGGAGTGTGTTTAAACTTTCATAACCAGCCAAAATTTTGTAAAATTAACATTGTAATTAGGAAGTGTGGTAAAAAAAAAATGGGCGTGGTTAAAAATTTCCACACATTACCAAGGTAGATCTCGCGATGGGGGCCAGGTGTCAAGAGAAGATCCCAGTGTAGGCTCATCTCTACTAGACTGGTGTAAACTCACATTCTGCTAATGATGATTTCCAATGGTGCCTTGGTGTAGCTTCTCAACAGCAGCCCAGAGCCCACTGAGCATGTGCAGTGCCACTGGCACGTAAAAGATGGTCTAACAAGATCCAAGATGGGGCACTGCTACAGCCTGTAGACAACTTTGAATGCCTGGATCATTACTACTATAGGGTTACTGAACCTCTGGGCTTGTACACTTAGGGGCAGATTTACTAAGGGTCGAATTCGAGGGTTAAAAAACCCTCGAATTTGACCATGGAAATAGGTAATAAAAATCCTTCAAATTCGAAGGATCTTTACCGCAATTCGATAGGTCGAACAATCGAATATAAAAATTCGATTGATCGATAAAATCGTTTGAATCGAACATTTTTAACCATTCGATCAAATTTTTTTATTCAATCAAAATTTTTGAAATCCAATTTGGTAGCTTTGATCTGGCGAACTAGGCAGTCGAATAAAAATTTAAAGGGGAAGTACTTCAACTGTCAAATATTCGAATAGATTTTTATTCGAATCACTTCGAATCACTTCGAATCCTTCTTGTGAATTTAGTAAATCTGCCCCTTAGGGGGCTCATTTACTAAATTCACATGAAGGATTCAGAATTCGACTGAATTTTCAAAAGGATTTGAATTCGAAATTTGAATATGCAAATGAGGCAACTTCGACCAGAAAATTATGTAAAAATTAGATAAACCCAATGGACTGGTTTTGCTTCCAGTATGGATTAATATCTTTGGTGGGATCAAGTACAAGCTACTGTTTTTTTATTGCAGAGAAAAAGGATTTGGATTATTTGATTATAATGGAGTCTATGGGAGATGGCCTTTCTGTAATTTGGAGCTTTCTGCATAATAGGTTTCCAGATAATGGATCCCATACCTGTACATACTTCCATACAGGTCAGCCTGTTACACAAATTAACTGGACTTGTCTATTAAATTTAACACTGATGCTTTTTAGCACATATAGTGTTACCTAAACCATACCCTTTTCATTCTGTTACCTTTCTTTTCCTAGATAACAGAACCACACTCTGTAAATGCTTGACATTTCTGTAACAGACAGTGTTTATAGATATGGAGTCTTCTGCTAGTTTTCTTTTGACAGTTTTCTGCATTTCTGTTCTCTGAGGTCTACGCTTCTAGACAGGACCCCCCCCCACTAACCATGCATGTAACCTTTACAGAATGAGAGACGTGTTACCACAAAGTGACACTCTTCTGTTTTTACCTCCAACTCTTCTACCTCAGTTTGGGCGAGACTGAGACCCAGTGTAGCACATGTGCAACTAAGCACCTTAAATAAACGTATGTAATATGTGTACAAACGCTGCTCCCAGCTCACACAGCTCCAGTGTATGCCTTATGCTCAAATATTCTCATTATTGTACTGTATTGACAGGAGATGACTGCAATGGCTATCCTGCTGATAAGAATGGATTTCCTAGATGTTTTCATTGTTGGGAATGATTCCAACATATCAACAAACCAATTCAGGGTCACATAATGTCACAGAGTTTGGCATATAACACAAATGACAGCTGAAACACTTGACAATGAAAGCCATGAATGCTGGGAAGATAAATGCTTATTTAACTCTTTGAGCCAATCAGAGCAGCCTGTTGAGATTCTATCAGGCAGTCTCTATAAAAGCCTATTTGCTTGCACCTCCACCCATTGTCTGTCTCTAAGAAGAGGCTGCACCTGAGTGGAGCACAAACTTTAAAGCAAATTGGGCCAACATAAGTTGCCCTGAACACTGACATAGGGGGTGTCCAATTGTGCAGCTGACAGACCAAACTTTATAGTAAGAGCAAAGGCAGACTGGGCCATTTTTGGGACCCATACCCGCAAACCACAATCCGCAACCCGGACCCGCAACCCGCATTCTTACCCACTTGGACCCGCGATTCGCAACCCGGACCCGCGACCCGCTGACCATCAAGAATCAGGAAGTGCTGTCTTTGTAAACTGGAAATGACATCATCAGAAGTAGCCACGATCAGAAAAAAAAGGAGTAAAACAGGAAGTGCTGTCATAGTAAACCGGAAGTAACACCATCAGAAGTAGTCACGATCAGAAAAAAAAGGAGTAAAACAGGAAGTGCTGTCATTGTAAACCGGAAGTGACATCATCAGAAGTAGTCACGATCAGAAAAAAAGGAGTAAAACAGGAAGTGCTGTCATTTTAAACCGGAAGGGACATCATCAGTAGTAGACACGATCAGAAAAAAAAGGAGTAAAACAGGAAGTGCTGTCATTTTAAACTGGAAGTGACATCATCAGTAGTAGACATGCTCAGAAAAAGGAGCTATGGAGAGGATCCGCGACCCGACCCTCAACCCGCCAACCTGCAGAACCACCGGCCCGCATCTATACCCGCACCCAGAAATTCCAAGTGCAACCCGCAGGGTACCGCGGGAATTTGCAGGTAACCCGCGGGTACCCGACTTCTCTTCGTCAGTGCGCAACTTTGCCTGGCGTAAGAGTGCGAAGTTGCGCAAGTCGATGTCCTTCGCTAGCGAATTTTCGCCAGGGACACTGTTAGTGAATCGGCGAAGTTGCGAATTGATGTCACGCTGACGAATTAGTGCTAGCGTTAGACGCTTCTCGTGAATTTGCACCATAGTATCAGTCATTTACCAACAGTTGCAATAATATAAATATCAGCAAATTGTATTCCTCCTAATTATGCCCAAAGTAATCTTTAATCGCATCTCCCATTTTACTCCAGACACCCTAAGGGGTCCACCCCAACATTTTGGGAATTACTGCTGTATTGTGTCTATCGATGAGGAGGAACCATACAGTTCTGCAAAACAATAAAACCATGAGTATACCGGTTAGATTTATCTACTGATCTTTCTCCCTGTCAAACTGCCTGATTAATATGTTCATAGAGAATATACAATTTTTCTCAATAATACAGGGTTTAACACATTTCTCTTTTCAATGCAGATAAACCTGCTAGTAAAATAGCTAAAGTCTCCATGTTCGCATGACAGTCACACAAAAGAATTTTCAGCATGACATTTCTTAAATACATTTTTAATTTGTAATGGATTGCCTATGTTCTATGGCTTTGTCTAAAGGCAAAGACTGACCCCTCAAGGTAAAGCTAATGTATAGTTTGGGTTTCCAGGGTCAGGGAAAAGACAATATAATACTATTTTTCCAAACAGAATTTCTTTATAGCAAACTGTGAACCATAGAGTCATGCTATGTATGGGAGTTTTCAGGGATTACTAGGAAAAGAAGGGAGTCCTTAAAGAATCCTGTCATGGGAATTTCCCCCCCAAAATGCATTAGTTAATAGTGCTCTTCCAGAAGAATTCTGCACTGAAATCCATTTCTCAAAAGAGCAAACAGATTTTTTTATATTTCATTTTGAAATCTGACATGGGGCTAGACATATTATCAATTTCCCAGCTGCCCCAAGTCATGTGACCTGTGCTCTGATAAACTTCAGTCACTCTTTACTGCTGTACTGCAAGTTGGAGTGATATCACCCCCTCCCTTTCCCCCACCCAGCAGCCTAACAAAAGAACAATGGGAAGGTAACCAGATAACAGCTCCCTAACATAAGATAACAGCTGCCTGGTAGATCTAAGAACAGCACTCAATAGTAAAAACCATGTCCCTTTTCGGCTCTCTAAATCTGAGTTAGTCGGCGACTTGGGGGGGGGGCACATGGGACATGGCTGTTCAGTGAGTTTGCAATTGATTGCGGTTGTGTCCCGTGTGGCTCTCGCTCAAGTCGATGATTAGTTACTGCCTGGTAACCAGGGTAACCGGTCAGAATAAACAAAAGGGAGCTGGGGGGCGGGAGGTGGTGTTCTGTTCTGTTGTGTTGGACTTACAGTCACTCCAGCCTTTATACATTGCATTTTTGCCTAGCTAACTATATTGAAAACGCTTTTTATTTTCCATGTCCCACTGCATACTATTCAGTTACATTGAGAAGGAAAAACAACATCCTGCCAGAAAGCAGTTCCCTCCTAAAGTGCTGGCACAAGTTACATGACTGGGGGCAGGTGGGAAATTGACAAAATGGCTTGCCCCATGTCAGATTTCAAAACAGACAGGACTGGATCAAGACTAGAGAACAGAACAGACAGGACTGGTTCAGGACTAGAGAGCAGAGCAGACAAGACAAAACTAGGGACAAGATTACAAGAGTAGGAGCTAGGGACAATACCACAGTGCTTCAACAGTCATTAATACTCAAGTGCTGCCAATCATGAGGGCTTAGTTTATAAAGCCTATGAGTAAGTGCCCCGACAAGGCACGAAATGCAATAGGCCATTCTCCAATATGTCCTAATAAACATTTTGTGTTTTTTACTTGCTGTTCTACTTTTTGGAGGTACTCACACCAATGGTTCTGTTCTTGGCTTATAACGGGCAGGGTCAGCTCTGATTGGCTGACCCCAACCCACCAATAATGCTGCTGTTGGAAATAGAATGTAAAGTCCAGGAAATGAGCATGGCCCCTGGCTGCTTCTCTGCCCCAGTGGTCAAGGCATGTAGTCAGAACCTAAAGGTCCCTTGGTCAAATATCAGCAGAGCCAAGCCAAGCAAGAACGAAGGGTAATTTATAATTTCTTTTTTATGACTACAGCCTTATTATTCAAATCTTCTGATGTTCTCTTTCATCCTAATAAACCTCCCAGGACACACACACATATATATTCAGATTTAACATCAAGGAGAGGTCAATTGTGTATGTAGCCTATGTTCTCTATGAAAAATATTTTAGGAAAATCGTTCACAAACTTAAACAATAAAAAAAGCACATCATCCCGCAGTGGCAAAAGCTGAAAGGATTGCTGTATGCAATCCTTCTTGTGATGGAGGACAAGTAGGGGGGAAATCAAGGAGGGAAGAGTTAATTTATGTATGAGGACTATCTGTCTAGACTATGTTTGTTTATGTAAGGAAATACATAAAAGAGGGGGTATAATTACCATACACAAACACTGCATATGACGGTTCCATACAAAGCGTCTCAGTTGAGCTTTCTGTGCCAAGGGCATTATAAAATGACAAGAGAATTCAATAACATAAGAGAAGAGATTTCACTACTAACAATAAAAGGATTATATTATTACACTGGATGGGGAATTCACACTCATCTGATGTGGGTTTGTGTGATTCTGCATATGGCCAAGGAAGATGTTGGATGTCTGTTTATGGAACAAAGGCAGATTATAAGGCAGAACTTCATTAATTACATGTTAAAATATATGGATCCAAGAGTTGTTCCTTCTTGCCAGTCAGGAAGGATTTTTCTACGAGTACAATAACAAAAATAATGTTAACAACACTATAGGAAATTGGAAGAGCTATTAGACTGCCTTTCTAACAACGTAAAATACATCTTCAAGAAACCTCGGTAAACCAGGGCCTCCAGTGACCAAATCAAACCACCAAATCATCAAAAACCTCCAAGTGTGTTACTGAATCAACTATTGGTTTAAGAAATGGGGGGACTTTAGTTTTACTAGTAAATCACATATTGGTATGGGACCCTGTTATCCAGAATGCTTTTGGGATCTGGGGTTTTCTGGGCAATGGATCTTTCTGTAATTTGGATTGTCATACCATAACACCACTATAAAATCTTGTAAACATGAAATAAACCCAATAATCTGGTGTTGCTTCCAATAAGTAATTATATCTTAGTTGGGATCAAGTACAAGCTACTGTTTTATTATTACAGAGAAAGAGTAAAAATTTTGAAAAATGGATGAATTACTTGATTATAATGGAGTTTATGGGGCAAATTCACTAAAGCACAAAGCGTTTAACGCTAGCGCTAATTCGCCAGTGTGATGTTATTTCGCAACTTTGCCAATTTACTAACGGTGTCCCTGGCGAAAATTTCGCTAGTGAAGTAGATAGACCTTGGCTCTCCAGCTGTTAAGGAACTACAAGTCCCAGAATGCAATGAAGGAGTCTGTCATGATTCATAAAGGCAAATGCATTGTGGGACTTGTAGTTCCTTAACAGCTGGAGAGCCAAGGTTCCTGATCCCTAGCGCAACTTCACACCCTTACGCCAGGTGACGTTGCGGACTGACAAAGGGATGTAACTACACTAATTCACTAAGATTTTACTGAACGTTACCTCTTGCACTAGACTTTACTTCATCAGGTCAGACCTGGTGAAGTTCAATACAATAGATAGGAGTTTGAAAAAAAAACTTAAAATTTTTTCTAAGTCCCAAAAAAACACTGGCGTCTTTTACTTTTTTAGGGTGTTAGTCTGAAAGATAGTGTAATTTTTTGGGGGTTACCCTCCTTCCCCTATACATTTCCTAAAATATGGCAACTCAACTATACAGGGGGCACATGTTTAGGGCAATAGGACAACTTTATTTTATTTATTAAAGGTTTCATTTGCTTGTGTAGTGGAATGTAGTGGCTGTAACATATACCTCAATTATACTTTCAACTTTGCGCTGTACGCAAATAAGGCATCGGTAGTGTGAATGCGCTTTGCCTGGCGAAGGTAGTGCACCTTTGCTAACGTTCGCTGCCCTGAGCGCAAATTTGCATTTTAGTGAATTTGCCTATCTATGGCGAAACTACGCCTGGCGGTGTGCGGTGAATGCTATCGAAGCCCTCGCTAGCACAACTTCACAGCTTAGTGGATTTGCCCCTATGGGAGATGGCCTTTCCGTAATTCTGACTTTTGTGGATAATGGGTTTTCCGGATAGCAGATCCCATAGTTGGATATGGCGATGCATCCCTACGAGGGAAGTTGGATTCAAAGAAGGATTCATTCTGGGTGACACAAAATAGAAAACTGAAATGAAAGCTTCATGAAATGCAAGAATGTAAATTTTACCGGTCCACCTTTCCGTATATCAGCTAGGGTGAATACATACATTAATGGGGTGCATTTCATTTGGGGAATGTTCCTGATGGTAGCAGAAGGGACTGTGGAGCAATCAGACGGTTTTGCTTTTTCCATATTAATTTCCATCAGAATCATAATTAAACCCCCCTAATTATCAACCACTTCAATAGGAAGGTTAGTCAAATTTAGTCTCCTAATTTTATAACAACACTATGTTGCTGAAACATTTTTTTAAGGGATTTGTTTGCAAAATTTTCAGTGACACTAGTTTTTCCTATGGAAAACAAAAAGATATTGATTTTGCGAATTGAAATTTTCCTTTGTGAAAAATCTTATTGCCCTCAATAAAACTCATTTGATGTAGTTTCCATTCTTATAGATAACTAGAGAGGACACAAAATCCGGCTGCCAGGCTAAAGGTAATATGAATAAACAAAGTTACATGACTAAAGCACTGGACAATGGAACGTGCAATATTTTTTTTCATTCCTTTATGGGGCAAATTTACTATTATTCCCCATAATTAGCTCGACCAAATTCGCCATTCGATAAGTATTCAACTATGGAATGCTTATCGAATTGTTTTACTCTATCAATTTGCTCGACATCCAATTTCTCGATGAATTAGTACAATCAGATACTGATCGTTCGATTTCACAAAAAATCATGAAATTTCCTTCGAGAGTCCGAAAAATTCGTATGATTCGAACGATCGAACGCTCCGATTGTACGAATGGTATTTGAGCAGGACTTAGTCTCTGAAGCCTATGGGGAGCTTCCCATAGGCTTCTATTGCAATTCGGTAGGTTCAATCTGGCGAAGTAGGCAGTCGAATAACTTTAAAATCTTTATTCCTTCGATCATCGAATGATTGAATTATCGAATATACGATCATTCGATCTATTCGATATTCGATGATCGAAGAGGCCAAATTTCACTTTACGACTTCACGATCGAACTTCGATCATTTCACGTGAAATTCGTAAATCGGCCCTATGTTTTTTATTTGCTAATTTGATTTTCATGTTGTTGCACATGCAAATGAAGGATCTGGATTTACTTTGACCCCTGGCAGAATGTGCTCAAGATTTATTATGTCCCCTGGCAGAAATGGGCTCAAGTCCCTGAGTGCTCATGCAGAGAGAACTTGTTCCCCTGGTCTTGAACATCTTGAACGTCTGAATGACATGCAAGTTAGAGACTAAATAGTCCATGTGGCGGGGGGGGGGCACCAATGTGCCTCCTTCCACTGTCCCTCTTGAATACAGCATAGCTGAAACACAGACAGTTCCCCCTCTGCCCCCTATATATTCATTTTGGGAGTTGCAATGGGGCCCTGTACCTACAGCTTGGCAGACTTAGTCAAGTTGTGAGATCAAGAAGTGCAAAACATTTTAAGGATTTAACTTGTTTCTTGCACTGCCTTCCTGCTTGTTAACAACCCCTTATATGTCTAAAATATGTCAATCAAATTTGATTCTGATTTTAAGGCTAATAAACAGTGTCCAATTTATGTTTCCTTTGTAGTTAATGTATATCTGTCTCCTTGTTTCCTGTACAGACAAAGTCTTATTTGCACTGCAGGACATACGTCCCTATTGTGACATCTTTCTGTGTACACATTAATACAAATGCCTCTATATTAGCCTGTGCTTCATCTGTATTTACTGGAGGTAACAAAGGGAATGTTTTTGCATGGGTGGTTTATGATTAGCTGAGGATTCCCCTTGGCGTGACCTTAAATCCATGCTATGGAGGAAACCATTGATACTGTTAGACATTTCTTTTGTAATGAAAACAAACCACATTTTCTAACGTTTCCTCATTCAGACACTGATCCTCTGTTATTTCTTTTGCGCTTCTGAGAAAACTTCTTTCGGTCGGTTTTAGTTGTCAACCATTGCTTCACCTTTCTACTGAACTAATGAAACAGAATATATTGATCTGTGTTTTCATTTTGTTCCCAAGCAACCAAGATGGATTTACCTGGATGCTGGTAGTCTTGGGTGGGCATCGCCTACAGGTAGGGTTGCGACCTGGCCGGAATTTTACCGGCCTGGACAGTATTTTTGATGGTTGATCCCAATGTTATTAGTAGGAAAAAATTATAAATGTATAGGAAGGCCAGTATTTTTTTCATGAAAAGGTGGCAACCCTACCTACAGGTGATATAAGTAATAGTCATTGTTTTCTACCACCTTGGTGCCAGCCGTGGGATCACATAAAGTATTTGAGGCCTGATAGACCCCTCAGAAATGTTTAATAAATAAAAAATCCTATCTGATCCCAATTGTAAGCAGCAGTCCTGCCCTGCTTTATGGCAGCTGATATTCTATCTGTATAACAGAGCATTCTATCCCACTGGCTGCACAGATTCTATTTGATCCTCATTGTAAAGCTTACAGTGGGTATCAGATAGGATTTCTTTTATTTAGTAAAAATGCATCAATTTAATAATTATTAGCTCAAAACAAATTAAAGCTGATTTGTATGCCTCTTTAAAGGTCCCTGGTCAGGCCTTGTCATAGGGATTATATGAAATGCTCCAAATTTTTGTTACCTGCCCTTATTTTGCAAAATATAAACACACCAAAAGTGGTCAAGTGTTTCCTTAAGATTAAAAGTTACATCAGAACCAATTTAGGATTGTGCTATAAGAGCAGGCCTGAACCTCATACCATCCAGTAAGTTTGTTCTTACAATAAACCTTCTAGTCAGAACTTGTTCTTTATTCCCATCCCACTTAATTTTTATCCATTTCTTACTCTTTGGGTTTCCTCAACCACTGTTTACAGTTTCATCCACTCCTCGTATCTGAATATATTCTATCTCCACTCACTGCTGCACCTGATCTGACTGACTCTTTGTATAACCACCTTGCTCCACATCTACGCCAGCCTCCTTACAGACTCTTTTCATCTGTGTTCTACTGTCCAGGCTGCACAACCAGACTCTCATTCTCTCCCCCTTTTTTGCTCTCTCTCTCACTTCTGTCTCTTCAGCTTCACTCTCAATTCCGTCTGCTCGCACTTACAGTGTATTACAGTCTGTAAGCCACATTCATAACCACTTCATTGCGCACACCCAAAGGATTTCTTTAGCCATTATTTCCATTTTGCCTCCAGATTCTAGGCCACTATCTGCTGCTTTATGGGAGACTTTCTTGCCCTCTGTTTGGCTTTGAGCCTTGCACTTTACACTTGAACCTTCTTATGGTCTCCCTCCTGCTTTAGCTAACTCTGGAAAGTCTTGATCAGATGTAATCTCATAGGCAGCTTGAGATTAATCCTCATACCATGGCTCAGGGCTTCTGCTAGCAGATTCATCTTTTCTGCTCTTTTTTCTTCTTTTCTTGCTCCTGATTCTCCTTCTCATCAAAAGACATGCTCTGCCAAGTGACTTTGTCATCTCTTAGTTGCTGCTGCCACCATGGAGGCAATGGATTTGCAAACTCTGGTTCACTCTCAGAAGTGGCCGGACTGTTGAACGTATTGGATTGGATCTGCCGCAGCCCAGTAGCAAGATGTGGATATGCTGCTCTATAACCAGAATACATTGACTCAAACCTTTGCATGTTCTGATATATTTCTTTCCATGGCCTGACTTTCCCATGCAGTTGGTTTATTCGCTGGTCAGTGTTTCCCATTTCATCCCATTTCATTTTGGCCCTGGACTACATGTCTGCTGCAACTGTCTGTACACTTGGCTTCCCTGACTCGCCCAGCTCCAGAACACAGACATCTGCCTCCCCAGGGGCCACAGACTCCAACTCCATGTGCATCACAGGGTCTTACAGGGGGTAATAACTGTGTGTTTGGGGTGCAATAAACCCATGCATTTTATCACCAGGTTTGGAAGATTTTTTTTTTTTTGCAAGGTTTTGCTTTTCTCAGTGTCAGTGCATTTACTTCCCTCACGCACTGCCGTAACTTCTACCTGCTGCTATTTACCTTCATTATTTGCACAAACACTGGGTCATATTCAGGCTTTTGCTGTTTCTTCTTACCTTGTTTCCCCTGGGGTAATGCAGGATTCAACTTGGAGTCTTTCTGGGGGGGTTCTCATTGGGAGCCCCATTCCGGCTTCCAACCTCCTGGGCCTGAGCCACTTGCACATTCCTTTGCTTCTGCTTCCTTATCTCAATCAGACTTTTCTCCATCTCCTCATCACGGTCACTGCTGTTTCTCCTCCTTGATCTTGGAGGCTTGCAGGCTAGACCCCTGGGCCTTCGTCTGGCAGCCCGACTGGCCCTAGCAGGGCTTGGGCTTGTTTCAGGCAATGCAGAGCTCTCTCCAATGGGGATCAGATCGGATCTGTGCAGCCAGTGGGACAGAATGCTGTTATAAAGATAGCTAGAATACATAAAGCAGGACCGGACTGCTGCTTACAATGGGGATCAGATAGGATGTGTGCATTTCATTCCTGTCATTAGTTATTCATCTGGATATAACATGCCATAAGTTACAGAAGAACTGACTTCACCAATTGACTCTTACATCTCCGTGCCAAAGTAGTCCAATCATGATGGGGAATATTGGATGAGGAAATGTTTGCTGATGTTGTGTCCTTCTTAGAAGACCTCAGAATGACTTCATTTCTTTTCAGAGAAATCCAAAAGTGTTCTGTGAGCTGACTTGGCACAGGATTCAGAGTGTCATACTGGATGGGTCCTCCAAGTCATGAGCAGGAACACTCAAAGGCTCTTTCATCATGAAAATACATACAAAGCTTTAATTGTTCATCTTAATTTTAAAGTAGAAATTGCTAAACCCAAACTACAATGCAAACTGCAGAACATCTGGAAAACCATGCTTACAAATATTATTCATAATATGTAATGCACCTCCGACAGAATTCATCTTTTTGAATGGAAAATATTTCATGGATATCAATGAATGAATGCGAAATCCATATGACAGTTGCAGGTGAACTAGTATAGATATAGACCTGATTACCCTAAGTATATATTTTTATGAGGCTGTAGATAAATTCTATGCCTCATTAATTTATACATTCTAGAGATTCTTAATGAATCAAACAACATTGTGGAAAGGTCACCAACTATGAAGGTTTTCAGTGAAGCCAACCAAGAGAGTGCAGCTGGTGCTTTGTACCTTTTACTACATTACTCCATTATTTGCTCTGGCAAACTATGTGGCATTCCCAGACTATGGAAGCAGTGCCAAACTCACAGACACACTATTGGGCAGATTCCTCAGCCATGGAAAAAGTCCTAATTGAAATATTCCCCATCTAAAACCTGTCCAGTGAGCTATTTGGAGATGTTAATAGCCTTCCTGACATTCAAGTTTTATTTTTCAGGAGAAAAACTCTATTCCTACGAATCAAATACAATTCAAATTTTTTGGGTCAAAATTCAATTGAATATTGGACAGTCATAGAGTATATTCAAATCAAAAAAAATTCACATGAAATCGAAATGCCATCTTTGATAAATGGGTCTCCCCATCTACTATGTGTCCCTTCCAACATGCAATTTAATTGGATCCCATTGCCCAGACCTATGGCCTCTCATTATCCCTGCAGTACATTCTCTAGATCGTGGCCTTATTTCAACGCATTGTGAAGTTCATCTGGGGGCCTGCAAGTTTCTGAAACATTGTTGGAAAGACTGCCTTAGGGAATGCAGCCAACACAGTAATATGAAATTTTAAAGAACATTACCCTGAAAGAGCAAATTTAGTTATTTAATAATATCCGCAGCCCTTGGCAAAGCCTCAGAACAATTTCATATAAAAGAAAGGAGGAAAATATTACTTGGCACCTTGCAGAATTCTTTCAGATAATCTTGAATCGGACACAAAGACAATACAGAGCAGGGGGAACAGAATGTAGGTTTCTATAGCAGAACAGAAATGATAAGAGCTGATGCCAACACTCTCTCAATTACAGTAGATGAATGAAATATTGAAATGATTGTTATTTTTCATGTTCAGTTTCTCAGATTCAGGTGATGAGTTGGGTTCCTTGCTGTAAGAGCTCTGGAACGAGTGTGGCTCCCGAGGATGAGATGTGATTAGTTCCGCCTGCAGAATTGTGTAGCACCTTCATTTGACAAGTGCAGCATTATAGGAAAAGGAAAGTTGAAAA
>CM044440.1:11635253-11654133 GCA_024363595.1 Xenopus borealis | reverse complement strand
GTTGCTAGACTCACAACGAAGTCTTCTGCATACACTCATTTGTCTACCTTTATGGCTGCTGTTGTCATTTACAATGCAGGTGCTCTAAAATAGAGGCATCTAATTCAAGTATTCTATAGAAACATACTATTGCACTCCGACATGGTTGTGTCTATTTCGAATGGTGCAAACTGCACCTGTAGATAGGGGGAATCCTGGAGCAACCCCCAGCTTCAACTTGACATTATCTCCAGGGTTCCCATGGCATCCCGTGCCAATAGTCACACTAAACTTGCATTGTAACTTTCCAGCTACACATTATTACCCTTTATTTACATGGTTTATTGCAATATATTACACGGCACTTTTTTTTAACATCAGAATGTCTCAGCTCCAGGAGGCAGCACAGTCTATGATATCTTGTCCGTCCATATGTACCAGAACACAACTGAAATGGCATGATAGGCGCATGTTGACAATCAAACCATTAGGGATTATGGAATCCAGTCATTAAGCTTGTATCCTCTGTAGTTAAACAAGGGCAGGACAGTGAGTGATAGCGATATGAAAAAGGCAAAATGTTAGATAACAGCACATACAGAAGAATATGATTTTCTTCAAACCGTAATAATTTCCACACTCTGTGTGTCTGCTAGAGAATCTCTGGGGAACAGATGGAACTCAGGTAGCAGCCAGACAAAGCTTTAATTTAATTTAAATTTACAATTCTCCTGCAATAACTTCATCAGAAGGACCCACAGCACTTCCAGAGATTGCTCATTCCTTTCTATTTATTAAATGATGAATACAATGCTATCTGCCTTCGGACTGTATTCATAAGGGGTGGGATGGAGAGGCAAGTAGGTAACATTTGCACTAGATCTAGCAGCCAATCGACAAATATTGGTTTCTGTTTAGCAGTATAGCATTGTTACACCGCAACACTTGCTCACAACTGAGCCCTCACTAGAGGTTTCTGGAGGAAAGGCCTTGTCATTGTGGCCACCTTTGCAGGTGGTAGCAACAGACAAAACAGCAGATGATGATGATGATGATGATGATGATGAAGAAGATGTCAAGATGCCGTTCAAAGGGAGAGCTGTGACATTGGGGTGGAGATGTGGCATCAAGGGGTCGGTGATTGCCTTGGAGAAATATTAACTCTGTTACTTTCTACTCGGTGGAGCACAGGACTGCTCTTACTAGCTGACCTGACTATGTTACATTCATGAGGCACCTACCCCAGCTTGGATTGTTGTACCTAGGCCCACCTTCTTCTCAGACACTCCTGCTAGAGTGTGTAATGTTGTTCCATCCAGGAATAAAGCTGACGTCTACCTTCTCTGTGTGCATTCGTCCAGTTCCACAACACCCTGCACCGAGTTATCACAGAGTGGCGTTTAGGAAGAGCCAAGTGCTCATTGACATTTTAAATGAGTCATGAACATAATCTGGTCACAGAAAAATAGAGACTCCCCCTTTCCATGGGGCATAGGTGACAGAACTGGTACTTCCTGGGTAATTGTGGAATGAACACTTTGGGACCACCTCATATGTGTCACTTTGGGACCTTTGGCTGTAAACATTCCATTTGTATAGATAGATGGGACATCAAAGCATAAATAGTTACTGACTGTTTATACCATGCTATTATGGTTGCTACCCGGTCTGTATCATACCTGCTGGTCATTTTTTTCTACTTCCAGATCTCTTCCAGTCTTCCCCAATCCCACCTCCCCCTCTATTTCCCCAACACTTCTTTCTGCTCAACTTAACCTACTCAACAAATCACCACCTGCATCTTTTGGAGGTCCGATTGCCGCCCATCACTGCCCTACAGCCGGTATTGCCCCTCATAAACTGTTGATATTCTTCATGCAAGGATTATTACAAAGGCAGTTTAAGGCGGAAAAGGATAGTTATTATTGCTTCTCATAGGGAGATCCTGAGCCTTGAGTGTTGGAAACTGACACCAACAACCTAAAATATATTGTCAATTTCCCAGCTGCCTCAAGTCGTGTGACTTGTGCTTTGATAAACTTCAATCACTCTTTACTGCTGTACTGCAAGTTGGAGTGATATCACCCCCTATCTCCTCCACCCAGCAGCCTAACAACAGAACAATGGGAAGGTAAACAGATAACAGCTCCCTAACACAAGATAACAGCTGCCTGGTAGAGCTAAGAACAGCACTCAATAGTAAAAACCCATGTCCCACTGCGTACTATTCAGTTACATTGAGAAGGAAAAACAACAGCCTGCCAGAAAGCAGTTCCCTCCTAAAGTGATGGCACAAGTCACATGACCAGCAGCAGCAAATGTGAAGTCACTGCATAAGCCATAGTTTTGTGAATCCAAGATGCAAAAATAAAATCTTTAAACATTTTTAATAATTTAGGGTGTAAATGAGAAGCCTCCCTCTCTCATCTCTCTGTATCCTTACTTAACCTTTTGAACATTGATAGTAATGGCATGTTATGTCTCTGTAGCTTCCCACCTCTCTCTGACCCACTTCTGCTCTTTTTTTTTGTCTTAATTCCTCCCAGTACAACAATTAATGCCATTTTCAGAAGTTACCCGATGCATGTGCAGGAAGGCGCCTCATTGAGACCTTATAATGAAACTTTCTCTAAGACTAAATGACTCAGAATTGGGTTATGACATAAGCCAATGAGTTTTCCCAGACAGATGAGAATCTCGTGCCAGAGATGAGTGCTGCGCTGCACTCCGCATCTAGTAACCTACTTATTCTCGCTTGACATTTGAAAGAGGGAAGTGGCTTTTAACATCTATAAATACATGATGGAAAACGCAACTTCTATCGTTTGAAGAAACCCCCAGATGTAATATAAAATTCTTGCGCGTCTTCCGCACTGTGGCTCAGACAAAGCCTAATGTGGTGTCAGTAACGATAAAGTCAGAGCTCACATTAAAATGCAATGCTTCAAACCCTTCCAGCAAATAGAGGCAAACAGGCAAAAATGCAGAAAAAGCATCTTTTACTATGGGGTGAATGAGTGGAGGCGAGTACAGTTTCTCTCACCTACTGTATACACTCAATTATGAGAAAGTCACACTTTCTCACAGGTATTGATCTGTTATCCAGAATGCGTGGGACTTGGGGTTTTCTCTATAAGGGCTGTAAGTAGTGATCGGGCGAAATCCAAGGATATTTGCGAAAAATTTGCGAAGCAGTGCACGTCTCTTTTTTGACGTGTGTCACATCGTTTTCAGAGCGTGTCTCGTTTTTTTTGTGTTTTGCGAATTTTTTCGCCGGCGGCGAATTGCGGAAATTCGCAGCAAATTTGCTCCTGGCGAATACATTCGCTCATCACTAGCTGTAAGGGCTGTAATTCCAGCCAATGAAATAATTCCTATTGTAAAAAAAAAACTAGCGATGCTTTTCCTGCTTTTTTAAAGGGTTCAGACATATCCCCAAATCCAGGGGTACAGATTCAGTTGAATACTCACCCGAATCCAAACCCTTTATGTGCACCAAAAAACCTGAGCCTGAACAGACAAATTTTTTCAATTATGTAGCATTCGAAAACAGTACTGTCAGGTTCTGGGTTCGGCAGAATCCAGAAGCAAATCTGGGATTCAGTGCTTACCTATAAATAAACACAGTACAGTTCTGGGACCTGTTTTCCAGAATGCTTGGGGCCTGGGGCTTTCCTGATAAAAGATCTTTCATTATTTGGATCTTCATAACTTAAAGGGGTTGTTAACTTTTAGTATAATGTAGAGAGTGATATTCTGAGGCGATTTGCAATTGGTTTTCATTTTTTATTGTTTGTGGTTTTATAGTTATTTAGCTTTTTATTCAGCAACTGAACTCTATAGTTTGCAGTGTCAGCAATTTGAGTTGTACTCAGTGCTGTACCTGCTAGAGTCTTCCTGAGCCTGTCCCCTACTCCATTTCTGGCAAGAAAACAAAACATGGTTCTTACTTTACAGCAGGGATCCTTGGTATGTATATTCAGTAGTTGTCTCCCAAAATACATGCCTGATATAGCTCTAGGAGGAAAAGCTTGGATAAAACAGAGTAAATATAACCCCTCAGCTTATACAAATACAGTAAAGGTATCTGTGACCTGTTATCCAGAATGCTCAGGACCTGGGGCTTTCTGGATAACAAATATTTCGGTAATTTGGATCTTCATACCTTAAGTCTGTTAGAAAATCATATAAACTTTAAATAAACCCAATTGGCTGGTTTTGCTTCCAATAAGGATAAGTGATGGGCAAATTTATTTGCCTGTGTCGAAAAAAATCGCGAAACGCTGGCGAAAATTTACCCTGGTGAAAATTCGCTGGCGTTTCATTTTGGACACGCACATTCGCTTTTTCGATGCAGGCGTCAGTTTTTGGCACTCATTGCCGGCGTCCAAAATGAGACGCAACAGTGTTTCGGTAATGTTTTCGCCAAGAAATTCGCGAAAAATTCAACAAAGCGAAACGCGGCCGATTCGCCCATCACTAATAAGGATTAATTGTATCTTAGTTTGGATCAAGTACAAGGTACTGTTTTGTTATGACAGAGAAAAGGGAAAAAAAACATTAGAAAATTTCTGGATAATGGGTTTCTGGATACCGGATCCCATACCTGTAAATCAAATTTCATTGTCTTGCTGTAAACACATTAAATGGCAATATGAAAAAGGCACTATTTATGTCTGTGGGGGGGGGGATACATTTTTTACAGCACTCGACAGCTTTATCAAGTGACTGGCAAGAGAAAAACAAGTGAACCTGACATTCATTAGCCGGGAGCAATAAAGCTATTAAAGCAATAACCATATATATTATCTCATGTCATGCATTGCAGTTAATAATAGCACATACACGTGGGACTATTGCAGCTTTATAATCTAACATGCATCATATATGCACCAGTTATTAACTTTCTCTTTTCAGTTTGGAAACTGACAGTTTTTATTTTTTAGCACCATTCTGTTTTTGTTTTGAATGACTGATTTAAATGAATACTGTCATGGGAAAACGTTTTTTTCAAAACGCATCAGTTAATAGTGCTGCTCCAGCAGACTACTGCACTGAAATCTATTTCTCAAAAGACCAAACAGATTTTTTTATATTTAATTTTGAAATCTGACTTTGGGCTAGAAATATTGTCAGTTCCCAGGTACTCCCAGTCATGTGCCTTGTGCTTTGATAAACTTCAGTCACTCTTTAATGTTGTACTGCAAGTTGGAGTAATATCACCCTAAATTCTCCCCTCGCAGCCTAACACAGAACAATGGGAAGGTAACCAGATAACCGCTCCCTAACACAAGATAACAGCTGCCTCAATAGTAAATACTCTATAGTTAAAATCCAGGTCTCACTGTGACACCTCCAGTTAAATGAGCAGGAGAAACAACAGCCTACCAGAAAGCAGTTCCATCCTAAAGTTCTGGCTCTTTCTAAAAGTACATGACCAGGCAACATGACCTGAGAGGCACCTACACACTAATATTATAACTAAAAAAAATACACTTGCTGCTTCAGGATTAAAGTTTTACATGATAGATTGAATTATTTGCAGTGTAAACAGTGTAATTTAGAAATGAAACTACAACATAAAAATCTTGATAGAATTCCTACCCCCATCATCACCACCCACCCCCTCCATGTCACGGCCCTGCCCCCCTCTGTGTCATGGCAACCCTAGTAGGGACCCATAGGGTAAATGCTCCCCTATGGCTTTAAATGCCTACACTTCCTTTTTTTCTGGTTGCTGGGTGAAAGCCCATGTATCTACTTTTGCTTATTAGCACAATGTGTACAGTGTATTGTAATGCTTTTTTGGGCTATACAGCACAAAATAGTTAGGCGGTCCAGCTAATGGAAGAGCATGGGTTACATTGGACTCACACTTCAGGATCAGCGCCTTCGCTAAGTGGAAGATTCCGTTGAGATGAGGTAGTATAACTGCAACTCACAAGCTATGGTACTATGTAAAATAGTAATGATGGACACCAGGAAATTCTTGTGATGAAACAGTAACAAATGTTTATTATGCACGAGGCAAATATCCACAGGTTTAGGATACTCACGCAGGAGTGGAATCTTAGCAGATGTTACACAGGTAGCAGAGATGTCAGCAAATATTCATACACACATCACAGTAAAGAATGTCCTCAGAGGTAGGGTAGTCAAGGCTCATCAATTCTCAGACAAAGGTCCTGTGGCTGTGACTTAATGGAATACCAGATGAGGCCAGGTAGCTGCTGCTAAGTGCCCTAATCCTCATTACAATGTTATCCCTGCACTAAAAGCATCACAGGGGAGCTTTGTAAGGAAGATCACTTCCTGCTAACACTCCTCGTTGGAACATAGAACTGTTCATACTAAATACCATCTTTCTCTCTCTAGAGAGACTATTACAAAAGCTAACCTGTATCTTGCTAGTCCTCATTCACGGGGTGGCCTGGTCCCCGACTCAGGTCTCTAACAGTTGGAGGTCCTGTTAGGGCAGGTGGCTTACTGGGGCCTTGTTGATCCCAGGCTCAATGGAAACAACCAGCCTGTTGAAGAACCAGCAGCCAAAGAAGAAGTGGCCACTCCTTCCCAGCACTATAAAACTGTGTGGCAGGAAGTGGTCATCACTCTCTGGGCTATAGCTATTGGATAATAATATAAAAGTAACATAAGCTTTTGCCTAGTGACAAGATGATCAGGGACTTAACTCCATAAGTGCTGAATAGAAACCTATGGGTCCTTACAGTATGATTGGCCCAGAGGCTGATGACTAGTTCCTGTAACACTTTAATATAGTGCTGAGCAAAGGGTGGGGCTTCCTCTTTCACCTGCCATTCCAGGAGGGAGTGGATGGTAATGGGAGCCTGGAACTTAGGCCCTAGTAAAGGGAAGGCTTTGGTGAAGTTGGGTATACAGGGACCCTGTAAATTAGGAGTAGTCAGGACAGGGTAGTTCTCTGTAAAGCACTTTATAGGAAAGTGAGACACATAGAACTAGTGACTAGGAGGGGGTAGTTCTCCCCTCAGGCAAGACCAGTCTGTAATGTAGGGATCACACCCGTATAGGAATTTTTATTTAAAAAAAAAAACAACACTTACATTAATTAATCAAACAGAAAATAATATAAGTAAATATTAAAATCCACAAACCCACCCATACACCCTAGGTCATGTGATTTCCCTGATCCAACATGTGGGGATCCAGATCATGGTATAGAGATCCTGAGGGTGCACCTATCCATGTTGTACGCTATCTCCACAAGAATGTCAGAAGGTGCTGCCTCTGAAATACTGTGGTGTTACCTGACATGCATGTGATAAACCTCAGAGGATTTTGTGTATGAGAACCCTGATTTTGCTTTAAAGGAGGAGGAAAGGTCTTCTAACTTGGGTTACCAAAAGATGGGTGCCCCCAATTGATCGCATGTACTTACCTGACACCCTGGGCCGGTACCCAGAAGAAAACTGCACCAGACTGGGATTCTTCCAGTGAGCACCACAGAGTGATCGTCTTCCGACTTCTTCCTTCTTCAAATTTCCTGGGGCAGAAGCATGGCAGTAAAATGAATGTTAAGGTTCGGCTTTTCACACTACTATGCATGTGCATCAAAAGAAGACGCCAGAAGCTGATCGCTACGTGGTGCTCGATGGAAGAATCCAGGGAGGTACAGTTTTCTTCTGGTAACTACAAGCCATCATTTGGGGGTGCCTAATGTTTCACATCCCCAAGTAAAAAGTTCTTTCCTTCTTCTTTAAGAGAACAAAGCCTATGGATATTTGCTTTGTTCAAGAATCTTCTGGCATCCAATTCTTTTATTTAGCCACGCAGCAGCTGTAGTTGCACAACACCACCATTTCTTCACCCCTTCAAGTAGCAAAAGCCCATCCTGTGGAGAGAGGGTCAAATGTAACCAGTGCTCTGTCAGGACAAGGTCTAGCACAGCCTTAATGGGGTAATATATGCTACTTGTTGCTATGGGTTTCTAGAGCTCAAGCACAGCTTTTCAAAAAGTGGGGCTAATTAGGAACGTGGCCCAGTTTAAAGGAAGTTGACCCTCGTTTGTGTATGTTATAGGGACCTTATTATAAAAGGTTATTTATAGAGCACCAGCTGTGTTGTATAGAGATTATATATCATTACATCATTACAGACACTATGGTGAATTCTATCATGAGCCAATTAAACTGCGTATTTTAGGGCAGAAACCCATGCAGACATGGGGAGAACACACAGGACCCCAGCAGAGCAGGGCAGAAGTGCTTCCCACTGAGACCTCCCTATCTGACCTTAGACAGTAAACTCCACAGGGATGGGGACAAATATAATTGTTGGAAAGGCATGTACAGGTATCACCGTTAAATATAAAATAAGGAATGATAAATGAATGATATAATCTGCTAATACCGACACACAAATACTTTCACCAATCCCTTTCCCTGAATAAAATAAAATGCTTTTGCTTCAATCCTTAACCCCTAATAATATCTGGGGCAGGGAATCAGATTTCCCTTCTTGCTTTTTTAGAAGGATTACGGATTGTGTGACTTTTCCACATTTCTACCAAATATAGCGCAAGTTAATAGTGAGAGTGTGTAGAGTGTATAGAGATTAGACTGCAGCTATTTCTGATGATGATGATGAGAGGCATGTGGTTTGTATGTCCTACAGAGTATGTCAGCTGCTCGGGGATGATGAAGGATGCGTTATTAATATATGACATCATCCGTATTTAGCCGAAAGGGAAAGGAAATAAACAAACCTCACCCACAGATTCAATATTTAGATTGCGGCAAAGCCAAAAAGCCTCCTATTCACGTTGAAATGCCACTGTGTGTAATGTATTAGCCGCAAGAAAAAGAAAAGTTCCCAAGAGTCCACTTACGCAGAATAAGAGGTATTAAGTACAAATGAATTTTGGAGGGTGCAGGCTTCAGACATTTTATCTCTTATATAAGTACTTTGTGTAAATGAGAACACTGGAGAAAAATATTATATCATTATATGCAGAATACTATTGTGAACCCCTCACTGCCACTGCTGAAAGGAAATCTAAAGCCAAAAAATGAATTGAGTGCTCATTTTTTAAGTAATTTCTGAGATATTTGCATTATTAGACTGCTGAAGCAGGTATGGGATTGGTTATCTGCAAATTCTGTTATCCAGAACTAAGGAAAGGCCATCTCCCATAGGGGTAAATTTATCAAACAGTGAAGTTCCGCCACTAGAGGGAAATTCCCCCGCTTTTCATTCATTTCTATGGGATTTTGAAAGGCCTATTTATCAATGGATGAAGTGAAAGTTCACCCTTTGATAAATACGGCCCAGCGCAGGCCACACTGAGCATGTGCACAGTCTTGGTCTTGCAAAGACGTATAACAAAGTTACAAGATGACAGCCCCCTGTGGCCAACTTTGAAAGCATAAATCATTTGTTTGATTAGGCTTGTGGTGCAGTAAGTTTATGGTAAGTTCATGTTTATGTTTAGTATACAAAATACAGCATTTCTAGCCTTATTCTATTTCCATTCATCTGAGTTTCAAAAATGTGATTTTTTAAAATAAAGTTCAATTGCTCGAATTTCAAATTTATGGGAGTTTTTAAAAACCCGCAAAATCAGTTGAGCACCATGAAGAATATGCCAGTAGAAGCTGAGAGCAGCACTGACATGCTCCCCCTACCCACTATTCATGAATACAGTGCTTCCGAATGCAGAAAGCAAAGTAGTTTAAAGTGCAAATCCAGGCCTATGCACTCTAGTGTGGAGGACAGAGATCAGGGGCAAGTTTTCTACATGTAGGTGTAGATTGTAAATGACCCTCATGGTCTCCCTTATAATGCATCATCGTTTTTGCTGGATCTGTGATACAAAAACTCCTGGGAAATCAGTCTATTAAATTGTATTTGGTAATTCTGCCATCATCAAAAGTAGACCCTAAAATGCAAAAAATTTTAAATGATTAAAAATGTATAATAATTATGAGTTACATTTGTGTGTGTGTGTTGAGTGTGGCATGTATACATCTGTATGTAGGTAGGTAACATAGCTATGCCTCACATGATGTGAATGCAGTTTTATGTCGAGATAGGCAGAGGTAGGGCAAGTTGATCAGTATTGTGGCTACAAAGGCTAGGGCAAGGGTTCTCAAGCCTTTTCAATTCTAGTCCCACTTGAAGATCCAGCCTTTGACCTGAGGACCTCTTGGCTATGAAATGAGTATAGATATAGGAAGATAGAAGGAAGAGAGGTGATGTTTGACACATGCTTGCAGGGCCGTAATAAAGGGGGGCCCGATTGTGCTGCACATTTCTAATTAGTCAGCACCGAATGGCCGAAGAGCCAAAATCCCAAACACCCGAAGTCCCTCCAAACTGAGCCGCGAAAAGCCATGAAGAGAACTGAAGCTGCAAAAGACCCAAAGTTGAAGTCCTGAAGTCAACCCGAAAAAAAACAGAATCCACATAAGGAGCTGAAGCTGAAGCCCCAAAACCGTGAAAAAACCTGAAGCAACGAAAAGGACCCTAAGGTAAGTTCCACTGAACACCAATGTGTTTTTTATTTTATTTGATTAAACCCCTGGCCCCCAATGTATTGTTTTAACACTATTTAGGCCGCTGGCCACCAATGTTTTTTTTTAAATGTTCTATGGGGCCCCTGACCATCAATGTTGCCTTTTAACTTGTAAGGGTGGGCATGGCCATCAATGTTTTAAAAAAAAAAACTTTTACGGGGGGGGGGCATCGTAATTTTTTTAATTTATAGGAGTGTCCCTGACCACAATGGCTATTTTTTAACTTGTAACATAGTAACATAGTAAGTTAGGCTGAAAAAAGACTCACGTCCATCAAGTTCAACCTTTTTTTTTTTTAACTGCCTAACTGCTAGTTGTAGGGGGGCCTTGACCACCAATGTTTTTTATAAACTTTTATGGGGGGCCCTGATGCCATTTTTTTACTTATAATGTGGTCCTGACCCCCAAATGCTTTTTATTACTTGTGTGGAAGGAGGGTTTACCTTTTTTAGCTCTGTCCTGCCCTTGTACTGTGAGGTAGGGTGGGTGGGATCTGGGGTGGGGTTTGGTGGCTGGGGTGGGGTGGACTGGGCCCAGACAATGTTGTTGTAAGGGGCCCTGATATTTCTTATGGCTGCCTGACATGCTTGGCTCAAGCTAGAGAAGTGAGGAGGCTCTTCTTGACCATGTTTCATGCTTGACATGGCTATGGTTATGTTGGCATAGGAGCCTAAGGTAAAAAAATCACACCATGGTGCAAATATGGAAATTCATTATTAATCAAAAATATTATTTCACTTACCTGTGGGCAGATCTTCAGTTTAAGCTATATTTCCATTTAGGCCAAGCCCATGTGAAAAAGATGAAGGTCATATTTGGTAGTAAGACTCCATGTAATCATCAACAGACACAACTGAACAACAAACCATTCTATACACTGCCGGGTGTGAGTTTACATGCACATTTGGACATATTGGACCTACAATTTATTTAACCTGGGCCTAAATGCACTGCCTATTTATTTAGAACACTAGTGATGATCTGCACTGAAGAACTGAGTTCCATGCTCTCCTGAATCTCCAGACTGTGATCACTTTGAAAGGAAAGCCCGAGGCAGATAATAAATCATAGGAAGCATCTCAGATATGATCTCATTCTGAATCACTCACCATGCGTTTGCCTTGCACTGCGCCATCACCAGGGCCCCAGGCGTTCTGTACGTACAATATCTGTCTGTCTGACTGCTGCAGAACTAACAATCCACCCCTGTTCCAAAAAAGCTTCTACATATAAATAATAAGGAAATGTCTCCACACAAAGCTTGCAGGTTTTACACCAAACCATTGCAGTAATTTTTGACGAGTCATTGAAATAAAAACATTTATAGAATTCAGTGAAAAGGGACCTCCCTGCTGATTTTGCCATGACACCCCCCCCCAAGATAAATTATTTGTAATGCAATGATTACATTTGGAATTGCTACCAGCAGCCTTGTGCTGCACTTTTGCTTCTACTATTTGCATATTCTGTATCCCAGAGGTTCTCCTTCTTCCTTAGCTGTTATTAGGGAAAGATCAATACCATGGTCTTTGCTGAGGTTTTTTTTATTATAACTAACAATTCAAGTCATGAACTTCATCCCCCCCATTACTATGCATTGCCCTTTTGTTAGAACATTTACTCACAGGAACATGTGTCTGTTCTTGCTAAAAATGCAGCCCTTTATTAACACTTTAACATCTTTCTAATACAGGGATGGGATCCATTATCCAGAAACCTGTTATCCAGAAAGCGCCGAAGTGGTCTCCCATAGACTCCATTTTATCCAAATAATCCACATTTTTAAAAATTGTTTTCTTTTTTTGTGTAACAATAAAACAGTACCTTGTACTTGTTCCAAACTAAGATATCATTAATCCTTATTGGAAGCAAAACCAGCCTATTGGGTTTATTCAACATTTACATGAATTACTAGTAGACTTAAGGTATGAAGATTTAAATTACGGAAAGATCAGTTATCCGGAAAACCCCAGGTCCTGGGTATTCTGGATAAAAGGCCCCATACCTGTATGAATATTTACATGTCAAATGAGGAAAGAGAAAAGAACCCCTTATTCTATCTAATGTCTCAATGGTTCCTGTCTATTAGAATCAATTAATCAGCAATTCCAATTCATTAGTCTTAATTCTTAGTTTCTAGGTGATGATTCTGATGTAATAAATACATTAAATATAAAGTGCCAGTGCAATCAATAAATCATTAATATCATTCATTCAAATTCATTTCCTAGATATTCATAAATTAATTTAGTTAAAGAGCACAACAATTCATTAATATAATGCCCGTTATGTTGATGTCGTTTAATCAGACTCTTTGCAGAGTTTCGCCAACGCGTTTCGCATTAAGGCTTTCTCAAGGCGAGAAATGCGTTGGCGAAACTCTGCTTTTTGATTGATCTGATATTAATGATTTATTGATTGCACTGGCACTTTATAGTTAATGTATTTATTCCTTCAGAATCATCACCTAGAAACTAAGAATTAAGACTAATGAATTGGAATTGTTGATTGATTGATTCTAATAGACAGGAACCATTGAGACATTAGATAGAATAAGGGGTTCTTTCCTCTTTCCTCATTTGACATGTAAATATTCAGACCTCTTTTCTATTAAGTGGGTAAATTGGTGAATAAGGAGTCATTTTATTGAATGAATATGTACATGTGTAATGAGCTTGGAATTACCCTCAGTTAATAACATGTATGTAGAATCTTTCTATCCTGCATTTCTTAATCATCCGTAATTTTTCATAAGACTTTGACTGGAAAATGTCTCCTGATTAATGTCTCCAAATCTTGTAAATTTAGCTATGATGCAAATCACAGTCATCCGTTATTCTTAAAAGGGGATGAGAATGCCCCTGGTTTCACAATACTGTTATGGCAGGCAGAAGCTTGGAAGGCTATTTTTAGGGGCTTAGTGAGTAACATGGTCAAAGTTTTAAATTTATTCCATCAGTGATGATAGTCACTGCAAATAGAATCATAATTACACTGCTTTTGGGAAAGACAAACATAGCAAAACATTTTTAAATCAAGAGGAGTATGTGCCTGGTGTAAAGTGCATTAAATGGATGCAATTTGCCATGTTGCCAATTTGTCTCCTACCCTGCATTTGTCTGAATTTCTGTAGGTCTCTCTACTCCAAAGTGGAGCACAAAGACCTCTGTTCCCCCAAAATCATTGCTTTTAAGAGAAGGGAAGGATGTAATCCCCTTGTATAAATCACACTAAAAGTTAAAAGGAAAATAAACCCCCCTTTTAGCACAAGTTTATTCATTAGGGTATAGAGAAAAAGGGCATAAACATATAACCCTAATTTGACACCACATGTACACTGTATTATAGGATGTTTATCATTAATATCTTACCATAAACAGATCCTCAATGCCCTTTGCTAAATTAAAAGATACTGGGAATTTCTCTCAATGGCAATTCGTCCACCTAGTGGGTTCCAACACCTTCAGGTGGCCCCACTATGAACAATGAACATACACAGCTGCAGTAAAACAGATAAAACAGTATATAGGTTACAAAGTGTAGAATAAATACAAATTCACATCAATAATACCCCTGCTGTAGGAAACCCAAGTAGTAGGTGCAACCCTAACCCTAACCTAAAGTCCTTGCCCAGGCACAGTCCCGCACTCCGAATTCAGGACCAACACTTAGCTGGTCACAGCAGGGGATTTCCAACCAGGTGGGATTTTCAGACCATAGGGGAACTTAACCCTATGGGTCCATACAACGCTATCTAGACATAAATATAAACGCTATCTAGACATAAATATAAACAGACATACATACTGAATGTAAACCATGATTATCTGTCTGTGTTTCAGAGTCAATTTCCCCACCTCTCACAGAGTAATCCAGCCCCATCCTATGCCACATTCCAGTGTGAAGTGTTGGATCCTGGGACTTGAAGTGCCTTTGTATTTCAGAAACACCAACCACCATGGAAGAAATCATATCACATTAGAAAAAGGTGTGGGAGATTCTTTTAAATCTGTGGAATCAAGTATGTCTGTATATGAAAAATACATTTGTATTTATAACTGGAAGTTCAGTCCTAGTGGTGTATGCACTCTTACCAGATTATAGAGCAAATTTGGGTGTGTGTTGGTCAAATATCGCTTATACAAGATGATTGAAGGACCCCCACTCCATTTTCTCAAGTGAAACAAATGTGTTATTTTATTCTCAGAGAATAAAATAACACATTTGTTTCACTTAATAAAATGGAGTGCGGGTCCTTCAATCATCTACCAGGCAGCTGTTATCTTGTTTTAGGGAGCTATTATCTGTTACCTCTCCATTGTTCTGTTTTTAGGCTGCTGGGGGGAAAGGGAGGGAGTGGGGGTAAGGGGTAGGGGGTAATATCATTCCAACTTGCAGTACAGCACTAGTTATAATATCGGTGTGTAGGTGCATCTCAGGTCATTTTGCCTGGTCATGTGCTTTCAGAAAGAGCCAGCACTTTAGGATGGAACTGCTTTCTGGCAGGCTGTTGTTTCTCCTACTCAATTTAACCGAATGTGTCACAGTGGGTCATGGATTTTACTGCTGTGTGCTGTTCTTAGATCTACCAGGCAGCTGTTATCTTGTGTTAGGGAGCCATTATCTGTTACCTCCCCATTGTTCTGTTTTTAGGCTGCTGGGGGGGAAAGGGAGAGTGGTGGGGGGGAAGGGGGAGGGAGCGATATCATTCCAACTTGCAGCACAGCACTAAAGAGTGACTGAAGTTTATCACAGCACAAGTCACATGACTGAGGACATCTGGGAAACTGACATTATGACTAGCCCCATGTCATATTTCAAAATTAAATATAAAAAAATCTGTTTGCATTTTTGAGAAACAGATTTTAGTGCACAATTCTAATGGAGCTGCACTATTAACTGATGTGTTTTGATGCTTTTGCAGTGAAAGGATTACAGATTAGTTTCAGTGCAGGGAATTCCATTTAACTTTAAGGTGAACAACCCTTAACAATTAGCTATTGTCCCCTGTTACCACCGAGCTCATTGCAATGTCCTCATTAGCTCAGTGGCATGAAGGTCTGATGTGAATAAAAAAAAAAATCCTTATCATAGATCAATATAGTTATATTAACCTCCTGAAATCTATATGTGATTATAGAACTTGCTCCCGAGCCCCATTTATATAAAATACAACTTGTATTTTAGGCCTAGTATTCCTCTCCTGGCCCTGGATCCTTTGTTCCTCCTGTGTTCTTTCCCCTCAATGCTGAATTATTTGTGTCTTTTTGTGTCAACTTTTTTCCCAACAAAAATCTAAATGGAAAAAAGATTATAAAGCTAAACAGGAAAGATTTCCAAGTAATCCTACATTCCATCGAGTACTTTTGTTCTTGCAATCGAACTTGGATGAGAATGGTTCATTTCCGGGCAGATTATTTCATTGCAGCTGCATTTGTACATTTGTAGCTTACTCAGTTCTCTTTAATAACCGCCAGTTTTATTATGAGGCTTAAAAAGCTACATAATACCTTCAACGCCTACAACATTTGCCTAAGCCTGAACTTCCCAGTAGTGGAAGCAACAAATGAAAGCGTTGGCTCAGACATTAAAGTATAAAATCTCCCTCTGACTCATCTCCAAATGAGTTATTTTACCTCATTTCTGTAGAATTCTATATTTAAATGACTTTAACGCTATTCATCTTTCAACTAGAACTTCCAAGACCCCAATCAAAGTCTTTTATGGTCTACCCCACCCCCAGGACATTATGGATGCTGAATACTTATAAAACAAGGAAAATTACACACAATCATTGCTTTTAAAGATTATATTTGATGGCCTGATCCCTATACTTACATGGACGTATCAAATGAATGCTTGTTAGCCTCCCCCTCCCTTCTCGTGGCCTTGCTGTCTTTCATATACCCAAAGTATTAATAAATTGCAAAACCATAAAACTGTGCACAATTGTTATATTTTAAATTTTTTTTTTAGCCATTAAAGCTCTCCCTGTGGCAGCTCCTGCAGTGTCCAGCTGCTAGAAGACCTGTGTCCAGTGCTGATTTTCTGTGCTGGAGGCTTTTACTCCACATAATTCTTCTGCTTCTGGACTAGCAAACTGACATTAGGGTTGGGATTATTTTTCATCTTTTTTTATTATCATTGGCATGCTGAATCCCTTTTACTGGCCCTCCTTAACCAACAATGATACACTAGGAAAAGTTTTGATCCCATCCATACTGTTCTTTAGAAAATGAACTCCCCCCAAGAATAGTGGCATACCTCACAATATTTGTGTCCTCGAAAATGGGGTGATTTAGGACAGGCCTCTAGTCATCCTTAGTCATGCCCAGTTACATGTTGTTTATTCCAAAATGCTGCCCATTCCCCATTAATCTCTTTGGGGTCTCTTAAATTGGAACTGTACCATGGAAAACTAGACTATTGGGAGGTATGCTGGAAGACTTATGATGACTTGGGTTTGCCTGGACTTAATGAACCAGTGTCGTTCTTTTCAATACAAAACACCGGCTCCCAATTTACCTACAAATATAAATGTAACTCATGTCTTTATATTCAGCATCTTCTTATCAATGTGCAGTCAGGTGTAGCTGGTGTACAGAACTGGCCATAGCCCATAACCTGATATAAAATGTGCTACAATGCTAGATATCTTAATATTATATTATCTTGGCTGATTCAGAGCTAGAGATGTCTAAGTTTATCCAAGGCCACTTGTCCATATTCCACTATTACTCCACTCTGTTTTCAAGAAACCCAGGTGGGTCCAATTTCACATAGTCTGAAACATATGGGCCTGAGGTCCCCTAACTAGTGTTTTTTCAACCTGGATGATATAACAATCCAAAACCCTGGCTCTCAATTTACTTGAGATGTATAATGTACCTCAGTCTTCATATTCAGCATCTTCTAATCAACGTGCAGTCAAAAGTGTAGTTGGTGTACAGCACTGGCCATAGCCCATAACCTGTGCTAGAATGCTAGTTCTCCTAATATAATGACCTTGGCTGAGTCAGAGAAAGAGATGCCTGAGTTTATCCAAGGCCACTTGTCCATATTCCACTATTACTCCATTCCATTTTCCAGAAACCCAGGTAGGTCCAATTTCAGTCTAAGGTCTATGGGATCTGTATTTCTGAAGAACCTGTGTTCTATTTTGTTCTCAAAGATTTGTTTATTCCTACAAAAATGCACAACTGTGGAAGATGTTTCCTTAACTTGCTCTCAATGTACTGCAGTAAATATATATATTATCCTCCTTATTCCTCCAGAAATCTACTATTTCATGTAAATAATTTAGGATTTTTAATTTGATGCAAGTTAAACAAAGGGCAGAGCTTAACATGTTCTTTCATGTTTAGTGTAGTATATCTTTATTTGCTTTCTTAAGACAAATATTAAAAACTACATATACTGTATGTCTACTTTTTTTTGCTTTGTTTCTCCAATAATTTTGTGAATGTACCAATGGCTCATCTGGTTTTTTTTATAATTTTTTTTTTTACTTTTCATAAGATTTATATTCCTATATTATTTATTATTCATATTAAAAAAAGTATTTGTCAAAATGAAGTACAGGCTTGGTAGGGCAATAAAACAAAATAGACCATTTGTTATTCTTTGGGTCAACTATTAAGCTTGTCAACCCTCGGGGAAACAGTAAATCCAATTACTCAACTCATCATACATATTTAGGCATTGTTTTGTTACTCAGTGCTGAGAGGTATTCCATTCTTTTTACCTCCTCTATTTTATTCTTTAGTTTCCTTTCTGTGGGGGTAATCGCTTGCTTCCTGACAGAGAGTCTCCTGGCTGCCATCAAAATGTGGTTCATCAGTTTCCTGGCTGCCATTGTATATTTAAGTTTGGGTTTCCCTAAGAGAAAGATCCATGACTCCCTCTGTAAATTTATTTGGAGGACCTTTTGTAAGTTCCACCACCATTTAAATAGAATTTTTATATGTTTTATTTGTACACAAATGGACGATTTTTTATCATTGTCCCATATGTCATCTTACTGTTCCAGTCTTGTGTAAGAGGCCTTTACTACAAACTAGCCATACAATCCTTATCTCCTCCCTTGGGGATCACATTTTGCTTATGAGACTTTAACAAAAAGCAGAAGGGTAGTACAAGACCTTACATAAAGCAACCCAGTGGGGTCAACTCCCTGGGTTTTTCTGCATAGATGCATACCATAACTGTAATGGAACACTGAACTGTCTCATTTGAGGAATGCTTAATGTATAATATAATGTCAGAAAAGTTTTATGAGTTTTATACTAACCATAATATTAATATGCCCAAAATAGTTTAAATAATGTGACTACTAGCAAGAGTAACCACAA
>CM044440.1:11520574-11535719 GCA_024363595.1 Xenopus borealis | reverse complement strand
CAGTACCATAGCTTATGCCAAATTCTAACTACTATTCAATGGGTACTTTGTAACTCCCACATAGCCTAGGGTATTACAAGAGTCATTGCAAATGTTTGTACATTATGCAAGTGCACAATGTAAATAGAATATCCAATAAGAAGGAACTTAGCCCCACAAAGCTTGCAAACCAGCATTGTTTTTCTGGTGCAAACAGGTGCTGCAGATAAGCAAAAACAATTTATGTTCAGAATTAATTGTGGAAATAGGGTTTCTTTAAGAACTGCAAGTGCTTCTTAGTCTGCCGATTATATCAATAAAAAATGAAATAGGACAATGTTCTGCATGCATATACTGATTTTTTAGAAAAAAATCTATACACACCCTTGTCTGAGGCATGGGAAAATCTTTTTTAAGTGGAGTTTTGAAGATTCTCCTGTGGCCCTTGGGAGATCCTGGGAGAATCACCAACAGAGTAACCGGCAACAGCCTAAGTCAACTTCTAAATATACTACTAAATATATCACTGTCCCTAATGGAGTCAGTGAATTTGAGATTCCTCACTGCTAATATTCCCCTAATATATCACTATCACTAATGGAAGCAGTGAATTTGAGACCCCCGGTTGCTAATATTCCACAAATAACTCAACTGAATAATAGAAATGAATAAGTAGGTTATGTAGAAAATGGTGAAAGAGAACCAGACAGAACACATAAAACATTCCCAAAACAGGTGTTTTGTGCAAAACTGACCCCTGTTGCAGTCCAGTAAGATGGGTAAAATGATCCTCCATATTGTCTTTAATGAATGTTCTCATGCAAATTTAAAGAAACATATTTGAGGTCAATGCATTGGCAATATCTATATAAATAAAGATGGCATGCCAAGAGACAATGCTGGCACCTTCTATTATCCATCTTCAGTCCTTTAATTAGCTAAAAGTATAAATGGATTTGAACTTCAACTTCAAGTCAAATCATTCTCCTCCATGAGAATAATGGGCCAAGTAGGGCTCTTGTAAATGAATTATAATAAAGACAATATTCTCAAGTTACAAGGAACCATGGTAATGTCCATGCCAACTCCTGCAAATTTTAGCAAGGATTTTCATCTACATGAGTAGATCTGTTCAACTTACTGGAAGTGCTTACATTTAGATCCATGAAAGATCACACTGAATTAGTGACATGCGGTTCGGGTTTTCACCAACCCACATCCGACCCTAACCCGCCCTCCCTCAGCCCACATTTGACTTCCAGGTTCCTATTATAGACCAGCACCACCCCAAGCAGGCACATGGCTATAAAGCGGGAACCTGGAAGTTGAAAGTCGGCATTTGAAGGTGGTGGAAGGGGAGAGCAGGAGAAGAGCTCAACCCGCACCCGTCTGCCACCCGCGAAGAGGAGTGTGAGGTCGGTCCTGTGGGTATCTGCCAGGCCCGCACATCACTACACTGAAACACTGAATAGCTAAAAATGCCCCAGTTGGTTTTAACCCCCTAAGCTTAGCTTCCTAACAGCAGAGCACACAGTGCCAGTGACTCACAAGAGGCCTAACAAGATCCAAGATGGGGAGCTGCTGGGGCAAATTTGAAGGCTTAGATCATTTCTGTTATAGTGCTGCTGTACCTCTGGACTTGGGCATTTAGTTAATGATATGAAATACAGGATTTCTGCCCAAAATCATTTTAAGGCTTTAGTTCTACTTTAAGGGATAGAGGTTATGAGCCTTCAATGGTTTATCATCAGTAAACAGTGCAGTTTTACACCCAACAACATTAACATAATTGTTTTTTATTAGCTGTAGACTTCAGATTTTAATGCCCCTTTTATAAGTTATTACATGATAAATAAATAACCTGAAACAACCTTTATGGTATAAATTGTCAGTGAGTTGGCTTGCCGAGGTCTAGGATTCCAAGGGCTGATTTTGCACTTAATATAAAACCACTATACTCATTGAGTACCTTGTGCTAATGTTTTTCCCATCTGAGGAAAATAAAAAAGATATGTTTCAATCACTGTTATTTCCAGGAGATATTCCCTCTTTCTGGCATGTAAGTGGAGCCCCAGCAAAGGACAATTCTTACTGTTTTCCTTCCACATTAATAACGAGGCACATGAGATGTCAACATGTCCGTACTCAGAGAAGAGAGCAAATGGATTAACATTTGCATCCACCATTCAGCGACAAAGACAGTTCTCTTCTTTTTGTAACTTTATCTTTCCATCCTTTAAGCCCCCAAAGCAACTGTTAATAGCTCGGGCCCCGGGAAAACCGATACTGTCCTTTTAGCCTTTGTGTGGGGCTGGTCACCAGGCAACGCAGTGCAATTCATGAACCAGTTGGCCGGGGCGATCATATTTGCACAGCTAAATGAATTAAGTAATCATATAATACTGAAGATGATATTTGTAAGGAATTTCCATATAACAATATCTGATACTCCCAACTTGCATTTAGTTACTGCAAATATAAGAGTTTTAGCTGAGCAGATTGTAATTGGATCCCAGGCCGAGGTTCTTATTAAGCAGTTGCACTGAAAGCGGCCCCAGTTTTATGTTGCATTAACCAGGTCACTCGCTTTATTATCACTCATTAGTTTGAGGAATAACTCAGTGTTGGAGATTCATTAACCGGAGACTGACCTTTGTAGGTATGGAAATTAAGCAGTTACAGGACTGAAAGTTGGAACAGACCACACACACGCAATAGAAAGCTTCTCGTTGGACTCCATTCAGACTATTTCTAGGAGGGTCAAGAGGAGCCAAGCAAACATTTCACTCTCATCCAATACCCTGTTATGGAGTATTATTTTATATCTGTTCTGGACCACTGAGTACATGCTCATGAACTTGCCCTTGCTCTCCATACCCAGTTGTGATTGTTGGTGCCTGAGGTCCAGACAGGAAGCTCATTTGCCAATGCTTTAGAAATTGCACAGATAGCCACTTGTCATCTCTAAAAGCTACTATCTTTGTCATGGATATAAAGCGGCCATGACCTTTAATTCATCACTGTTGAGCCTGCATGGCCCTAAATATTATAGTCAAGTCATAGCTTGGATTTTGCTCTTGTGTTGTGTTTTTGGCTATGACAACCCATAAGGTTTCATGTTTTCATGTTTCCCTAATGAAAATAATGAGAATACATCCCTTCTATGAACAGTATATAAACATACTGTCAAAATGATAAGGGAGTTTACATTTTGAAAAAAAATGCTCCAAACCATGTTCCAGTGCAATTGAATAGGGATCTGTAGCGTTCACATATCAATGTAGAAACCTTTTCAGACACACTGTAGGGCTGCAGTAACATTTCCTAGATGCAACTCAGTCTCCAAAAGCTCACCTTACAGCTCTGGCCTATTTGAGTGTGTTGGAGTTGGTTGAAGGAATCAAAATTTGAAGGTGAGTTGGGGGATGCTATTTTTATACAACAATTGTAAATATTTCTGTGGTATTTGCCCTTTGTTTGTAGCCATTTTTCTAAGTATCAGTCCAAATATACTGTACAGTATATATGGACAACACACTTTATGTAAAGACAAACAAGCACTGGCATTATGCTTACTGTAGAACTTGTTCATCCTAAATAACTGGTAGAACCATTGAATTACTATGTTCCAGATATAAACACATAAACAACAGGAGAGGTGGAAGTATAATTTAGCATTGTATTCCCGATCTGCTTGTGGTATAGTTTCACTTCCAAACCCCTACTCAAGAATCCCTCTTCCAAGAACCACACTTCATGCGATCCTTTCTCTTAATTCCACTTACCACAGACACCCATAAATCCTCTAAAGAGAGAGAGAGGGTGGACAGGCAAAAGTGTAAGTTTATAGACACACAGTTTTCCCACTGCTGAAATATCCTGCACTTGTACACCAGGCTTTGTCTAGAAAGCAGAAAAAGATAAGTATCTATCTATGTATAAATGTATATATATCTCTCTTTATCTCTCTAATCTGCCATCAATCTATCTATGTTTCCATCCATCTCTCTCTCTATCTCTCAGTCTAATCTATCATCTGTCTGTCATCTATTTATCTAGCTCTCTCTCTCTTTATCTCTCTAATATAGCATCTATCTACAATCAATTTGTCATCTAAACTAATCCAAACTAATCCAATACATTTATCCATCTTTTTCTCTCATTATTACTGTAATCTATAATCAATCTATCACCCACCTATCTCTCTCTCTCTTTAATCTATCTGTCTGTCTATCTATCAATCTATCTATCTATCTATCTATCTATCTATCTATCTATCTATCTATCTATCTATCTCTCTCTCTCTCTCTCTCTCTCTCTCTCTCTCTCTCTCTCTCTCTCTCTCTCTCTCTCTCTCTCTCTCTCTATCTATCTATCCATCCATCAAAAACCAGCAGGTTCTGCTCTGTTCCCAAACAAGAGTTTAAATACGACCGACCCTTTGCACTGTATGTTACGCTAGTAAATGATCACTATAATGGGATAGCCCTTATAATTTCAAAATCACTGAAAACCATTAACACTTACAAAATGTTTTGGTCCAACACCTGACTTTTTTATTAGTTGGTATGACTGGGCATAACAGTTAATTTACTCTCCTTGGTCAATAAAATGAGATATTTACCTGTCATATAAAAATGTCTAGACAACAGCAGGACACAATACTGAACAAAGTCCCTAGCATGCATTGCCAGCACTGTTGTATGGTAACATGTGTGTATGTTTATGAAGAACAAGAGATTAAATATAGCAACACCATTCCTCCAGCCTCTGAAATACAAATTGCTTGTGCATCTCTCAGTTGAAACAGGCAGTACCCTCTACATTAGTAAACTGTTTGCATGCTTCTGTGGTCAGGCAACCTGTCAAAATAAAATCCTTTTAAAATATCTTTTTGAATCCTATTAGGTAGTGTGTCCAACTTCCCCAGGAATTTAAATAGCGATCACATGAGGGGCACCAATGGCTGCTAATTCCACACTATTTATATATTGTCTAAGGCAAGAACTCAACACTCAACACCTTGGGGTGGCATGTGGTTCTTCAATAGACCCAGCTTGCATGAAAGTTCCATTAAGTTCTTTTGTAGGACATTAGTGTTTCAATAGGACCTGGTATGCAAAGAAGCGACTTGTACTATTCTAGTTCTCAGAATATATATACTGTAGTCATATGGCTTGCTTGCTGTCTTATACCAGGCATAAAGATTGCCTTTCTTGCTCATTCCAGACCCTTTCTCAAGGATCTGGTTTATGGACATTTTTGTTGTGTGCCGAGAATAAGAAAAAACTACATGTAAATGGTATGGATTAAATTAAAAAATTTATGTCGTACTGAAACATCTACAGAGGCTAAAAAAATGCTATGATTGGCATTAAGCAATTGACCTCGACCACCACTAGTGGTTATCAGTTGTTTAAAAAAATAGTTCAAATAAATGATCAATAGTGGGAAAGGGAATTAGGTGCACAGGTCTGAACCTACAGAAAAAGGAAGAAAAAAACCCGAAAATTAAAAAAGCAGATGGGCACCAAAGATGCTTGAAAACTGTGTTCATTGCTTTTATTCTTTGCAGAGCATAGTTTGTTTTTCTCAGTTCAATTCAACGTAGAACAGGGCACCTATAATAATAATTAGGCAAAATATTTCCAGGAGCCCATCATCAGTTTTTGTGTTACCTTTTGAATAAAGCAATAAAGTAGAGTTTTACTGAATATAGATTGGCAAAAGTTTCCTAGGAATGCGGCTCATACATCTCATCATGTGCCACAATATGGCTTTTCATGTCCCACTCAGCCCATGGGTCCCAACCAGGCATGCTTAAGGCATTTTTTTGGGATCATCTTTCCATAAGATTGTTTTAAATTGTACCTGTTTTTGATTTATGTCACAGGGCCAACATTTTAAATGTATATGCATGTGATGTTCAGAATAATAAATCCATTAATGTTCCAGAAATACACCTAAAGTTTACAGAACATTTGAGCTAAAAGTCTTCTGTATTCTAAAAAACAGTGCTAAACTACTTTAATGTATTATAATTTTCTTCTCTCTAACAAATTACAACAGAGGGTTAAGAACATGATAAGTTCCAGACCAAATTTGAATACAATAGCATCTATTAAATATAGAGCTTCTCAAATTGAGTTGAAGCCCTATTTGTAGCCCAATGTTTAATAAGGTCCCCCTTTCCTTGTAACAGTGTTACAGCTATATGAAAACATTGTTTTGCACATCATTCAGGTGAGGAATATGGGTGAATGCTGAAGACATATGGTGAAGGAATCCCTTGCACCAGTGAGCTCTACACTCTGCCCCCCACACTCTTGACTGCACAAGGGTAAAGCTCTTTCCAATGGGTCATTAGGACTATAATCATCATCATGAAAGCATTTCACCTTTTGTAAATACACTATAAAAGTAAAACCTAGCCACTTTAGGATTTTGAGAAACACTGGATCTGTACTTAATTGACCCGATGAACATACTATTGAACTTTTAGCATCTTTAATTGAGTTAGAGTTTTTCCATTCCTTTTTAATAACAGTTGAAGAGGAAGAGTAGGCTAAAGTACATTTACTTACCTATTTCCTTTGTTTGGGGGCATCTGTACTGATCTAAGGTCCTCTTAGCAACCAATTCAAGTAGTTTATATAGTTACATAGCCAGCTTTCTGCTCTCCCATCAAGTAGGCACAGCCTCACAGCCAAGTAAACTAAATCAAGGCTCCAGTTTCTTTTAGCAATAAAAAAATCTGTGCACAAAAATAAACATCACAGTGCAGTGTTTATGTTCCCCACAAACATTGCCATATTGTTGAAGGGACTCTTACTGTTTATGTCCAAGTCTGGTTAGATATACATCTCACAACTCTATTTTTATCCTGGCTCTTGGGGGAAATGTGTGCGCTGTCTTTTTGTTGCAGTCTTTGTTGCCTCCAGTTCATTGGACAGGACAGCAAAATCAAATACATAAAGCTTCTTATATTTCACCTCTCCTGTACTCATATCGAAGAGTTTTAAAGAAAGAAACCCCCCCAGAATTTAACATGCCAAGGCCCCCTGGCATAAGTGAGACAGAAGGACCAAACAGAATGGTGGGAAACAGCAACATCTAGAGGCAGCATTCAGGCTGTAGTGGCCAGACCTACAGGGAAGTTAGTATAGTCAGAGCTAGCTATAGAATAGCAGTGGCACGTAAGTTCACTCCAGGAGTGAAAATTATGGAAGACTAGTGAGAATGGCTAGCCTTTTGTCTTGATGAGAAGTGACTGGGGGGGGGGGGAGGTAGAGGCCCTGGAGGTGATTGTGCTCCAGTGTTAAGGATCTGAGTGTGTAGGTTTAGTTAGAGGGGACCTATGCTGGGAGCTTGGGCCTCCAGCCAGAGAAAGAGGGAAAGGTGTACCACCCTGAAAAAGCTAATGGCATTCCAACAGCAACAGGTGCCTGAAGGGAGAAAGAGAGATTATACAAAAGTAATAATTATTGAACAATTAGCATACATTGTCGGCAACTAGAGCCCTGGCCTTAAACCTGCTTCCCTGTGTGGACCAGTCCATCAGCTTGAGATCAGTTTGAGTTCATCGCATTTGTGTGGGAAGATGCCTGATTCTCAAAGCAAAGCCCTTGCATGTACATGCTACAGTACAGGTGGCCTCATACAAGTACAAGTTAAGGAGGACCTTGGACTACTTCCTCTGGGGCTTGTTTTCTTGGACCTTCAAGTCTGGCTGTAAACCTTACATATGAAAAAGGGCTTTTCATTTCCATTAATAACATGAATCAAAACAGACTTATAAGTAGTGATGGGCGAATCTACCCAGTTTCGCTTCGCCGAAGTGAGTCGCGGCACGTTTTTGACGCGCGTCGTGTCAACTTCAACGTGCCGCGTCGCAACTCATTTTTTTAAGCTAATTTTCACCAGGCAAATTTTCCCTGGCGTTTCGCAAATTTATTCGCCAGCGGCGAATCGCGGGAATTCGCCGTGAATTCACCCCTGGCGAATAAATTCGCCCATCACTACTTATAAGCAATGATAGTACTGAGTCCACCCTGTTTCTCCTTGAGGACACAGCACTTATGACTTAAAACATACTACAAAATTCACTCATAAGACACTATATGGATGGACCTGACAAATAATGGTTTAATATAACTTAATTTTTCTATTAAAGATTTTTTCTTTTTTTTAAACCTCATCCACATACAGTATGTATGGTAGAACGAGTCACCATGTATTAGTCTGGTATCTGGAGGAAGGCTGGGAAGGCAACAAACAGATAAATAATAACAAAGGAGAAAGTTCTAAAAATATTAGTAAAGAGGAAATAGGTTATTCCTTAGTTCAGATTTTTGTTTGAAGTGACAACCAGTAAAAGGCTTTGGAGAACTAAAATTATATTACCGATGACACTAAGCACTCTTTAGAAGGATATAATTTACAGGATATTCATAGCTCTTGTATTATAAATAAATATATACATTGTTTAATCCCTTTTTTAGAGACTTAAGCCTGACAAACCCTGCATCATTCTCCACCTATGCCTTGAAGAACCGGATAATTGTTCCGGTTCTGATTGATTTTACAATGATGATGGTTTAATCACTAATATTAATTAGGATACGATGCTAAATGCAGAAATATCTATGAGTCTACACCAATATTCATATGTCAGAGCTATCAATTTTCAATGTTTCATTGTCCTTTTTAAGCTAAGAGCTTTAAATGGATTTTTAAATTATTAGCAAGTTGCTTTGTTCTGATTTTCTAAATAATTTACAGACCTCTTAACCCTAGGCTTCCATGGAGCTGATATAGATGTCTTGGATGTCCAGAGATTTAAATGAGGGAATAATTCTAGTAACAGCTGTTGCGCATCTCCTGTTGAATGGAATCCATGCAAACAATGGAGCAAAAGATCTTGAGATTGTCTGCCTAGTAGTTCTACCCGCTGACCAACAGATGTCTCTCACTACACAATTACTAATCCCCGTGCACAATCTGAGTGCTTCCCTTGCTTTAAATCCATTCATACGTAGTGATTTGTTCCAGTGAGAAATTAGGCTTAATTTAAACTCATTACTCATTTCTGGTTTTGATCCCACAAGAAACAGAATTCTTCAGTTGTGTCATTAAATCGAAATATGTCCGTAAAGGAGCTCGCCAACTGTTTAGCACATTGCGTCTAATGGCAGGACCTCCCAAAATCCTAATGTTTTGATTGGGTTCATGTTTGGGGTAAACTGTTTATGAAATCCATGAGCTAGACGTTTGCTGGAGAAGAGTTTTGGAAAATAGAACTTATTGTTATGAATTGCTGTTGGATTCTTCTCTATTGCTCCTCTGGGAAATACGGTTGGTTTTAGTTTCCGTACTATTCTGCTTTAGAGTTATGTCGCGTCCACAAAATACAAAAACATACTTTATTGTACAGGGCAAGTGACCTTGATTCTTGTTTGCATCATTTTCTTTTGATTTTAAAGAACCTCAGTTTTCACCCCTTTTCTGTTTTTTTTTCCATATTGCTAGAGCAACTCATGTTTAACTATATATGCATTTACTTTAAATGATATACTTTTAATTACTAAGATAAATCATTTTTATTATATTTAACATTTTGTAAGTTGGGTTCTTTGATCAGGCTCCGGACCTCAATTGTCTGTGCATGCGCCAATCACTCAAAAATCATGCACCCCTAAAGCTGGCCATAGACGCAACGATCCGATCGTACAAATCCTCGATTCGTACGATTTTCGGATCGTGTGTGGAGTGTTCCGACATTTGTCGTGCCATGCCGATCGGTCGTTTGGCCGATCGGCCAGGTTAGAAAATTTCTGTCGGCTGGCGATTATATCTTTGCGTCTATTGCAGATCGTACGATTTTCAGTGGGAGACCGTCACTAGGTTTTTAATCGTACAACTTTTGTACGATCCCTGTGAGGGGCAGAACGTCGGCTGATCTGTGCTTTTGCTACTTTATTTGATCTGAAGGTTAGTGGCACGTCGGGAGATGGGGAAGTCCGATCGTTCGATGATTTGAACGATCGGATCTTTGCGTCTATGGCCAGTTTTAGTCTCAGCTCTGCTATCAGATTTAGCAGCAATTATCTGATGGCAGATTGGGGGAATTTTTAAAGGAGAAAAATGTTAGGCACCCCCAAATGATTGTATTGACTTGAAACCCCGGGCCAGTGCCTTTATCAGCAGAAAACTGCACCGGCCCAGGGTTATACCAGTGAGCACCATGGAGTGATCCACTTCTGTCTTCTTCTTTCTTCAAATTTCCCGGGGAAATCAAATGTGTAATAGAATGAAATAGTCGACTTTTAAGTTAAAGTTCGCCTTTCGCTCTACTGGGAATGCGCAACCGCATGAAGAAAGAGGAAGACATAAGATGATCACTCCGTGATGTTGTAGTATTTACGAAGCTGCCCAAGTCCATATTGGCTGCGACTCAGTCCTATTAGGTAAAAATATTTTTAGTAGCCTTATTTCATGGAGATCCACATTACAGAACCCCCCAAAGACTTTCAGATATTAGATCCCATACCTGTACCAGAAAACATCTAATTTCTTCTATCTTTATAAATTCCAGTAGGATCTGCACTATCCACTTTTAATTTACAAGTTTGCACATATTTACAGATAGTAAAACATTACAAAGGGATTGTTCCCAGCCCCACAAGAGCTTACAATCCAATTTGCTAAGGCCAGTTAAATCAGAAGGTGCACTTCAGTCATATTTTTATACAACCTAAAGGTCAAAGTCTGCTTGAGCTGTCAACCAAGTCCTTGTGTACATACATTTCTCTATCTTTTATCCTAATAAAGCCCAAGCTGCTTCCAGTTAAACATACTCGTGCTTCCAGCTGAACCATAGAACCAATAACAAATATTTCAGAGATAAAGACAGAACTCTCTCTTTCTTTGTATATTTTTGGATGTGATAGAATTTCCAAACATTCCGGTTAGCACCATATTGATCAGGAATTATAGCAGAGACATGCGGATTGAATAAACATTGTTTAAACAGTTTATTTCCTCTTACACTTAGATAAATCTAACAAACATTAAATGAACCCAATTTCTCTCTCTCACATGATTCATCAATGTCATTGACACTATTAAACTCTTAAAAACCCCTTTCCGAGTAAAATGCTTCCAACAATGTGTTGCAAAATGGACAATGCAGAAAGGCCCATATGCAGATTCTATGATGTTTATTTTTTAAATGGGCTGGAACATACCATTACTTCATGTCCAGAGAATTATAGATGTTTTTTGCAACACAGAATAATTGGACGACTCTGTTATTTTTCTTGGCTCATTGAGTGGGTGCAGAATATTGGGAGCCACTGACATTGGACAGGGAGGGACCTGAAAAGTTTCACTGCGAATGACAAGAAAAGTGGAATATTACATGATTGTTGGGTTATGGCTAAACAGGCATAAACAATAAAACTTAAATCCAAAATCTTGTTTCATCCGTCCGTAAAGTAATTATCAGTAAGGAAGTGCCGAATCCAGAACTTGGGGGCAGATCTACTAAAGGTTTAAGTGAATATTAGTATAAAATTCAATAAATTCAAATTCAAAAGTAATTTTGGGCTACTACGACTATCAAATAGCCCATAATTCGATTCAATACAAAAAATGTGAATATTCGACAAGTGAATTTTTGAAGTACTGGTCCTTTAAAATACAATGACTTCTACACTTCGCCATCTTAAAGCTGCCGAATTGCCATTTTAGTCTATGGGGGACCTCATAGAACCTGTCCTGAAAAATTTTCTAAGTTCCAAGAATTCAAAGGATTATGTACAAAGAGATTATATTGTTTCCGCATTTCCATAAAAAATGGTCTGAAAAAATAAAATCTCAAATGCATAAATATTTAAAACTGAAATAGTTGTGATTAACTAGAAAATATGAATGAAAAAAAACTTGGCGACTAAAAGCTGCCGAGTTTTTTTTTCGACGCGCATACTATTTTATAGCCTTGCTGAACATGGAATTTTTGTTTTTATCATCCAACTATTCTGTTTGAATTCCTTCCTAAATATGCTGGTGCTTGAGAATAAATATATGATTGCAGATTTTTTTTTCCCTCTTTCATGTTCAGCAAAACCCTTACTATCGTGTTAAAACTCTGGACAACTGATTGTAACAATTTTTTGTTAAAAATAAATAGAATTTTTTGAATACCTTCAAAACTCAATATGCTGATTTATTTTTTGGATATGGTTCAGTTTTTCATCAAATCCAAATATTTGGTGCATCCTTAATTATTAGCATTTTACAACATCTGAAATCCTATGACTGGATGAAGTTGCAGCGAAACATTATGCAATAAGGAGAATTGTCTATACGGTGCGTTCATAATGGTGCAAATAGTGTGCAAAGTGCAAAAAAGGCCAGCCATTTTTAAAGCACTTACTGTGTGGGACATTCACTAAGATCCGAAAAGTCGCCAGCGCAGGCTTCGCTAGCATTCGCCGCACTTCGCCAGGCGAATTTTCGCCAGCGCTACGCAAATTCACTAAAGTGCGAATTTACGCTCAGGTCGGCGAATGCTAGCGTATTTACTCTAGTGTTACTTCGCTAGACATAGCGCAATTACGCTAGCGAAGCCTAATTTGCATACGGCACGAATTACAAAGTATAATAGAAGTGTATGTTACAGCCACTACACAAGCCCAGGAAACCTTTAATAAATAAAATAAAGTTGTCCTATTGCCCTACATGTGCCCCCTGTATAGTTGTGTTGCCATATGTTAGGAAATGTAGGGGGGAAGGAGGGTAACCCCCCCAAAAAAAAATCGATCTTTTTCAGACTATCACCCACAATGGTAAAACATGCCACAGCTTTTTTTGGGACTTAGAAAAATTTTCCATTTTTTTTTCAACCTCCTATCTTATTGTATTGAACTTCGCCAGGTCTGAGCAGGCGAAGTGAAGTCTAGCGTAAGTGCTAACGTTCAACAAAAAGTTAGGGAATTTGAGTAATTACGATCCTTCGCCAGTGCGCAACTTCGCATTCGATCGTCGAATGCTAAACAAATAGTTTTAGGCTACCTTTTATTCGATCATTCGACGATCGAATACAAATTTATTCGGTCAGTCGAATAATTTATTCGATCAGTCGAATAAATCATTCGATCATTCAAATGATTCGTACAATTTGAACGATCGAAGACTTCGATCGTACAAATCTTATTCGATCAGGACTTAGCCTCAGAAGTCTATGGGAGTGCTCCCATAAGCTTCTATTGCAATTCGGTAGGTCCAATCTGCCAAAATAGGCAATCGAGTAAACGTAAAAATTTTAATCCTTTTCTAATCGAATGATTGAATATTCGTTCATTCAAATCTATTCAAATGTATTCGATCATTCGCTATTCGATGATCGAATATGCCAAAATTTGCATATTCGACCAAACGAATAAATCCTGAATTTAGTACATCGGCCCCTTAATGTCTCCACCACAACTGCATGAGCCTATTCTTTCTCTGGTGGCACAACAATGCTGGAATTATGGGGAAACACTGCATTGTGAGGAAAAAACATGGTAATTGGGCTTGGAATGCTCACTGTTCTTGCATCATCAATGATCTCAATAATGTAAATTCTACCAAGTAACCTACGAAGGGCTCATTTGCATAGTAACCAAGTTAAGTTTGGTTGAAAAAAGATCAAAGTTCATCAACTTCAACCTCTCCAAATGAACCCCAGTGCACATATATACTTACTTAAGTATATATATACTGTATCTATTAGCCAACCTATCTACAGTATACACTCACACATACAAACTATATCTGTATATATACGTTGTATACATACCAATATCTATTATAATTGTGGATTTTAGTATCACAATAGCCTGGGCCCAAGCCCTTTTTATAGGCATTCGTAGGATCTGCCATCACAATATTACCAAACAGAGCATTCCCCAATATCTCTGCCGTCTGTGCTGTTTCAACTGAAGTTCTATTCCAGCAACTTAAAGGGGGGCCTCTGGTGCATTGATTCTTTTAATGGGAAATAAGATCTAGCTATAATGTCCTCTAATGTACTTGGAAAGAGTAATCTTGTTCCCTTTTAAGAGTCTTTTTTTCAGATGAAGCAACCCCAACCTTCAAAGTCTACCCTCATAATTTGAAACTTACATCCTTCTAACCAGTTTAGTTGCAACGTCTCTTCTCTGCAACGTCTATTTTCTCCAGCTCATTTAAATCCCTCTTAAGGAATGGAGCCAAAAACTGCACTGGATAATCCAAGTAAGGCCTTGCCAGAGACCTATAAAGAGGCAAAATTACATTTCATCCCTTGAGTTACTGTCCTTTTTATGCAAGACAGAACTTTATTTGCTTTAGTGGCCACTGAATGACACCCTGGTTACTTCTCAATTAGGAAATACCCTACCAAGCAACCATTTAGTGTATAACTTGCATTCATGTAATTTTTACCACAGTGTAGAACCTGACCATATGATACATTAAGTCAGCATGATAATCACAAGACACATAAAAATTCAAGTCCCATGAGGTCCTTCCATAATTGTTTCACTGTTGACTAAATTAACGGTTCTAAAGAGTTCAGCTTTTCCTTTATTCTAATTACATTTACAGCAATATCAGCTTTGATGTCTGTTTTTTCATCGCTCCAGTCGCTAGCCTGCCTGATTCATGTTGACTCAGTAGGGTTCTCCAGAAGGCACTAATGTTGGGTTCCTGTGAGCATCTGAGAAAGGAAACCCAAGATCTATTGAGACATCCTCTGCAGAGCTTTGAGAGGGACTGTGACGTGGGTCTTCAGAAGATGTTTTCTAGTGAAGACATTCAGCTTATTATTGATTTGACACGAACTTGGCCTACGACCCTGGGGGAATGCTCTGCATGCATAATTTACTCTTCCTGCCATTGTCTTTTCAACTTGGCACTGCACAATAATTTTTTCCTGTAAGCAGAGACTGAGACGTCATAACAGCATTGGTTAGATTAATTAATGAGCCCTAATAAGGTTCATAATAAAAGCTAATGATCTGATACCTTTCCCTGCTGTTTCCTGTGCTTTACATCATGCCGTAGGTATATGTGACTCATGTTTATAAAAGAGTTTCTTCATTCCTTTATTTGACGTAAACAGAGTGACCAAGACAAATAC
>CM044440.1:11417158-11432225 GCA_024363595.1 Xenopus borealis | reverse complement strand
CTTTTTGCCACCCCTTGTAACTGGCTGCTCCGTTTCCACCTTGCCTCATGGCAGGAGCGGCCCTGGCTCCCCCATGCCGTATGAAAGTGTGATTGTTTCCCTGCAGAGCTGCTAGGGACTGTCTGAAGTTTCCAATCCCCAGAAGTCAAAGCAAGTAAAAAGAAGGGGGGATTTTACTGGATACAATCAGGTTTATTATGAAAATGGTCCGCATTTTTTAATAAAAGGATATTGGAGATATATTTCTTCTTCATTAAAGAAAGCAAAAATGGGATTTAATTTTTTTGCCTTTACACCCCCTTTAACCATATCGCTGAATTGCGTAACCCCAAACGCAAAAGTATATTTGAGAATATAAGTGCAATCATAAGTCCGGTCTTCCAAATTGGATTTCTCTTCAGTCATGTGGAATAATATGAGCCTTGGAAACTAGTGAAAAAAACATCCAGAGTGCTCTCTTTCATCCCTAAAGGCAAATGTGGTCACAAACGTATGCCAAGTTTATATCCATCTGCAGAAGAACATTTCTTAAATATCTCTCTATAGCAAATGGAAAAGCATGTCACGATGTGGATAAAAAAGAATCCCTGCAGTATTAGAATACATCAAGAATACATTTTAATTTCCAATGATAATACAACTTAAATCAAATGAGCGCTCTAGAATTAATAGCCTTTTTTTTTTTTGTTCATTGTGTGTCCGTGGTCAGAATTGTGATTTGTTGCTGGTGCTTAGGCTGAAATAGGATTTTATCAAAAGGCTCATTAAGACTAAGTTAGCATTCTGGCCGAAGAGCTAAACTATCATTTACCAGGTTTTTATAAAAAGACAAAGAGTCCATATTTCTGTCTCCCGTGGCCAAACATGCAATCATTCTGATTACCATAATACCACTTTAATGGCCCTTATTTAGAGGGAACATCATTAAAAACTGGATTTCAACATAGAAAATCGTTTTAGTCATGCAATTCCTTAAATAATATGTCTGATTTACTCTTAGAAGATTTAATATCGATGAGTTCATAAAATAAATGGAACACCTGCCTGAATCCTTAGAGTACGCTGAACCCATGCAGAACAATAAAAAGGGCTTATCTTAACTTTAGGATTTGGTAAGCTTATTTCTCGTAATGACTGCCATTGCATCTCAATTGAGTTTTTAAGGCCAGTTCCCTCAAACAAGGACTGTCTGTCAGGTGTCAGCCGAGCGTGAGAACACTTACCTCATAAACAAAGATTCTCATGACAGTTTCTCGACTGAATTCTCCACCTCGTAAATATGTCAGATCAACTCTGTGTTCTTCTGCAGAAACTTTATGCTTAAAATGAAGCAGAAGTATCATGGAATATTCAGATTTAATGCCATGGGAGAAAGAAACATTAATAACTCCAAATATATATATTTAGTTTTAAATATATTATTTAATGTACAGTTCCCACACCATAACATATACTATTAGGGGCAAATTTACTAATTAAAAATAAATTCGAAATTCTACCATGGGAATAGTGGGGAAGAAAAATCCTTCGAATTCGACTATCAAATTCGAAGGATTTTACCGCAATTCGATCGAATAATCGAATATAAAAAATTCGATCGACCGATTTGAATATTCGATCGATTCGAACGATTTTAATCGATCAAATTTTTTTTTTATTGGATCTAAACTGATGATTCCCAATTCGGGAGCTTGATCCTGGCAAAGTAGGTGGTCGAATAAAAATTTAAAGGGGACGTTATTCAACCATTGAATATTCGAATAAAATTTTATTCGAATATTCGAATCATTTGAATTAGAATATCCGATGTTCGAATTTGCCTAATTTGCATATTCGAAGTTTCGAATTTATATTAAATTCGAGTTTAGGAGCCGAAACGTTGTAATAAAATCAAGTTTACTTTTTTTCTTAATGACCTGTGAGTGTGGTTATTTTTTGCTTCTTGTATCCACGGATATATCCAGCACCCAGGCAGTTACTTTTTTTTTTTATAAATATATATATAGAGAGGGATAGATAGATGATAGATAAATAGATAGAGAGAGAGAGATACAGTAGATATTAAATTAGTAAATTGTATTTTGATATTTATTTTAACTTGCTTAGCAATAAAGAAGCTTGCTTGTAGATCAGAGGTCTTAAAGGGAAAGGAAAGGCAAAGAAATAAAATCCCATTTTTTCTTTCTTTAATGAAAAAGAAATCTATCTCCTATATACTTTAATTAAAAAATGTGTGCCATTTTTATAAGAAACCTGACTGTATGCAGTGAAATTTTCCCATCATTTAGTTCTGTGGATAGGAATTGTCAGACGGTCCCTAACTTCTGGCAGAACTCAAGCAGCTTTGTTTTTTGATCATTTATGATGATCCCTAAGAAGCCCAGACCACACTGAGCATGTGTATGTAGTCTAGTCTTGCAAAGATGTATTACATCTTTGCAAGTTCGTGTTTATGTTTAGTTTACAAAATACAGCATTTTTAGCCTTATTCTATTTTAGACTTTCCTTGCCCTTTAAATCATCGATTCTCTATTAAGCCACAAGAAAGACCTCTGTTTTGTATTTACATTATTTTTGCACATTACGTTTGAAGTTTTACGTGCGTTACCATGGGTTACTTGTGTAATACCTCAATTTTTATTAAGGCCTGACAGCAGATCAGACAGGACTGGATCAGGACTGCAGAGCATAGCAGACAGAAGGGCAAAAGCACAAGAGTAGGAGATAGGGGACAATGTCAAAGTGCTCCAACTAGGGTTTCACCGGAAAGCCTGGTATTTGGAAGGGCTGTTGAAACCTACCTGTCCAGATTTCCAAATCAGGAAATCTGGACAGGACTTGAAAACAGTGACATGGTGATCAGCCAATTGCCACGTCACCAGCCCCGCCCTATGTCACAGGACCCACCCCAGACATCATCAGTCCCACCCCCAACATCACCTGTCCCGTCCCACCTCTGATGTCATCTGACAGTCCCCTGCCCATTTTTCTGCCCTAGAAATGGTGGCAACCCTAGTTCCAACACAACTAATGCTCAAGCACTGTCACTGAATAGGGCTGGGCTTATATAGGACAGGGTCAGCCCTGATTGGTTGACCACAACCCACCAAGAAGGCTGCTGCTGAAAAAAGAATGGGAAGGCCAGGCGATAGGTAATGGACCAGACTCCTAGCTGGTCACCTGACCCAGTGGTCAAAGCATACAGCCAGAATCTAAAGAACCCGACTCAAATTACAACAGAGCCTTACACAGAGATCAACAGTTATAGATGGGAATGGTATGGGGGGGACCGGATGTATAATGTCCCCGAGTGTGTAACTATGGAGGAAGCTGGTTACGGGGGGGTGCCTTGGGGGTCTATTTCACTGAAATATCAGCTTCCCTGCCATCTTGTTAAGGTAAAATTTTGAAGAAACACTTTAAACCAGTGTTGCCAACCTGATGCTCTTCAGTTGGTGAAGAGCAATACAACTACCCATTGACTGCTTGAATAATTGGGTATTTGTGTACATTTAAGGGCCAGTAAAAGCTTGACATGGAATTAACATCCCATCTATTTCCTTGTAACACAGCAGCATTAAAAATCTTTGAAAAAACGATATCTGTCAGAAAAACAATATAGCATTGCTTTGTTCAATTATATTTGAATTTTCTAATTATTTTTTCTTTATGCCTTTTCGTTTTTTTTTAACATGATTTATGTGTAACTTCACCAGGCTCATTTTGGCGTATTGTGACTACAGATTATTAAATGCATTTTTTTAAATGTTTTATGAATGATCGAGTGTAAATGTGTAATTACAATAGCTAGGAGGTTTCTGGTTAAAGGAATGCAATTAATATTAGTTCTTATAATAATCATTCTAAAGTGTTCTTCATAAATCTTTTAAACGTTTATAACTGGATATGAAAACATGGCTAACTTTGAAAAAACACTTTCAATATTTGATTTTGAGTAATTGCACGTAACTGGTACTGAAATGAAAAAAATCTTTTATGGGATAAAGTTTTATGAATCAATTCAATTATTTTTTTTAGCTAGAGTTCAAAATGAATAAAATATATAATGGAGGACATATGTTTGGTTAATGAAAAATACATTAAAATATTTCTTTGGGTAAAAAAAGGCTGGCATTTGATTTCTCACCAATTGTTTTGATTTCTCTAGTCTAAGGAAAAATGAAAACACAGTTATTGCAGCAACGTCCTAGCTTGTATCAACATACAGACATAGATAGGTATTTTGAAAGCACATTAATCATGCAGTTTGGTGTAGTTATATTTTGTTTATCTTCCCATTCATATATCCTATTCCAGTTTGACAATAAAGTTAATGCCTGATTTCTAGGGTACGTAGCCCCCTAGTAAACAGATAATGGGGGATAAGGAAACTCTTTCACGAGGTCTAGAAAATCACAGGAACCAATCAGCAGATAGCTTAACTGGTCACTCTTTGGAAAACAGAAATATGATTGCTTGCTATGGGTTACTAGATCTGGTGCACAACTTTTATTTTATTGCTCTTTAATGCTTTGAATCCAGAAATAATCAAATATATAACAGTGCATTTCAAGGTAAACTTTTGGTACCTGTAGCACTATCTTCAAGGGGTTTGTATGTTCTCCTGCACTTGTTTCCTCCAGGAACTCCCATTTCCAACCATACTCCAAACACATATATGCCCCTGATAAAAATGATAAAACTGATAGAAGTGTGTTTGTGTGAGTGTGATAAGGACCTTATATTGTAAGCTGCTCTGGGGCAAGGATTGATGTGAATAGTCTCTCTATTGTACAGCATACTGGTGGCCATGGAAGAAAAGAGACTATAGACAAGAAGCCCCCAAAATTGTACCATTGAGCCACATTCAAATGTAAAAAGTGTTGGGGTGCAGCACAAACATGAAAAAAGTCCTTGGGATGCCAAATAAGGGCTGTGATTGGCTATTGGGCAGCCCCTATGTGAACTGGCAGCCTACAGGAGGCTCAACTTTGCAGTACACAAGTTTTATGAAATTAAAATTTGCCTCGAATCCTGGAATTCAAAAATAAGCACCCGCTTTGAAGCCACTGGGAGCAACAACTGAGGGGTTTGTAAGCAAAATGATGCTCATGAGCCACTGATTGGGGATCACTGTGATGGACCTAGTCAACAGACTGTTTATGTTTGCTTTGTTACTGCATTACATCTTGTTATGTATTTTTTTGTTTTTTTGTTTGATGCAGGTCACGTGTTGAACCTGAAGAGTTTTGGCCAAGTTTAGGAAGAGTTGGCTGTGCTAGGGACAATACAGGCCAAAAGTCTTAGTTCTATGGATAGAACATGACTACTGTTGCTGGGGGTGCCCAGAGGGAAAGGAAGAAACCTAGAAAGCAAGAGCACACTTCATGCTTGGGACTGTTAATAAAAAGATTCTGAGTGCCTTTATTTCACCCTGTTACATTCATGTATTAATGCAAGAATAAAACTGGTAAAGTGCTCCATCTTCTGCACCTAAATTGGCTAAACTGGTGACACAGAATAGTTCAACTGGTGGATGACTCTCTGCAGTGCAGAAGAAGGCACTACAAAAGAATATGAAGGCTCCACAAACCACTTCATGGGTAGCAAGGTCCTAGTAGCAGACCTTTCCTCACCAAGCTGGCAGTAAGCATGGAGTCCACATGCTGCTGGGCTATCCAGAGAACACTCACACCTTGGAACAGTAACTATAGTCCTGCTTGTCCACAAAGATGGAAAGGAAAAAATTCCTGCAGCTCCAGGCCCAAGTCTGCAAATGTGTATGAGTGCGGCATTTGGTGGGTGCTGGCGAGTTCATTCAGGGGGGGGGGATGTGTCCTGAAACTAATAATGGATAGAATAACCCTATTCTTCACCTTCTTCTCTGCCTGTTCCAAATGTCAACTTTTGTTACTGCTAATTCAAATTAAATAAAGTGTTTAATTTTCTTTCCTTGTTCCCCGTTTGGTTAATAATATATGCAATAACAAGTGAGCTGTGAGATTACTTGTGCAGCAGGCTTGGCTCCGTTGCCTGGTGAGAATAAAGGTCTATTGTAAGAAGAGGAAATACTGTAGGTTAAAATGATTGGAGCCAATGCCGCATGCCAAAGTTTCAAAAATAATACAAATCCTGAAGGCAGCACTAATATTAAACCATGGATTTTGTCTATAACTAAAGCGATGTCACCCAATACTGTAGTTTGAATATAGTCACGGAGCTATTCCAAAAGGAAACTGTAAGCAATATTGTGTACTATATTCAACTGTTTAAAATAAAATTGAGAAAAATAGCAGTAGAATATATTCATGACTATTGTATTTAGGGAAAGTTTAGGGTTAGCAGCTCCCCACAAGCCATGTATAAAATCAAAATAAATGGTTAATTCATAATTAATTTACCGGTTGCACTGATACATGTGCAGGCTGCAGTGTGAATGCCTTTTGGGTTCCATTTGCTGTGCATTTCCCAGTGGCTTGTTGATCTCCAAATATAGGACCGTGCCATAGTAGCAGTAATATTTATCTCCATATAATATATTCACCCCCAAATTAGTTTTTGACTCCTTTGGGAGCTGGGCCAACAGTTGGAGACCAAAGGGAGACCATAGATCTAAGTTAAAAAGGGCTTTGTATGTTTCAAGTCCAGCTGCAACTGCTCTTGGTGATAGTTGCTGGTCTTTTCTTTTGTAGCGCTGTTATCATATTTACTAAAAAGGCCATGGCTGAAAGTTCATGTGACTGCATCACAGAAAAATTGATTTCTTGAAGAAAAACGTCTTGGGGGATAAAAGAGAAGAAGTACAGAAGCATGTCAGGATCTTTATTTTCTAATTAATTCTGCATACCACATTAGTATTAAAGCAATACGATGACACTTCTAGTAAAGTTCCACTATTACATCATTTATTAGAAAGCCGAGCAGTACAACCATTTTTCAGTGTGCAGCAAAAATATGAGGCAAACAAAATTCACAAAGACAGAAAAGTTGCTGCAAGAAAAAACGTCTGTTGACTTTAATGCAGCATGACAAAAAAGTCACAAGAAATTAATGCATTTGGAATGATTAAAAAGTTGTGGTGTAAAAAATTGTAGAGCTTAAAAAATCTTGTTTGACTTCAATTCTCATCCCTAGTGAAAATATCCCATTGGTTGCTCTGGGCTACTACACTTTGATCAGGCCTGGATTTCCCTCTTCTGGAGCCCTAGACTTTGACAAACGTTATATAGCTCATTACCACTGCACTTGTGGTACACTGGTAGTGCAAACATGTATGCAGTCGTGAGCATAATGACACCATTCATACAATGTACTTGCATCTAAAGACACTTTGTACTACCCTGTAGTTGTACCTGGCACTGGTGCATCCTTCTTTCTTCCAAATCATGCACAAGTGCACTTATTGACACTTGGGGACCCTGGAGCTACTACCACCTTTAAACTTTTGGTAATTGAATGGGTCCAAGCCCGGACTGGCAATCTATGGGTTCTGGCAAATGTCAGAGGGGCTGCTATAAGGTGCCATAGAAAGTCACAATTTAGTGTGCTGGTGGGGACTGTTTGGGCCTCTGTGTACCTGAAATGCCAAGACTTATTTTGACCTGCAAGAAATGATTGGTTCCCAGCAGAGGAAATACAATTGCTTGTGTTTGGTCAATCAGGATGCCCCCTCATGGCAGCAATTACACCGGCATTGTAGGTAAAAATGTTGCATTTTGCACATTGTACGTAAATGACCCTTTGTGACTTGTATTACATATCCTGGAGCCTTGGTGCTTTCTCCTGTCTCGGTGCTTCTGATTCCAAATTATTGGCTTGAAAAAAATAAAATAAAAAAATTATAAAAAATGTATTTGTGACCTCCACCTTTTGCGTTTTGTGTTACAAACACTTAATCATCAGCCTATGATTAAGTGTTTGTAACAAGAAACGTGTAAGGTGAAGGACACAAATACATTTTTTCTTCTTGAACTTTACTAATATCTGGAAGATTGCCTTTATTCTAGTGCCTGCCATCAGATTTGTTCACGGATGTCTGCTCCCCAAGCTGAGGGCTCAGGGTGGTGCACCTTCTACATGTGGTGAGTTTGTATTATACCCACATTTACCCCCGTGCTTCTACCTCATTGTCATTTGGTTCAATATTCCCCTGAAACTGTTTCCCAGGGTTTGGTGCATCCTAATACCAAATGGACTTAATCACAAGTGTATCTGATTTGCAATGGAATGTGCACACATATACATTCATTTGGGCAATTCAGATGCAACTACAGTAGGTGCAGCTCAATTGCACCAATTGCATTGCATGAAAATGTACCAATTTGGGTGAAAAAATATGGCGATTGTACTCAAAATGACACTTTACTCACTGCACATGTGGATGGATGTAAAAGAGCCCTAATAACTATGTTTTATGGACAGAGAAATATTGTTCATAATAAGCACTCCATTTATTTTCTATGTCTCACACTTTGCATGACACCACAGGAACAGTAGCCCCTAGCCAGATAAAAAACATAAATTCTGAGCCATTCAGCTAAATGCATGTGTGTCTCTGTGCCCTGATGCATACTAAGAATTGTCTTTTGAATCAATGACAGTTCTGAGCTTGAGCCTTAAAACTCCAAATTGGCTTACTTTGCACATTAAAACACACAGCAGTTCATCCAATAAAAAAGGCATTTCTGTATGATATCAGCTGTGTTCTTGTGCACAGCAGTGTATATGGCATGGCTAATGATTGCCAAAGCCAAGCTATATATATATATATATATGTAACCCTTTCTTGGCTGTATTAGAACCAAACCAACTAGCATGAGCAGAGCATGGGTTACACGCGACTCTTGTATTCTCAGGTAGGGCTTTCGCTAAGTGGAAACACACGTGTGAGGTAGTTGAACTACACCTCAATACTGCATGTAGTGTAAAATAACAAGTGTTGGGCGCCAGGGGTTCTTTGAAACAAATAGAACAACCTTTATTTACATAGATCACCACAGGGCATGTATCATACTCACAAACAGTAGATGATAAACAGCAATTGCATAGCATAGGTGCAGCAACAGAGCAAGCCCTCAGATAGGATGTGGATGATGGGAGTTGTAGTTTCACCAGCACGGTTAATGGTCAATTCAGGGGTTAAGTTCTATTCCTATAGTCCCTATACACTGAATCCCTTCACTTCAGGCAAGATAGAGCCTGGGGGAGAGCTACTCCCTACTATCCTCCTTGTGGGGGCTTGAGCTGCCCTTTCTAGCTTCCCTCTCTTCCTCACTTCTCCTAGAGAGTGCTATAACAGGACTATCCTATCTCTGACTATTCCTCATTCACGGGGCCCTGTTCCCCGACTTATATATCAGTGATGAGGTACCTGTGGTTTCACTGGGGCCTTAACTCCAGGCTCAATGGAGCACTGCCTCTCTCCTCTCCTGTGCTGCAGGCCAAAGAGGAAGTGCCCCTCCCTGCAAGTACTTTTATTTAGCACTGCAGGGGTGGGTCACAACCTTTATCCAATAATTGGATACAATATAGCTATCTGGACTTTAGTCCAATAGCAGGTAGCTAAAGTAAGGGCAAGGGAAGAAGCCATAAGGGCCATGCTACTTATGGGTCCCTACATATATATATATACTCTTGTTTGAGCTGAAGTTCTACAAGCACATTTTTTTTTAGAATTTAACTTTGGATCCGGGTATGTGCAATTATACCGATATCTTAAAGCGATACTGACACGTTCCTATAAAAATCATAGGAACGTGTCCATATCAAGGAGGTGCTGCAGGCTGAATATTTTCCTCTGAAAGCCCCCTTTGAAGCCATCCCAGACCCACGAACCTTTGTGAAGCCGACCCTCTGACACTGCGTTGTTTCAGTGACGCTGGGCTTGGGCCGGAGCAATCTTTCCGCAGGCTGGAGTCCTGTTTTCATTTGTAATTAGCCTATGGAAGTATTGTGCTGCCCCAGCCCAGCGTCACTGAAACAACGCAGAAGATCTATTAGCAGTGTTGGAGGGTCGAGTTAATGAAAGTTCAATGAGCTGGGGGCGACTTTGGGGGGCTTTTAGAGAAAAATTAGGTGCAGCACCTCCTTGATATGGACAGGTGCCTATTTATAGCAGCGTACCAAATCACTTCAAAACAGAGTTATCCAGCTACTGGCCTTTGGGGTGGATGTGACCCTCAAAGGGATATTTATTGACTTATAGGGGTTATTAATTAAAATCCAAATTGTTCTGATTATTTAATTTAAAAAAAGTCCAACCAGCCTAGAATCGACGATTTGATTGATTATTTACGATCGAAAAATCTCATTTGATTGGATCGGAGAAAAACTCAATAAAATGGAGCAAAAACACGAATTGTACAATTTTCTCCAGAAAAGCCTGAATGCTGGGTTTTTGCCCGAAAAGCACAAAATTAGGGGTAATTCCAGCGCAGACCACAGAAACTACCAAACAGGAAAGGGACCTCTCCCTATGACTTATACGCAAACTCTCTGTAGAGTGGGCTAAAGGCACAATCAATAGGAGGCAAGAAGAGATCGGATTCTGAGTTGGCAGGCTAGAACTTACCCACCAGACCATTTGTGAGTGAGTTCACTGATGCAGCATCCAGCATCAGGTACTATTGAAATTGATTGAATCTGTCTGTCTCTATTATTAACACACACTTTTTCACTGTCACACCTCATTTCTTGCTAAAGAGAAGTTTAAATTTCTATAACAAACTGTGTAAAAAAAAATGTCCAGTGTGTTACTGTTACTAAGGTGGGGGTGCAGTCCCTCAAGATCAGGTTTCCTGGTGGGCCCCAGACACCCCTGTCCAAAATTGTGTGGAGTAAATAATTGACCCACAACATTTACAACTGAACAGCACTGCCTTAGGGGCAGATTTACTAAGTGTCCAAATGAAAATTTGAATTAAAAAAATTTGAAATTCGAAGTAATTTTTGGGTACTTTGACTATCGAATAGGCCAAAATTCGATTTGAATTAAAAAAAATTTTAATTGAAAATTTTTCAAATCGAACGTTTAGAGAGAACAATTTAGATGATTTTTATTCGATGGAAAACTGACCTATTCGATGGAAAACCCCTTTTAAAAAAATTTGATGGTTGAATTTCGAAGTTTTTTCACTTCGAAATTCCACGTTTGATAAATCTGCCCCGTATGTTGGTATCTTCTGAAATTGTAGTCCTGGAGGCATGTCTAAGAAATACTGTATGGCTGAAACATTATTGAGTGGGTTTAAAAAAGTGATTGGAGGGGGGGTTATTTCAGGTCTAACACCTCCCAGGAATTGCCCAGACAGCGATTCTTTAAGGACTTTCCAGTTTGTAAAAATCAAGTTCACTAACAAGTAATATAGTGAATAACTGGCCAGTTACATGCAAAAGTTAGGCTGGACTGTCAAGAGCAAAGACATATAAAAGATATAGCATTAGACTTCAAAGTAAAATAGGAATACTGCTTCCAAAGTTTACAAATAAGGAAGTTAAAAGTAAGATACTAGGTGGCAACAAAGGGGTCTGGTGATTTAAAGTCAGTTATAGCAAACCAAAGCCTTTTGGGATTTACCTGACCTGATGGTTTTAGACTTCAAGGCTGATATATGTAGATGATTTCTTTGAAATGACAATTCTCGCAGGGAAGATAAAGCTGAATGGATCTACCATGGAATGCCTCATGAGTCAGATTTTCATTTAGAAAGAAGTAAAAATTTTATATAATTTTAATTTTAAGTTTAGATAATAAAAATGTCTCAAGGGCTTATATACCAAATGCAGAACACGTATTTTTTTTCATGCACTTTGAAGAGTGACTGCCGGTCTGCACTCCAAAACACTGAGATATTATTAAGCCCACCTCAATCTGACTTCTAGATTTTCACTTTACCAGCCTTTGTTAGATCTTGAGAGCAGCCCATTATACAGAGGAGTTCTCAGCTGATTTCTCTTGATTGTGCTCCTAAGATCATGAAATGCAGTATCACTTTCAGATTGTGCCCTGTTTATTCCCAGAAACAACAAACAACATAGATATTTCCTAATTAATACAATAGACAAAAAGTATGTTCAGTGCAAGCCCTATTCATTGAAGAGGGTAACTGTTCCTTTACAGTTACAGAATTTATCTGACTTTTTTTATGAAAAATTCCAACCAAACTAGAATCCACAATTGGACCTTTTATTTAAAAAAAAAAATCACAATTTTATCAGAAAATACAGTGAAAAAAGGTTTTTCATGAAAAGCCCACATTTTTCAGATTTTTGTCTTAAAAGCTTAGAATAGTCGGATTTTCAGGTTAATTCCAACGCAGACCACAGAACCTTCTAAATAGGAGAGGGACCTCTGCCATTGATTTATATACAACCACAGGAAGTTTAATAAATCATGAAAAAAAAAAAAATTTCTCCCAAAAAATAGTTTTCCCCTTTTAAACTCTGACCAGAATAAATCAGACTTAAATAAATAACCCCCTTGATGTCACATGGCACATTGGGTTGCCTGCAGGAAGAAAAGACCCAAAAATACCTTCACATTGCCAAGCAGGTCATATCTACATGAAAATACGGAAGGAGCAATTCTTGCAATATTTTACAATACAACTTTTTGACTTTACTGTTAAAGGGCAAGGAAAGGCAAAGAAATAAAATCCCATTTTTACTTTCTTTAATGAAAAAGAAATCTATCTCCAATATACTTAAATTTAAAAATGTGTACCGTTTTTATAAGAAACCTGACTGTATGCAGTGAAATTCTCCCTTCATTTACTGCTCTGGATAGGAATTGTCAGACGGTCCCTAACTTCTGTCAGGGAAACAATTATACTTATGAACAGCAGAGGGAGCCCCTGCCTTACTTACCAGCCATGCAGAACTCAAAGCAGCTTTGTTTTTTGATAATTTATGACGATCCCTAAGCAGCACAGACCATACTGAGCATGTGTAGTGCCAGTGTCAGACAAAGATGTATAACAAAGTTACAAGATGACAGCCCCCTGTGGCCAACTTTGAAAGCATAAATCATTTGTTTGATTAGGCTTGTGGTGCAGTAAGTTCATGTTTATGTTTAGTATACAAAATACAGCATTTCTAGCCTTATTCTATTTTACACTTTCCTTGTCCTTTAAGGAGTCCTCTTATTTTTAAAAAAAGTTTAATTTGGAAGATGAAATATCACTTGCTTAATGTTAATATAAAACTTCAAAGGTCTTTACCATCATATATAATCTGGCTAAGGCTATGGCTGTGCTCTAAAGAATCATAGGCCGAAAGGTTTTTTTGTCTTGAGACTAATGACATTTTGGGTTTTTTGTCCTAAATAATATCATAGGGAAAACCCATTATGCTGAATCAAATGATAATGAATGAACTTAGCTTAGGGGAGATACGAGTGAAGTGAAATAAGACAGAAACTTTCCTACATATTAATGAAGTGCTGGAGTAGATGCTGGAGAGTAGAAACCTACACAGTAATGTTTGTTAGAAGTGCTAATTTATGGAATATGAGACTGATAAGGAATAAGAGAGTGTAATAATAATCCATGGGATTTTTCTAAGGATGAATGAAAAAACGTTTGAAGTGGAAAGAAAACTGGCATAAAAATGGGCAAATTGGTCTGTTTCAGCCAAGTGTTGTTTATATCTCGCTGAATGAACTCCAAGAGATTAGACCATATCTACTTTTTCTGCAGTGCGCTCAGTTTCTCAGTGCTTTTGCAACATTTCCATTAGATAAATGGCCTTCTCCCTGGGCTACGCTTTGCATTTCTGTTATTTTACAATGTGTATTATTTTTTGCACCCTGATTTCAATAAGTAGTAAAATAATAATATAAAACTGTATTCTGTGTGTACTGACAGCCAGCGACATAACACTAGAATGTCTTACTGTGATTTCCAAATGGAAATTCCAGCTGTGACTTTCTGATCGATCAATCAGAAAAATCTTTAAAAAGTTAGAATGGAAAAACGTGTCAGCTAAAATCTGTCAAACTTCATTAGAAGTCAACCTGCAATTGCAACATTCAAGCTATTTTATTTGGAGTCAAGTTTGTAATAATGAACAGAACTATGTGATTTACATGACTGAAATTTTCTGGTTAAAGGTTTTTCTCTAAATATGTTAGAGATGTACCGGAAAAAAAAAATTACAGTCGCAAAACAAACTTGAATTACTAATGAATATTAGTGATGGGCGAATTTATTCGGCAGGCACGAATTCGCAGCGGATTACCACGATTCGCCAGCAACGAATAAACACCAGCGAAAATTCGCCTGCCGAAAATTCATTGGCATAAAAAAAAATTAATTGCATGCCCAAAAAGACGTGACGCTCATCGAAAACGACGAGACATGACGCGCGGCGAAATCGGCAAAAACGTGCCGCGATCTGTTTCACAAATTTTTCGCCAGCAGGATAGATTTGCCCATCACTAATGAATATAGTTTTTTTTTTTTTAAATAAAACCCCTCATATTTTGAAACAGCTTCTCTTTGACGTTGACATTTAGTCATCAATATGTATGGGCAAAACAGATTATGTCCATGCTTTGAGCCCTTGATATAGTATCCTAGATACTAGTTGATAACAATCCTGTAATATTTGTGCACACACTGAATAAATACAAAGAATAAATACAAAGATGTATCGGAGACTGTAAGACTACATTCAGAGAGGACTATACTTGAACTGTTTGTGAAGTTATGGATAGCAGAGGAAGCAGGTTTGACACTTGGATGAACTAATGATAAAGCCAAATGGGCCCATTATAAAAGGCGGCTTCTTTTTCTATGTCACCCCAGACAATAATCTTTTCGCATGATAGCAGGTGCACCATTTTACTTGTTTTCCTTCATTTGCTTTCCTAAACCAAGGAAATCATAAACTAGATATATTGCTGCATGTTGATTTCTCGTCTTCCTCTGAGCATAGACAACTGGGAACCAATGAACCTGCACTGAAGAATGATAATAAATAATGTGGGATGGGAAGCGTTAAGAGCTTTGTGGGCCTCAGGGGGTTCATCAGAAGATAACATCTCTGTACAAAGCCATCAGGGCCCCTC
>CM044440.1:11365276-11377753 GCA_024363595.1 Xenopus borealis | reverse complement strand
GTGAAAAGCATTTGTTATACAATCTGTAATTATTGAAGTGTATAAACTGCTCAGTTCACAAACTGTGCTTTATGCATTGCAATCAATGAATCCTAGGACTGAAATATAATTTTCAATTAATCATTGTAATATTAGTTCCATTCCATGTGTTGCAGACTCTGCATATGAAATAAATATTATTTTACGAACATTTTAACAGGGGAGGATTGTCTTACTTTCTGTCTCAGGATGCATTCCAAACATTGTCATTCCTTCACAGTTCCTTGTTGTGAAACAATAGACGTTGCATTACGGCACGATGCAGTCATGAAAATCCAGCTGCTGATTATGAGATTGATAATGAAGATATTTCATATACACAGTACTGAAGTTTGATACGGGGCTGACTTTTTTTATAATAAGATTTATCTGTAGCATAAAACAGACCACGTTGCAGAGATTACAGTTAAAAGGTTATAGGGAATTTTGATCCTCCAACTGGTCTACTGGCTGGCCGTGCTCATCTTATTTAAAGGAGAACTAAAGCTTAACAAAAAAATTAGGCTACAAATGGTGCATCTTATTTTTTTGGTTTCTGTTCCAGCCCAAGGTAACCACTGCCCAGTCAGACTGGCCCCCCGGGTACCAGGAACACTCCCGGTGGGTTTAGGTGTCAGTGGGCCCTCTTAATTCTAACCATTTGGCATATTCCATGGTCATTCCCATTTCTTTAAGAGGCTTAATAATGGAAGAATAGAGTATAGTATGTAAGGTTTTCTGGTGGGTCCCTGGCATCCCAGTCTGCCTGTAGCAGAGAAGATCTGTGCCCAAAAATTAAGCTCCCCATTTTCTTTTCTGCAGATTCCCTATGCTCTGTACTGCTGTCACTTACTGAACTTAGGGATAATGATGAGCAAAGATTTGTGGTGAAATTCCCCACTTCACCATCTGCAAATTTTATGTGCAAAGCTGCAGCAAAAAATTTGCCGCAACAAAAAATTCTCCAAGACGAAAGAGTCGCCATAGGAAATAATGGCCATTAACTTTAATGCATTTGGATAAGAATAAGTCGCTGCAACAAAAAAGTGCCATTTGGAGTGAGAAAAAATTGTCCCATGCATAAAAAAAAGTGCTGCATAAAAAATGTTGACGCCTATTGATTTCAATGTGTTTTGCAAATTTTTTGCTGTTTTGAGATATAGAAGCACTCATCACTAGTAAAGGATCCAATCACAATATACAGCATATATACAATATATAAGTCACAATTCACAACAAAAAAAGCCCAACAGCGCCTCTACTTCCTGCGCAAGCTGAGGAAATCCCATCTCCCTGGGAACTGCACTGTCATGGAGCATAAGACCCTACAGAGGATAGTGAAGACAGCAGAGAAGATTATAGGTGTCTCCCTTCCTTCCATCACTGACATGTACACCACTCACTGCATCTGTAAAGCCACCAGCTTTGTGGCTGATCCAAAAGACCCCTCACACTCACTGTTCACACTCCTGCCATCTGGAAAAAGGTTAACAAAGCATTAGGGCCCTCACTACCAGACTGTAACAGTTTCTTCCACCAAGCCATAAGGCACATCTGCACTTTATCATGCTCTTACATTCATCATGTCTTGCTTTTAGCATTATTTACTTTACATATTACATCTGCTGAGTGTGCACTGTCTTGTTCCTGCACTATGTTGTCCTGTCTTGCAGTAGTTGCACATTTTTGCACTTGCACTTTTGTCTGTGGTCCTCTACATCTAAGTTATGTGTAGCACCATGGTCCTAGAGGAATGTTGTGTTCTGTACAAACATATATGGATGAAATGACAATTTCTAGTAGACTTAAGGTAAGAAGATCCAATTTACTAAAAGTCCAGTTTTTTGGCAAGCCCCAGGTCCTGATGATTCTGGATAATAGGTCCCATACTTCCTGGGGCATTATTTGGCACAGATCATTTCCTGAATTGAAAAACAAGATTTTGCATGACGTGTGTAGGTTTAATGTTCCAAGGTATAGCTTTATAAAATTATGGGAGTTTTCTGTGAATAAGAAGAAAATCATTTTTCTCTATAAAAACATCACAGAGTTAGCTTCCATGCCAACTTCCAAAGTGCATATTAACCGCCAATTCACCCCTAGCTCCAAGCAAGATGAGCAATTACGTGAGAAAGAAAAGAGTGTAGTATATGAGGAGAACAGATATATTGCTAGCATTAAGGCTTCCTATCTTTTGCTTTTCAATGCAATTATTTTAATTTCCGAAATCATACATTTATTTAGTACATATTTGTTTAATCTGAATGTTACATTTGAGTTCAGTTATAAGCTTTGTTTGTGCCACGCTATTCTTATATATCCGAGCCAATATCCAATAATATTTCTGGCGACTCCTAGAGGTTTCATTATAGAATGCCCTCTAAATGCTGTCTGAAAAGTCAATGTGGAATCCTTTGGCTGATAAAGTATTTCCATGACTGGATAATAAAAGAAACATATGTCATATTTATTAACAAAACAATTATACTGCTGAGTTATATTTAACTGATGGCCAATTAGCCGTATAAGTCAGCTATGAAAGATGACAGTTGCCCCTTTGAAATGTAAGTTTTAATTGAAACATTAGGCAAACTGCAGGTGCAGAAAAACTGCAGGTGCAGAAAAACTGCAAATGATGTGATGTCAAGGAGGAAAGTCCTAAAAATGATTACAAAATATAACAAGTTGCATCATCAAAGAGGAAAAAATGGTTGCAAGAGGTCTCCTAACATGAGCAAGTTAAAGTGATACTGTCATGGGAAACCATGTTTTCATTTAATAGTGCTGCTCCAGACTGCACTAACATCTGTTTTTTCAAAAGGGTAAATGGGTTTTTTATATTTCATTGAAATCTGGCATGGGGCTAGATGTATTGTGAATATGCCAGGTGACTCCAGTCATGTGACTTGTGATCTAATAAACTTCAGTCACTCTGTTACACTGCAAGTTGGAGTGATATCACTCCCCTCCCTTTGCCCTCCTGCAACCAATCATCAGAACAATGGGAAGGTAATTAGATAACAGCTGCCTGTAGATATAAGAACAGCACTCAATAGTAAAAATCAATGTCCCAATGAGACTCCTTCAGTTACATTGAGTAGGAGTAACAATAGCCTGTCTGAAAGCAGTTCCCTCCTGAAGTGCTGGCTCTTTCTGAAATCACAAGATCAGGCAAAATGGCCTGAGATGGCAGCCTACACACCAATATTACAACTAAACAAAATACATTTGTTGAGTTAGGAATGAAATGTTTCCTGGTAGAGTAAATTATTTGCAGTGTAAACCGTGTAATTAAGAAATATAAACTACGCCAGAAAATGATGACAGAATTATGACAAGGATGAAAAGGTGCAAGAGCTCTTTGCAAAATCTGTAAGGTGTCTAGATGAGTATGAATAAAGTCTGGGAAAGATGTAAGATCCTTTTGATTTTCTATGTGCTTCAAAAGTTATTTCAAGATGGTTTCCAACAAAGGGCAATCCAGATGAGGTACATAAGGATGAGGCAAATGTAGTCAATGACCAGCCAAAAGTCGGTGGGTGGCAAGAATCAAGGTCAGAGAAACAGGCAGTTAAAAACAAAAAGTTGAAAAGTTAAAAACCAGAACGTACACTATGACAGGCTTGAGTAGGAGCTGTGAGAAAAGTAGACATTTTGGACAAGGGTTCAATGCCAAAAATGAAGAGCCAAACCAGGGGTGAGGCTTCAAAATGATGCCCAGCATCATCAACCCCATAGTCATGAAAGAAAATCAAAAAAAGACTGTTCAGTCCTTGCTATGACTTGTTTGTTGTGTCAGAAGTCTATTTAATTTACTGTATATAAAGAAAGTCTGAAGTTTCATTGGCTCTGTCTGTTTTGTTATCCTGTAGAATCTGTAGGATTTTGTATGAACTTCCTGTTTCACATGTTGTGAAAAGCTTGTGGCGCTCGGACGATGATACTGGTTTATATGTTTAGGTTTAATGAGTATTATGAAAGGGGAAGTATCATTGGAAAATAAGTATTTTCAATCCTATTCCTGTCTACAAAGATCCTTTGACACAATAGTGCAATAAGCCAGATGAAACCACTTGTACTGATGGCTGTGCAATTAGCATTTATCCAGGCAGAATGCATGAGTGAATGAGAATATAAAAATCCTAAGTCTCTCATAACTGTATACTAATATTATATAGCCCACTAAAATTCACTCTTGCAAATAAGTTTATAATAAAAAAAAGTTCATGCTCACAGTGGATGGAACTGAGAGAGAAGACGTCTGGTTTTTGTTCCTCCAACACTTTCTTAGTTTGGAGCAGCAAGAAACAAACTGGAGCCATTTGGACAACACTTGGCTTCAATGGACAGAATAAATACAATAGACATGGAGCGCCTCACTTTAAAACATTATCTAAGTTACAGTCACACCTTTGAGAATGGGTTATCTCTCCTGAACATAAATGGTGGGGATTAGAATTCTGTGAAAATGTTAAATTGTCAAGTGGCCAGGTATAGACCTGGACTGGCCATGTGGCCATTCAGACAAATGCCCGGTGGACAGGTTCATTTAAGGTTAAATTGGCCAGGGAAGTGGAGCCACCAAATGAGAGACAGAGACAAAAAGTCAAATGGGAGCCAGAGCTAAAAATTCAAATGGGAGCTGAAGCCAAAAAGCCGAATGGGAGCAGAAAAGCCAAATAGGAGCCAAAATATGCTGAAGCATAAGCTAATGGGAAACGGGTATCTACTGCAGCTGACAATACAACAACAGAGGGAAATTCTAGCCTTGGTTTTCCGTATGTGGACCAAGGTTGTCCCTCTGGAATTTGTGGAGGACCTCATAGGAGATGATATACAGTAAATATTTGAATTGGCTTTGGAACAGTTGATTCACCAGCTCAATCCAATTGTTATTTTGATTCATAGTGCTGACCATCAATTTTTTTTAACTTGGGGGCTGGCCACCAATGTTTTTTTTTAACTTGGGGGGGCTGGCCACCAATGTTTTTTATAACTATAGGGCTTGCCAACAATGTTTTTTTTTTTAACTTGGAGGGGGACCACAAATGTTTTCTTTTTAACTTGTTGGGGACTGGCAACCAATGTTGCACATTTATATTGTATATGGGCTACTTTGATTTTTTTTCCAGCGCTGCTTTTTAGTCCCAGTCTGTTACAAATTCTCGTTCCCACTGGACAGCAGGGCAATGCGATGTAAGGGGCAAATTTACTATTACTCCCGGAAATTAGCTCGACCAAATCCGCAATTCGATAAGCATTCGACCATCGAATGCTTATCCAATTGTTTTAGGCTATCATTTTGCTCACAATACAATTTCTCGATGAATTCGTATGATCGGATACCTAGTGTAGGATTATGTCTGCTAAGGCCCAAATGACCCTAGACACCTTGCATTGACATGACTAAAAGTTTGTAATATGAATAGGAGAGGGCTGAATAGAAAGATGAGTAATGAAAAGTAGCAATAGCAATACATTTGTAGATTTATCAAGCATTTGTTTTTAGATGGGGTTCAGTAATACCCATTTGAATTGTGGATCGATTTCTCGAAAAATTCATACGATCGGTATTCGAACCGATCATTTCACGTGAATTTCATAAATCGGCCCCTAGTGTAGGATTGTTACTAGTTATGTTGACACCTACAGTAAGTGGTCTACTTGCATCCCATGCCATCCCACCAGAACTTCTTCTAAACTTCCATTCTGTTTTTATTCCTTTCTGACTTGCCCTGACTCAAGACTTCACACCAGGATTGTGTGAAAAATATAACAGTATTGTTTACAGAGGAGGTTTAATTATTCACATGAGTTCATTTCCAGTGAAGGTTATAATCTCATTTCCTTACCACACCAAGTTCAAACCAAAGTATCTGTAGGAAACCCACACAAACAAGGAAGAGGGCATGCAAACATTTCCGCGGGGCAAAACAATTTGCCCATCCCTACACGTAAACTGTACACAGATATTTCAAATCACATCTATTCAACTTAAGAAATTTACAGAAATGGCTTTTTCCAGTGTAACCAAACTGCTTGCACTCTGTGTGATACTGTAGGTTCAGTAACTTGTTTGGCTGTCCATAAGGCAAATCATTCAGTATTTCCTGCCATTACATATATGTATATGTTTGACTGGATTTTATACACATTTTATTCTTACTAACGTTTCACTTGTGAGATATATGAAAGCATTACATCTGCTAAAACATCTATAAAAATTTTATATACTGAAACATTCCCTAATAATTAAATTTTGCAGCACCCAAATGCTTCACACCTGCTACATAAATAGCATTTCACCCCTGTTACACCAATTTCTAGCTATTTTTATTGTCCCTAGTGGAATTCATACAAGGTCGCCTGCTTGAACCACATAATTACTCAAAGGCCCTCCCAATGCAAACATTTATTCAGAGCACATCCTCAAAAACTATTGGTGCAGAGAAGATCTCAACCTTAAAAAATCAATACAATAAATACCGTACATAGACAGAGTACCTCAAACACTGGGATTTAATATAAAGAAAAAAGATTTATTAAAACAATCCAACAGTGCTCTTCCTCAGGGTTTGTCTTCTGGACTTATTACATTTTTGGAGTATATAAAAATATGCAATTATATATATATTTTATATACTACAAAAATATAATGAATTTGATATAACAGCCCCATCTGCTAATATAATAGAATTGAAGCAGCTCCACCTGTTCTTCTTCTGAAACTTTCTTCCAACTGTCAGGCTGTTTGGCAGAACTGGCCACTGGAGCTGACTGACAGGTGTAGCTGTGACAATTTCATTGTATTATATTAGAAGTGAATAATGGCTAATATTGTGTACATTAGAACAACAACAAGAGCTCTCTAAGTAACCCCCTAAAGGTTTATATTGTAATCTCTTACTAGCACCTTCAGGTAACTACTGCAATGTATTTCTACTGATGGTATTTTGTGCATTTAAAGGGGCAGCTCACTATGTTAACTTTGAGTATGTTAATCCATGTTCATTATTTTCTTTATTTATACTTTTTAGATTATTTCTTTTCATCTTCTGACTCTTTCCAGCTTTCAAATGGGTATTACTGACCCCATCTAAAAACAAATGCTTGGTAAAGCTACAAATGTATTGTTATTGCTGCTTTTCGTTACTTTTCTGTTCAGGCCTCTCCTATTCATATTACATGTCATTGCAAGGTTGCTAGGGTCATTTGGGCCCTAGCAAACATATTGCTGACATTGGAAACTGGAGAACTGCTGAATAAAAAGCTAAATAAAACAAAAACCACAAATTACAAAGAATGAAAACCAATTGCAAATTTTCTCAGAATATCACTCTCTAAAGCATGCTAAAATTTTATTCAAAGGTGAACAATCCCTTTAAATCCAGCATTTTAGGCCTATTCAGCACCAATGTGTCATTCTCCTAAAGAAACATGGAGTCCATTCATGTCTCACTTTGTCACCCAAGTGAGGGTTGTCTCTAGGTTTGAGGAACACTGTGCTACAATGATTTACTCTGTAAATCTAAATACTGATAATGATAAAGACTTCTATTTCTTTTTTCCAAAAGAAATCATGACTAAGTCATGTTGCTCTTTGGATTATTTCTACTCTAACATGAAAAAGGAAAAGACACCACTCAAAAAAAATCAATCCTTTAATTGCAGGTGATGTAACACAAAGCCACATTGTTTATCAGAGTTGACTTTGGAGGGAAATATCTGCTTTGTTTCAGACTTTTACACAATATGGCTGCTCTGTGCTCGGCATGGCTCATAAAACGGAAGATTAAACATCTCAGAGGAAATTGCACTCACTTTCTCCTCGCATTCCATCAGACAGCTGCTAATCTTCAACACCAACAGAGGCAACTAAACAAATATTTATAGCAGTGTTGGGACATCGAACCATTATTACAAGATCCACAGTACATAAGATCTTATCCTGGACTTAATTAACACATACTTTTATGAGTTATTTATTGTGCATGTATTTAATGATGCCTCACAAAAGATACACTAAACATATGTTTTCCATATCACCGAGCATGACTGCATATTTATTTCAACATTGGGTGGTATTCATCTGCACTTGTGTGTGGACTTTTCCAATGTGTTAAATGTCGGTGGAACACAGATGTAGGCTTACTGTATATTGACCTTGAGTACAGTAACATAACAGATCTTAAAACATCAAGAAAACATGTTATGTTTAGTGGTAATGGAAGCAATATTCATATTCTGTGGTCTTAGTTACAACTGAAGAGCAATTAATCCGTATGTGTATGTACACACCATAAAGGCATAATTTATTTATGTATTCCCTCTCTAAATACCAACATATATCTAGAAATAGTAGCTATCACATTGCATAGCTTGGGTGAGGCATTCACCATAGGTTATTCAGGAATGCTAGGGACCAGAGATTTCAATATCATGGATCATTTTATAAGGTTCCATAAAATCTTCCAAATTCCAAATGTAATATTTATAACCTGAGTTCAGTATGAAAGGATGAAAGATCATTTATTGAAACAATTCACTCTAGGGCGTAACATTTTACAAGCATTCTGGGAAAGGGTTATCTGAACTATAGAATCCATACCGGTTTCCATCAATTTATGCTCTATAAATGGCAATGCTCATTGGCCATATGATTGTAACCAAGAGTAGAGAATCAATTATAAACAAGCATGTTTCTCAGTGAAGGATGCTCTTGTGGACATTGGTTCTGGAAGATTCAATTGTGAAGTGTTACTTGAAGAATTCAGCACTATGGTTGATGGACATCTCTTATTGTACCTATGACCGACAACGCAATTGACCCAATTTGTAATTTATTCATATTCATACTCTATTGCTATATAACTTCATCCCAATGTAACCTCCTAATGTTGATTGTAGACCAGCGGTGTCCAAACTGCGGCCCAGGATGGGTATAAATGCGGCCCGGCTTGAAATGCTTGGTTCCCAAGGAAACGTCATGTCACAAAGGATATAGGAGGAGGGAGGACTCTGTCCATTGCACGGTTAGTAATAATATAATAATAATATAATAATAATAAGGGGACATTTTGCACAACATTTTGCCTGATTTTTTCTTTAGTTTTAGATAAAATGCCAGATCAAAACTGTATTTGTCTCAACCCAGATTCCAGGGCTTCAGATATATTAATTTGCCTTCAGTATTATTTTTCCTCATTAATTGTGAATGAGGGCAAGGCACGAGGTAATAAGGGCAAATATATTGTACCCTACATAGCCCCACGCAGCTGATTAACAGCAGCATGCCAATTAAATAATAATGGTTCAAAGAATGTCAGGCTAAGGGCTGAACTCCACAGATGCATATGTTTTTGCTCAGCGCGTTGGATCGCATGCATGCATCGTCCATGGAGTTCAGCCCTTCATGGTCGGCCCCCACACATTTTCACCTCACCAAATCCGGCCCTCGTTGCAAAAAGTTTAGACACCCCTGTTGTAGACTGTAGTAGTACTCAGGGCTTTCTTGAGCAAACACACATGGATTGCTAGTCTGGTGAAACACACCTAGGATATTGAACATCTACACTTCTCTGCTGAGCTTCACAGTGGTGTAAACAACACAATCTCAAACAGAAAATATTTGAAGAATAACGTATTAATGTGGAATCTCTTACCACAGTAGAAGCGTGACCCAGGTGCTCCTGCCCCAGGCCCTCAGCTCAGGGGAGTGGACAATCCATAAATGTAACACAAACTAGTTGGTGCTGGAACTGGACCTTGCAACAAATATCTCACCCTAGTTTCTATCACAACTATTCTTTTAAATGTATTAGTGGCCCTATACTTACAGTATATTCAAAAATGTCCTTTCTGTGCCCCCAGCTAGACCATGCACCCTGGCAGATAAGAGGACTTTAATTCCTATATGTGTCACAGGGCCAAAATGTGGTATACTTGAAGAGACTAAGCTGCCTCATGCAATAGCTCATGTACATTTCTAAAGTGAGTGGCCCATTTACATTTTAAAGCAAGCAGCCCATCGGGCATTTCCCGAACCCACAGATTGCCAAACCCACAGATTGCCAAACCCACAGATTGCTAGTACCTGCCTTCTTACACAAAATAGCCCAGTTACTCTACATTGTTAAGGGACCTGAGGTGGTAAAGACTCTACTCCCCTGCATTCATACCTGGGCCTAAGCTCTCTTGTGGGTGTAGAGTTATGTTTTCTTTAACAGGAGTTCCCTTTAACCCCTTTGCAAAAACACTCCATAATATATATAATAAAAATGTGAATTGTCCTCAAAATAAAACAGACCTAGTTTAGATCATATATATTTTAATCTAGAGGCAAGAGATTGTTTCAGTGATTTAGAGTCCATCTGCCCCAAGAATTTCACCTCATTATTATCTAAAATATAGGAATATCAAAACAGCAGTGGTGCTGGACAGTATCTGGCTTGGAAACTATATTAGAAAAGCCATAACATTTTGTAGCAGTGATATTATTATTTATTATATCAAAGCAATTTCATGTTTTATTTGGATCACATTCTCTTTTGCTTTTTTTTTCTTATAACATGACAGTAATTAGCCATCGAGATGTTCCATAAATGATTCAGGGCCAAACTGTGGAATCTGCTTCTCCTCAAACCTTTTGAGATGACATCATCTTGCAGTTTATCTTAAAGGGCCCAAATAAAATAATGATGCTTTCAGGCACCAGAAAAAGGGAAAGCAAAACAAATATCAGATATCTGTTGCTCCAATAACACCATTTATAAATATGTCACAGTCTCAGGGTTAAAGACAATTTGAGGTCAGTCGTTTGAAGCTATCATATCTGCAGAAGAAGATTCCAATTTTTAAAAAATTTACAATGACAGGGCTTCAGTTGCACCTCTAAGCATAAAATGGGCTGCAAGTTCCAATGTTCCATTATTTATGGGGGAAATCAAAGTGTCTGGACTTGATGGTGACATTTAACTTACATTAATCAATATCATTATAAATTTTAGTGACTGGGCTAATTTGGAAAGTAAAAGTTCTGTGCAATAAGAGCTACAGTATACAATTCAATGTGGTGTACTCCAAATTTGATGAAAAATCCTGTTCCAAAGTGCATATAGGAAAGAACAATGACTGGGATCAAGGGACTTTCAACTTTGGAAAATTTGCAAAAAGGCATTGAAGTCAATAGGCGTGACAATATTTTACAAGCAGACAATTTTTTCTCATTCCAAATGCATCCAATTTTTTCTCATTATTTTACTAAAACAGCTTTGACCAACCTCCAATCCACAATTTTACCTTATTTATCCTTAAAGTAATTTTTTTAAATTTGCTGTGGGAAAAGACTCGATAAAATCTCAATAAAATTGTAAAAAAATTGAAACTTGCTATTTTTTCTAATCAGAAAAATTTGGACTTTAGTATTTTAATTTCCCATTGACTGCAATACAAAAAATTTGAGATTTTTACAATTTTTTTGGAAAACGGAAATAGGCCAGTTTTGCTCATAACTAATAAAACCTTTAAAATGGATATAATGGGCCACATTCAATTGTATGAGAAAGACTCACCGTGTCACCTTATTTAATTCCATATTTCCCCTTAGAGCCAAATGCAAGTCAATTAGGAAACTTCTCTCACTGTTTATGACATGAAAATGTTGTTAAATCTATGGGAAAACTGAATTAGGAAAAAAAATGTATCTACTCAAATTGAATCTCACCTATGTTATGTTATAAAAGTAACTTTTACTTGAGGTATTGAATCTGTCCAAACATGAGAAAAAATTTGGAATGATTGGTAAAATACAACCCTTAGGATTAATGCTTTAAGATTAATTTTAGCATGTTGTACTTTCAGTAAAATCTATAACCAGCAACAACTACAAATACATTTCACTCCAGACCTACAGTTTGGGGCTGATTTACTAAGGGTCGAAGTGAAAATTTGAATTTTTAAAATTTGAATTTCTAAGTAATTTTGGGCTACTTCAACTATCGAATAGTCCAAAATTCAATTTGAATTGAAAAAAAATTTGAAAACACGAATTTTGAAGTACTGGCCTTTTAAAAATCCTTCGACTTCATCTATTCCGCAGCTTAAAGCTGCTGAATTGCCATTTTAGCCTATGGGGGACCTCACAGAACTTGTCCTGAAATTTTTTCTGAGTTCTGAGAAATCGAAGGATTTTCATGAAAACGTTTGAATCATTCAGTCGAATCGAGCGATTCGAACTATTTTTTATTCGATTGAAAATGGACCTATTCGATCAAAATAGGTACATTTTCGATCGAAAAAAGCACAATACTTTGAAAAAAAACACCTACACTTATTAAACTTTAAAAAGTCCTTATTAAGAAATAACTTACCAAAACTCTGCTTGATAGGGTGAGAATCCATCGTGTGGCGCTCAATTTCTCCTCCCTATAAGGAAGGCAGGGAGGTGAAATTGAGCGCCGC
>CM044440.1:11331356-11353384 GCA_024363595.1 Xenopus borealis | reverse complement strand
GCTGTGTCAACTCAAAAAGTGTCTGCGAGCTCTAAACAATATATATGGGTGGGATTAGGACGGAATAATGTTGCCAATCTCCTGATCTGGAAAAATCTCAAATCAATTCTGATTGAAGGAAAAACACTTCACCTTTTGCCAAATCAACCTCATAAGTAATTCAAGGAGAAGGTCAACTGTGGTTTCAAATGTAACAAACAATGTAGACCTTACCTAATTTTTATTGCATTTAAAGACGCTGTCAACACTGTGGCAGCCTGTATCTGAAATCCCACGTGCGTGATACCTAGTTGATTGCATTCCATATTAAAAACACATTTTGGTACATTTCGCTGAGAATATATTGCAATATTGTAACTGGCTGTAGTTATGCAGTAGCCCATAAAATGTATTATTCCAGCATAGATCAAAACCGCAGAAATAAATAAAATGCAGACAAAATCCTTGAATTTTTATATAATACAGTTTGGGATTTCTGTTACAGGGATACTCTAGCTCTTTGGCATCCTATACTTTAACCCCCATCACTAGTGATGAGCAAATATGTCCCGTTTCACTTTACTGAAACACTTTCCAAACTGAAAAGAATTTATGAAACACATTGAAGTCAAATGCATAGTGATGGGCGAATTTATCCGGCAGGCGAATAAATTTGCTAAACGGCAGCAAAAATTCGCCAGCGAAAAAAATGAATCACGCGTCGAAAATGAAGCGACGCGCGTCAAAAACGTGCTGCGACTCGTTTAGCAAATTTTTCACGAATTTCACTGGATTTTCCCAAATTATTCGGCGAAGTGAAACGGGATAGATTCGCCCATCACTACAAATGCATTAAAGTCGATGGGCGTTTTTTCTTATGGCGACTTTTTTTTTGTCTCTGCGACAATTTTGTCTTGCCAACTTTTTTGTCCAAATGCATTAATATTGATGGGTGTTTTTTCTTATAGCAATTTCTTTGTCCCAGTGACAATTTAGGTCTTGGTCTTGGGGTAGGCAAAGTAGGCACATGACTAGGGCGTAAATCTGGGGGGGCAGGCACATACCTTCTCTGCCGCCTACCTACCCTAGTCCGGTCCCGTCTCTCATCTCTGGACTGTCAGCTCTCTTGGCTCACGCTTGCGTGTCCATTTGCGCATGCATGCCAGCATCCTTTTACGCACCTGTTTATACTTGCACCCACTAAGTCGGCGCTGCGGCCAGACAGGTTGCCTAGGGTCACTGGCCAGCCTGGCCGGCTCTGCATTAAAGTCAAAGGAGATTTTTTCTTATGGAGACTTTTTTGTTGCGGTTCATTCTTGATGCAGTTTTGAGAAAAAAAATTGCAGGTGGCAAAGTGCAAAACCATGCCTGGTGAAAAATTTTGCTCATCACTATCCATCACATATTAACCTCATTACACAAAATAGGATTTTTGAGTTTTTCTTATCTGTCCATTGTTTATATTTCATAGATACATGCTTTCAATAGTGGCAATGTATAGGGGTGCATATGCCATACCATTGCTATAAGCTTGCAAAATCTAAAAGTCTTTGCATTCTATCTTACAGGACTTGTTTTCACTGACCTGGAGGGCGAGTTGATTTAAAACCCTTACTTTTTGTACTAGGTAGCAGAAATAATATGAGCCCTCTTCCCTACACATGCAATGGTCCTCCGGTAACCAACAGGGAGTCTGGTGGTCTTGTTACATATACCTTTGCCAGGAATTATCATCTTACTCTAAACTGGCTGAAGCCCATGTGCTGCAACTGGTTCCATAGTCTAATACTGGTATAAGGTTGAACCCCATGTATGCTGGGCAGAAAAGGAAACTCGCCAGAAGTGCTGGGTTTGAATCCCAAACCCCAAACCTTCAGCTAAGGGCAGTGGAATACTATTAAAGTGGTTGTTGACCTTCAAACACTTTTTTCAATTCAATATTTGTTAGTGTTTTCCCAAAACTTTATTTCAATTTTTATTTTCAATAAAAGAATTTGGCCGGAAATTTGCCAATTTTTTCCACAAAGAGAAGCTGCACAGATTCGCCCATCACTATTGATCATCATTCATGGTGGAGCTTCCTTCAGCTGGGCACTTCATTCATGGTTATGGTAACTGGGCATATGAATATGTACATGATACATTATGAAATCCTAATCCGAGTCCAAATTATCAGCAATGCGGAGGTGGGTAGTGTCTCTTTGCTTTGGTGGTTTTTAATCTTCATATTTAGTCCGCTCACTAAATGAACCCTATGACTCGCACGTTGCATTGTCACCCAATGGTCTGCCCCATTTCTGCCATTTCAATGAAAATTCTGTCATGTTAATGTCACAGCATTATAGTTAGCTGTATTTATGAGGCAACAGCTGATATAAGATGTCGAGTTCAAGCTCCCTAAGAGACGGAATGTAATGTTAATAGTGCAGTTGAGCACCCCGCCATGTAAATATTGAGTCATCTATGGTAACATAATTCTCAAACAAGATGATATGTCATAGGAATGCAATAAACCAGACTGACACACACTCGCTGTCGCTGGTCTCTTAGACCATGGATAATGAAATCAGTGACAGAGTGGTGATCACCAGCTGGGGATTTGTGCAAAGAATATTTCTGATATTTCGTCAAATTCAGCTCTTCTTTCAGGAAATGCTTTAGCTTTATGCTTATAAGCCTTTATAAAGGGTATACATGACCTAGGAGTCACATTTAGGTGGTTACTTATTCCAAATGTATCTCATTTTTCTCTGAAATATACCGCACAGGTTGTTTCCCCTTTATTTATCAATACATTTTCCCAAAAAAATCAACCGTGAAAATTGCACAAAAATTCGAACCATATGAAATTTTTCGATTTTTGCCCTAAAACCACAAAATCTTTGGATTTTTCCACAAAACCCAGTGCAGATCAGGATATCTTCCCATTGATTTTCGGATTTGCACTTTTTCCATCCTTGGGGTATAATAAAAAAAAATGTTCACTGAAATTTAAAAGTTAAAATTAAAAATTTAAAGTAAAAAAAACTTGAATGTTTCGTATTTTTGGCATTCATTCTTTAATAAAAAAAAGAGTCAGTTAAAATTCTATGGCAGACAATCCGAAAAAGTCATGGTTTTTGAGTGACAAATTAGAATGTCACACAATTAAAATTGTCACATGATTTTGTTGCAACTTTTGCAGCATGTGCTTTTTTGTTCAGATTTTTTAGTAGGGCATTCATGGTGGGAATTTGGTTGAATTTTTTTAATAAAAATGAGGAAAATATGAGTTTTAATAATTACCTCGCTATATATTAAAGCAAAATTAAGTGTAGATAGATAGATTAAGTTTTAATGGTTTAGAAATCTTTTAACCATCATATTTTCAAAGTGCACTAAAACAGTTTATAAAAGTGAGCTGTAGTTGATATCCATCACATTTTAATTTATTTTAACTTTTAACGTATTTACATTGATTAAAATGTTCACATATCATGCCAACCCACCCAAATTTTAATATTTGCAAAATAAAGTTTTTCTTCCCACAATTTTTCCCCAATTGAATTAAAAAATAATTTAATTGAAAGATAATTTGAATTATAGAATTAAAAAATCTCTACTGATATGTCACTTTCACAATCACAATTCATAATCTAATTTTTACTAAACAGCAATAGCTGGTGAAAGCTGGGGTGATGCCAATCTTCAAGTCTCTCTTTAAAACTACATTATACCAATCCATTCTAATTTTGGTTTAAAAAGTGCTGCAGAATGACACAATCCTGCTTGATTCTCAAGTGCAGAATTATTTCCTGAAACAAAAAAAAATCGTAAAACAAAAAAAAAAGTTGAAGCTCAATGTGAAGTTTTAGCAAGAGTATGCTTGATTTCACATGCTTATTTGTGGGTGATGCTAAATCCATGTAACACGTTATTAATGTTCTGCTGCCCACCCCTGGAATCACAAGTGCAACTGAGTGGGAGTATGAAGCACTTTAATGTGGCTATATCACCATGGGGAAGTGACTTATTTCCATGTAACTTTGAAACCTTTGTATTTGCTGTGTTGGGTAATTCCTCCAAGAGGTTTTGGCATGGAAAGACAGTGGGTTTTGTGAAACGAAGATCATTTGGCTCGCAAAAGGTTATAATTATTTGCAATCATCCAGAACAGATGTCTTGCATTTAAAAACTTATATCTAAAGCATCAATGGCCAAGGCCACCTGCAGCAATGTTCTTTTTCAGATATTAACAGAGGTCTCCAGGGTTGAGGTTTGAGAACCAAATTTCAAAGCCTAGTATGGATGAGTATAGTTGCCTCTATTCAACCCTATTAAAAAATCATGTTAAACGTGATAGATAGACATTAGATAGATAGATAGATTTGATAGATAGATAGATAGATAGATAGATAGATAATAGATAGATAGATTTGATAGATGATAGATAGACAGACAAATAATAGATCAATAGATGATTGATCAATAGATAGATAGATAGATAATAGTCGACAGATTAGATAGATAGATAGATAGATAGATAGATAGATAGATAGATAGATGATAGACAGATAGATTAGATAGATAAATTATAGATAGATGATAGATAGATAAATAGATACATGATAGATATAAAATAGATAATAATTGGCAGATTAAATAGATAGAGAGACAGATTAATAGATTTGATAGATAGATTGATAGATAAATTATTGATAGATAGATAAATGGTAGCTAGTTGATAGATAGATTTGATATATATAGATACATTGATACATAGATTTGAAGATAGATAGATAGTTGAGAGATTAGATAGATAGATGATAGAAAGATAGATGATAGTTGACAGATTAGCTAGATAGAAATATGATAGATAGATTTGATAGATAATAAAATAGATAGATAGATTATACTGTAGATAGATGATAGCTAGATAGATAGATGATAGATAGATTTGATTGATTTGATTAGATAAATTATTGATAGATAGATAAATGATAGCTAGATAATAGAAAGATTTCATAGATATAGATAGATCGATAGATAGATTTGAAGATAGGCAGATGATAGTTGACAGATTAGATAGATAGATAGATGATAGAAAGATAGATGATAGTTGACAGATTAGCTAGTTAGAAATATGATAGATAATAGATAGATAGATAGATAGATAGATAGATAGATAGATGAGAGAGATATAGATAGATTGATAGATATATTTGAAGATAGACAGATGATAGTTGACAGATTAGATAGATACATAGATAGATGATAGAAAGATAGATGATAGTTGACAGATTAGATAGATAGAAATATTATAGATAAATTTGATAGATAATAGATGGATAGAGAGATAGATAGATGACAGATAGATAGATGATATACTTGATGACAGATAGAAAGACCGACAGATAAATAGATATATATATATATGATAGATAAATAGATAGATAGAGATGGATAGTAGATAGATGATAGATAGATGCTGGCTAGATAGTAGATAAATAGATAGATAGATGATAGCTAGATATATGATAGATCTATGGATGGATAGATTGCTCTTTTACATGGAATTTTATTTATAGAAGGGAGATGGATAGATTGCTCTTTTACATGGAATTCTATTTATAGAAGGGAGCAGTTACTTCTGCTGAAATCCCAGTGAAATTGTGGTGCAGAAATATCACCACCCATAGGTGCTTTCAACCAAATATAGACATCGGCCAACTGTAAAACTTGTTTCAGTTCTGCATAAAGACTACCCTTTTTTAATATAGTCTGCTGCAATCATGGTCATGTACTGCAAACATTTACAGGAACCTACCGAGCAATTTATTTTTTATATGGTTTCTTTGGTGAAGAAAACCATTTATTTGTAACTTAAAAAGCCATCTCTGAGAAACGGGTCGGATTCATGTGGTTACAAGAAAAATAGGTCTTGTCATCACCTACAAAAAGGGGCCACTTAAATCGGAAACCAGGACGTTCAATTCTTCTGTGAAATATATTTCTGCACATTGGTTGGATGGAGACACAATCTGGCTCACTGCGCTCTGTGCAAGTGATTCTGAATTTCTGTAATAACCCAATAAAAAAAATGTGGTTATCATGAGTAATCACAGCCCTTCTGTGTTTTGCATGCAGGGCCATAAATATTTTAAATACTGTCTGCATTCATATTTTCTTGTGGGGCCAGAGAAGTATATTTAGGGTCTGGTGAAATGCTGAACAGCACTTTCCTGCTCGCAACTTTATTCATACTGCACAACATCTCTATTACACCAGACGCAGATATAAATTAAACAGGCGGGCGTCTGCTTTTCCTATAAAACTAAACAGAAATATGTATTTTCTTTTCTTTTTTTTTTTTGCTTGATGACAGCAATATATTTTTTTAAATGCATCTTCAAAGTGAAAGGCAAAGGCATAAAGCATCTACGGTTTCAAGCACGATTACTAATAAAGCATATTTTAATACAGACTTGTGTTCCGGGTAATAAATTATCTTATGTCTAAGAGCTTCATCCATCAATGGATCCTGTAAGAAAACTGAGAAAACAATGCATCATGGATTACAGTTGGATACGTTGGTGTAATTGTGGATCATGTAATATTCTGCTGTATTGGGATGAAGTGGGATTAAGTGAAGCATCTGGCACAGGCATACCCTGAAAAAAATATATGCAGTGCGTTCAACAGGTGTAAACGTTTCATCCATTTGTTAAATCATTGATGTGCCAGAGCACACAGCATTACCTAGGAAATCAATCCAAATGTTGGCATCAATCCAATGTTGGCATCAACTAGGAAAACCACCTGAAACTGCCACCTGCCTTAAGCCCACTATCTTGGTCTAGCAAGCACCTGACACACATAGTCGTACCCTGAAAAAATGTTGGCATCAACTAGGAAATCCACCTGAAACTGCCACCTGTCTTCACTATCTTGGGCAGGCACATGACACACAGAGTCTTACCCTGAAAAAATGTTGATATCAGCTAGGAAATCCACCTGCCACCTGCCTTAAGCCTACTATCTTGGGCCATCGGGCACCTGACACACATAGTCGTACTCTGAAAAAATGTTACACACTACGTTCAATGGGTGCAAATGTTCCATCCATTTTTTGAATCTTTGATGTGGGCATGCCAGAGCACGTGGCATAAACAAGGAAATCCACCGGAAACTGCCACCTGCCTAAAGCCCACTATCTTGAGTCAGCAGGCACTGCCTTGTGCTGAATTCTACACAACACTTGCTACACTTTGGTACACAAAACAAGGGAGATCTTTAGTAGGTGCAAGCCCATAAAGGCAAAGGGAAAAAAATTGTCTATTGGGTTGTTAGGCCCAATAATTCTAGTTGCTTACTTGTTAACCCAGTTGGTGCTCCTCTTCTTCAAAAATGCACCACGGGTACTAATTGCAGAACCATGCACCACCATCTTCTCACTGACTTCAGCAGCTCTGCTGGGCACATTCAAAGAAATATCTGGAACATTTCTGTATTGTGCATGTGCACACCCAAACTGAAGAGAGTGCCCAGAGGAAAGAAAAAAGATCCTGATGTATTGCTAAGAAAGAAGTACCCTGGCTGCTTTATTTTATACAGAAGATGGAAACAGGTAATGGGTTTGAATGATTTTCCTTGTCCTTTAAGTGAATGCTGGTGATTTTTGCACCAAGTGTTATGACTTGTGCTAGTAAATGAGTCATTAGTTTCTTTTATATCTTGTTGCCAAAGCAAGCTTCCCTGAATTGGGAGTATGTAGCACTGATTCCCTCAAAGTTGTCTGATCCCAGTGAAGTTTAACCCTCATACCGCGCTAAATTGCATTAATTTATCAACACTGAGAAAAATTGCCTGAGGGCAGTAAACCATAGCACCCATCATTTTTTATTAACCATTTAGAAGTTTAATTGTGGTTTTGAAAACCTCTAATACCACAAAAAAATCTATAAATGGGCCGTCACGTGTTCCACTCAAGTAGGAACTTGCCATAATGTTCACTGGGACTTATCTAAAGGTCCACCAGATGCTGCTCTTGAGTGGTTTCAGAAGTATCTCCTGAGTATTTAATAAGTGGATAAAAATATGTAATATTAAATAATGTGATATTCATGGAAGTTTATAAAGGATATAAAAGGACCTTGTGGTTACAGGATGTGCTAATTTAAACCCCAAGTTTAAGGTTCCTAAAATCAGTGTTTAAAAAAAAAAACAAAAAAAAAATTGGAATTGTTTTAGAATCAACATGGATATGTGCAGTGGTGTAACTAGAATATGCGAGGCCCCCCTGCAATAAAATCTTCAGAGGGGTCCAGTGCACTCCAATCCCATGACCACTTCCTGACTCCTCCCACTTCCCACTCAGACTCTACCCACTTCCCACTCAGACTCTACCCACTTCCCACCCAGACTCTGCCCACTCCCACACCCAGACTCCGTTCACTATACGTCCCATGCCGATGCACTCTGCTTCCCTGCTGCAGGTAAAAGAACGGCTTGGGAAGGGGGGTGGGTTCTAGTTGGCTATAGAGGAAGCAAACCAGTAGTCTGAGCCTCCCTTTTCCCCAGGCCCCCCTGTGACTGCAGGGTCTGCTTCCTCTATAGTTATGCCACAGGATATGTGTTAGCTTGGTTATTGTCAGGTTTAAAGAGCTCACATTTGGAAATGGCATGACTGTATTTTAGAGCATAATGGATGATGGGTTTGGGGGTAACAGATTCTTTAATCCTATTGCTGAACATTCATTGCCTCCACTCTGAAGGCAAACACTTATTTTCTAGCAATACTGTTGCACATTGCCAAGTCACTCTTTATATTGTTATTTTACTGCCACTGAAAGGGAAAACACATCTGGAATGGATTTAAATTCAACAAATTGGGCAATTAGTACCTGAAAAAGCAATACTCCAAGATAAGAGCCACTGGAATGCTCGCAAGCACTCTGAATTATTGATCTAGATAAGGAAATTGACAATTAAACTTGATCAGTCTTCTGTTAATTTTAAAGGAGCTCCTGGGTTACCGGGGTTAGTGAAATACACTGTAAACATGCTGCAGAGATTTATAGTTCATTTACTTGCACTGGACTTTAACAAAAAGCACTTGCAGATGTGTTTATATACATATACATTATATATTGTGAATAACTTCAAGCATATTTTCGGGACACTCAATGGTAACAAGGAAAGAGAGAAGTTATATTTCATTGTCCCTGAATATGCACCAAAATATGAATGCATTTATAACAACATAATAAATAAGTTCTACATATAGGTCAATGAATTTATGAGTAGAAACTGAGCTATTCTCTAAAGGCAATGGCAAAAAGGGCCTTTTCACTGGCGTTTCGCGAATTTATTCGCCGGCGCCGAATCGCCGGAATTCGTCACTAATTTGCACCTGGACCATCACTAATAATATGCAGTGCACCTGTACTTCATAGCCTATTTCAGTGATTCCCAACCAGCCATCAACCCGTTTGATGTGGCTCCCAGCAGCCGCAAAGTAGATGCTCAGTTTTAAATTCTAGACTTAGTGGAGGCTGGTTTACTGCCAACAAGAGATTCCTGCAGGCTTGAAATCCACACGGGGCAACCCAGGGGCGAGCTGGTTTGTAAATCTGGGCCTGGGGCTACCAAATATCCAATGACAGTCAATATTTTGCACCTCCAACATTTTTTACATTTGAATGTGACTTACTGTTCAAAAAGGTTGAGGACTCCTGGTTTATTTGGTGGACAGGGAGAGAATGTATAGAAGTTTTTTAATTGCATTAGATATGCCATAAAAAGTTAAATCTACAACACTGAAGGGGGTAAAGACTATACAGACTTTCCATATAATATGGAAATATATAATATATAATAAACTCTGGTACTCTTAATTGATCAGTTAACTTGATCAGCATCTGTTTAATCAGGGAATCTATGATCTGGTCCCGGCATTTCTAAATCCTTATTCCAATCTCTAATTGAAATGGCAAGACAGAATAAGGTTTTTAGAGTTCCAGGACTGGATCATTAATTCATGGAGTTTGTTGACATCTCTGAAAATCCAGCTATTAAATTCTGTAAATATTTCAAAATAAGTTTTTTCTAAATGATTTTTAACCTTGACACATGCAGTAAATTTGTTTTAATGCCTGTGCAACACATCTGTTTTACTTAAAACTAACCAAACCCAACTCATAATGATAAAATATAAATCTCTGGCCTACTGTGACTGCGAGTTGTAACATGAACCGGACAGAAGGCTCAGTCTGAAACGTCTCCATCCACTAAAACATTCAGAGTCCATCATCTTTAAACTCAAATCCATTTTTAGGAAACAGAAAACATAAATGTGATTAAATTCCCAGTGACTGGTGTTTATTTAATATTAGCAGAGTCCTGAAGAAACTCAGCTGTTTTGATACCAGCAAAGCACATTAAACACATCAACGTAATTAGGAAATGGACTAATGTTTCTGTAAAACAAACCTGAAATAAAATTGAAATAAAATAAATAGCAGGTGAGTTACTTAACATAATCAAAGCTTTGCATACTCCAGAATGATGGAGAAATGTGGCATACACTCTTTAATGTGAGTCAAACAGATGTTTCCTTTTACTATAACTATGAAGATTCTCATTCATCCAGGTCATGGTATAGCTAACACAAGTAACCAAGATTTCCAGAATGCCAAACACAAGTAACCAAGATTCATGGTGTTACACTAGAGGCAGAAGAAACAATGGTATCATATGATGTCACATCTCTGTTTACATGTATACTTACGACAGAGGCAACTGAGACTGTAAGAAATCGTCTGCAGCAAGATAACACCCTTAATAGTAAAATGAAGCTCAATCCTAACCAAGTATGTTTGTTGTTAGATTTGTAAGGCAAGAAAATTAACCAGACACTCAAGGCCAGTGAAGCGGGGCGAACCCCTGCGTGTTTATTCCAGCGTCACTGACGCTGGAATAAACACACAGGGGTTTGCCCCGCTTCACTGGCCTTGAGTGTCTGGTTAATTTTCTTGCCTTACAGTCACTGGAGAGGTGCTGATCTCTCTTCCACACACCAGGCCCTATCATTTGGAGAGGCTGGGGAAAATAGGAAATCACTGGCTTGTTGTTAGATTTGTGCCTTAACACCACATACCTCAAGTACAAGGACCTTTTCTATAGATAGAAACATGGCTGTGCAATGGGTTCTCCAGTCTCTCCCATTGTAGCTAACTTATACATGGAGGAAGTGGAAAGGAGGGCTTCACATACTTTCCAGGGAACTACAGTACACCGAGTCACTGGTTCAGGTATGTGGATGACACTTGGGTAGTGATGGGCGAATCTCACCCGTTTCGCCGAAAAATTTGCGAATTTCCAGCGAAATTCGCGAATTGGTGAAAAAATTTGCGAAACAAGTCACGTCATTTTCGACGCGCGACTCTTTTTTTTTGGCAAATTTTTGCTGGCGAATTTTTGCTGGGAATCGCGGGAATTCGCCGCGAATTCGTCCCTGGCGAATAAATTTGCCCATCACTACACTTGGGTTAAAATCAGATCCAATGAAGTAGCGTCCTTTACAGAACACATTCATTCAGTGGACAATAACATCAAGTTCACAAGGGAAGATGTTCACAGGAACAAACTTGCTTTTTTGGATTGTTTGATATGCATCCAAGAGGGGGGGTAACTTAAAAACTGAGGTATACAGGAAACCCACTCATACGGATCAATATCTGTTGTTCGATTCCCACCATCCACTGGAACACAAACTGGGTGTCATTAGAACTCTATGCAACAGGGCAGAATATGGTCAACTAATGTAGAGTCCAAGGAAAAGGAGCATAAACATCTCAGAGGAACTTTGAAGGCATGTGGCTACCGAGACTGGGCCTTTGTCAAAACAGCAGCAACCAAGCCCAACAGGAACATCAAAAGAAATAACCACCCAGAGACACACAGTAAGCGAAACATAGTGATTCAATGAGTAGCTGGAGTGTTGGAGAAACTCAGGACAATAGTCGGCTGTCTTTCTACACCTAAAAGACCAGGGAGACTCATTTGAAGATATCAATGTCCAAATCATGAATAAAGAAGACCCCTGGTCAAATGGGCCAAAAATGCGATCCAATATTTGGGAGTGAAAATTTCAGCTCAGTTGCATATGCTATACCAAGATAACTTTATCCCCCTATTAAAAGTGCTAGAAAATAAAATATCAAATTGGAAGAAACTTAATTTAACCTGGTTTGGAAGAATCCAGGCTATCAAAATGATACTTATGCCCAAAATTTTAAACCCACTCCAAGTATTACCAGTTAAAATACCGAAAGCTTTTTTTTCATCAGTTAAATCTCTAATATCTAAATTCATTTGGTGTGATAAAACTCTGAGACAGAAGTATAACAACCTGATTAGTACAAAAGATAAAGGTGGCCTGGCCATCCCTGACGCACAGTCTTACTATAAAGCAATACATCTGACTAGGGTATTAGAATGGTACAATCAAACTGAAGGTAAAACGTGGACTTTTATTGAAAAAGCTAACTTAGATCTCCCATTAGAAAACCTTCTCTGGGTCCAGAGAATTACTGCCTTAAAATATGTTAAAAATCATCCAACCATATCCCCCACTTTAGATATATGGTTCCAGGTTAGAGAAAAATTAGAGCTCTAACCTAGACCATATATTCTCCAACCTTTGAACCTGAATCCCGAATTCCCCCCGAGTTTGGATAAAGGATACTTTGCACCATGGAATATAATTAACAATTCTCCTACTAAACTGAGCGATTTCTATAGGAAGGGAACCAGGTTGTCCTTGGCTAAGATCCAAAAGAAATGGGGAAAACACCCAAGAGATCTATGGTGCTTCAATCAATTATCACACTACCTTAAGTCAATCACACAATATGGCTGGGAGAGGAAACTCTCGGAATGGGAGAAGATTCTGGAAAGAGCTCAACCACTTAGTAGACCCTTATCCCATATCTATAAATTGTTAACTCAGACTAAAAACACCCCTCAAGCACCTTGCATAAAAAACTGGGAGAAAGAAGCTGGTATAATACTAGAAGATAAAACTTGGAGGAAAATATTTAAAGCAGTACATAAAAGTTCGGTTGCATCCAGAACTAGAGAAACAATGTACAAGTTGATCACGAGATGGTATCTTACTCCAGTCCGGTTGAACCAAATGTATCCTAATAATAGTGATATTTGCTGGAGATGTGAACTAGCTAGAGGAACATTTACCCATATTTGGATAGAATGAACAAAGCTATATGACTATTGGTCAGAGATCAGCATAGCTATAAATAAGCTAACTTCTATTGACACAAAACAATTAGACCCAATACTTATATTGTTCCACTATGACACTAAATACGACAAGATCATCACTGACAAACTTTTCCTACATCTAATTCAAGCAGCTAAGGCCATCATCCCAGGTAAATGGAATTCTAAAGTTTCTCCCACTTTCATAGACTGGCTCAAGAAAGTTGAAGATATACGCAAACTGGAGGAATTGGTTTACATTACAAGAAATGAGAGTAATAGATATTGGGAGGTTTGGAAACCATGGATAAAATTTATCCGATCTCTTAAAAAATAAAGGTTAACGGGCATACTTCATGTAGGCATAGAATCATAAAGGAGCTTTGGATGCTAATCGGACTGGAACTAAGGATTATACCACGTTAAAATGTATGCAGTAACCAAACTAAAAGCTGGGCAAGACTGAAAGGTTATATCATGTATAATGAATCAAAATGTATGTACATCGCTTTCATCACCATGTAATATATTTTTGAAGGTGGAACTCAAGGTTATGTATGTAAATATTTGCATTTACCCTCCCCACCCCCCTTTCTTGCTTTCTGTATCCCCCCCCTTCATACCCTTTTGAAAATTTACAAAATAAACAAAGATTATTGAAAAAAAAAAAAAAAGAAGACCCCTGGTTTGAAAGAGGTGATTCATGTTAAGGTGGAGAAACCATCCCTGAACAGAGGTGGGGGCTTTTAACACCACCTGTCTGTTACATGCAATGCTGTTCTAACATCTGTACCCCGGCTGTTGCAGAACTCTTCACACATCCATTCATGCAACTCTCACAAGTAACACCTGTTTTCTAGGAGTTGCGTGGCACATTGGTAATCCTTTCACAGTAATTACATAGAACCAAAACCTCTGTGAATTTCAGATGTCACCTCTCTGAAGAGTTATAATGTGTCGTTGTGATTGGATTGTTGGAAGAGTCTATGTTGCGAGAACTCCCCTACACCAGTCAGTTGAACTGAAGAAGCTGCTCGGATGAGCAGTGAAACGTCTTCATTAAAATTTCTCAGCAAGTTCAGTTGGATATGTTTTACTTTTGTAAACTGCTAAGTCTATAAATGCTAACTGCTGGTTAGTTGCTATGGGAAACTGGAGACTTTGCTTCTGTTAGTTCATAACTCCCAGAGTGCCTAGAACCTGTTGTATTGTTGCACTGGACATTATTCATGAGGAAAACCTGCTGGGGGATAGTTAAGAGGTGCATCTTAACACAAGCACTAAGGACAAAGAAAGAAGCTTGGATGGGAGTCCTGATTTGGAACTCCTGGAACATAGTAAACCTTCATGCTATTTCTGACAGACCGGTTTATATGTATTGAGTGGAAGGCCAGTTATGATAATGTAATATGGCTACAGAGTGCAATGACAAATATACATGTGTGAGTGAGGCAGTTCCTGCAAGAGGAGAAGCACCCAACCCTTTCCATCAAGTATAACGGAGCAACTTTGCACTGTTGATTCAGATGATTTGTCCAGAATTTTGAGCCGAAAACATGTAGCAGTGGAGAAAGTGATATTCTCCATTCCTTTCTTCATCTTTCTTCCTGTTTTCCTTTTATCATCTTTCCTTCTTTCTTCCTTCCTGTCTTCCCTTTATCCTCCTTCCTTCTTTCTTCCTTCCTGTCTTCTTTTTATTTTCTTTCCTTCTTTCTTCCTTCCTGTCTTCCTTTTATCATATTTCCTTCTTTCTTCCTTCCTGTCTTCCATTTATCTAACTTCCTTCTTTCTTCCTGTCTTCCTTTTATCTTCCTTCCTTCTTTCTTCCTGTCTTCCGTTTATCTTGCTTCTTCCTTCTTTCTTCCTTCCTGTCTGCCTTTTATCTTCCTTCCTTCTTTCTTTCTTCCTTCCTGTCTTCCTTCCTTCCTCCCTCCTGTCTTCCTTTTATCTTCCTCCCTCCCTCCCTCCCTCCCTCCCTCCCTTCCTTCCTTCCTTCCTCCCTTCATTCCTTTCTTGCCATGAACAAAAGAGGTAAGATAAATGTCGTTAAGGTGTCAGTATTAAAATGTACACATAGTTCATGTCCAAATAGATAATCAAGGTGCTCACTGTTAGTGCTGCCTGAATACACCCATACACAGTCAATACAAAGGATATTCTTGAGCAGAAAAAGGTGGCAAAGGTGGTACTGCTTGTTTGCAACTTCACCAAAGGAGCACACCTTTTATGAATGGTCACCTTTAGTCACAAGACTTCCCTGCATTTATGTATTCCAGACAGGGTGGACTGGACTGGTGGCTGGTGGGACACTGGGAAAACACCTGGTGGTCCCTGGCTCTTGTGGGACCCCATTGGCCCAGACCAACTCCCTGCTAAACCTCACTTGTACAGCACATATACCAAATGCTGGAAAAGGCCTCAATTCACACTGGTGCTCCGTCACTGGCAACCACAGGATAAATCATCAAATACAAGGTAACAGGTAACACAACATGTTACGGGCAACACGGGCCCTTTATCACACGACAAAGGGCCCGTGTTGCCCGAAACATGTCGTTTGGTGGCACAATAAAGGCAAAATAGCAGGTATTCTGCTTGTGACTTGTTCCCTCATTCACATCCCTGCTAAACCTGTCTATGATCCCCTGACCTTTGATATCACATTTATTTCTTATTTTTAAGCAACTTGTTGACCCTGTGAAATCAAAATACCATTTACAATGCAGGGAGATTATATGCACTTCTAATTAGTGATGATGGGAAAATTATTTGTTTTAAAACCACTTAAGAGTTGCTTTGCTAAATATCTTATATTTAACACCCTTAATCCAAGGCTCAAAATCCTTTAATGATGTCACAAAAATGTTCAGATAGAACACTCCTGCAAGATGATAGCTAGGATCTCAGCCATAAAGCAGAACAGGACTGAAAGGTTTTAAATGATAGAACTGTTAATGACAATAAAAATTCCAGGATTAAATTGGTTTGTGGGGTCAGTGACCCTGAACAAGAAGGTAAGTTTAAGATAAATAGTTGCTCAGGTTTTCTTCAATAATCTGAACACTTGCTGTTCCTGAAGAAGGAAAATTAGATAGTAAGCTCTTTTAGGGCAGGAAATTGTGTAAATGGAAGTATATTTTTTTATAAAATACTGCATTGTATGTTAAACAATAAAAAAAACATAATAACAATGGTGAATTTAGTTTAGCAGAGCAAAATAAAGTTATTTTGCATAAAAAAAAGCAATACAAGCCAACACATCTGTTCTCTCTGAAATATAATAGGACATTCAAATGTGAATTCTAATTGTTTTTTGGGGATTAAACATTTTATCTATATTGGCCATGCCTCTGCAAGTCCATAAAGCACAATGTTGCAAATAAACCAATATGCATAAACTCAATCCCTACCAGAGATTTTATTTAACCACAATTAATAGTAAAGTCCATAAGATGCTATTCTGAGGGCAGACAGCAGGACAATAATTACTTCCTTCATTCCTCCCTCCCTTCATTCCTTCCTTGCCATGAACAAAAGAGGTAAGATAAATGTCATGTGTCAGTATATGGACAAACAAAATCTATATTTTGAAGAGCTGCTGATTTAGCTGGTTTTGGGATGTGTTCTATCCAAATGTTTTGCCATTTCAGTGATTCAATGTTTCTCAAAATCGGGCCTGGTCAATCTGGGGCCACTAAAGTGGCTTAGCCTGAAGTCCATATAGTGTAAACTTTAGGAAGCATGCTTCTGCTATATACTTTATGCTCCTAGATGCATTTGATTGAATAGGAAGACCCATAAATTCGAATTTTCCTCCAAAATTAAACTCAAATGTCAGGAAGGAAATAAACATCTTCGAAAGGGTCAACTAACCTCTGCCATTGACTTGTACATGAACTCGGCAGGTTTTAGATTGTGAAGTATCGAATTAGAACTTTTTCCATGGCTGAGGTGTGATAAATGTCACGTTCGAATTCAAATTCGTGTTGGTGGCTTTAAGTTTGAAAATTGTGAGTTTTTGACCCCCCCCCAAAAAAATCAAAAATTTTAATTCGATTTTATTTATATGTTAAAGGAACTATAGTATGGTTAAACAACTAAAACATCTATGGCCATTAACTTAAATGGCCAACAACCAATAATTAGGTTAAATTAACTAGTCGCCTTTAAGAGAGAGATGTATGAGTGATTTTTTTTCAGCAGATATAGATTTGCAGCAAAATTTTGAATTAGAATTTCACGAGCATGACAAAGTGCTGCCAAATGATTCCAATGCAGTTGGTGCAAGAAAGAAAAAACTAAAGTTTGGGGCAATTTCATTTATCATTAGTTGATATTGGTCACTACACCAAGGGCAAAGTTTATATTGTGTCTTTGGTGAAGCATAAATGAATTAACCTCCTGAATATCAATACATATGCCTAAATGGGAAATAAACAATATTGTGTAGTCGATTGTATTTGTATGAAGGCTGAGGTGTTCCTAGAGGCTTATGGGCTGATTTACTATTGTGCAAATATTCATTTTACTGTGAATCAATTTTTTTTGCACTACAATTCACAAATTGAAATGAGGTTTTCCAAAACTCAAATGTTCTATCTTCCTTAAGAGCAAAAAAAATTGAAAAACTCAAATGCAAAGCTTTAGCATCTAATAGCTCGTGAGTATATGTAGAATATGGAAAAAATGTTAAAGAAAACTTCTAGTTTCTTGAATTTTTCGAATTTGTTTGAGTGTTTGTAGACTGTTTGAAAATGATGAGTACAATAAAAACACAATGCATTCAAGTTGTTTTTTTACTTTTCAAATTGTTGAATTCTGAACATTCACAAATTAAAATGTTGAGAAATAGGTTTCTTCTCCTGTGTATATTCTATTTACATGTGTTTATTCCCTGCACTCTTATTTTCTTACCGCCCATGCATAGAGTCATTAGTAGTCAATGACAATTCCTATTTTGGAAAAGAAGAACAAGCAAACTCCACTTAGAAGGTACCTGATTTTGAACTGAACTGAATATTCGCAATTTGCCATATTTAAAAAGCTCTTATGGACATTCTTAGGGCAAAAAAAATTGGCAATACTGTTTGTACATCAAGTGGGTTATTTGTCAAAGGTCCAAATTTCTAAGTTATGTGAAACTTTTTAACTCTTATAAATTCAAATGTACTCACAACTTGCAATAGTAGGTTATTAATGAAAAAGCTCAAACGTCTAACATTCAATCAAATAGGAATGACCTGAAAATTCTAATACAATTTGAATGGAATTGAGTTTTCCTCCAAAAAACAAACTTGAATGTCAGGAAGGCTATTAACATCTTCAAATGGTTCAACTAACCTCTGCTATTGACTTCTACATGAACTCAGCAGGTTTTACGTCGCGAAGTATCGAACTAGAACTAGAATTGGAATTTAGAATTTCGAGGGTCAAGATGTGAAAAATCTCACATTCTAATTCAAATTTGAGTTGGTTGTTTTAAATTCAAAATTGTGAGTTTTGACCAAAAAAAGTTCAAATCCGAATATACACCAGTGTTATCAAGCTTTCTAAGTATAACCATGCTCAGGGCAAATATATTCACTGTGCAAATCATTATGCCCTGCCCAATTGTCTTCGGTAATATATTAGTTTGTAGCAAATGAGAATTTAAATAGATTCCATCAGTGTCATCCTCCAGGTGACTCCACCGTGCATCCATTTATCAGCAATTACTGACCCCATTAAAGAAAGTATCTACTACGTCAGAGGAACTGTGTGTGTATGATATATAGCCCAGCTCATGGTAGGACGGGGATACTGATGTTGTACAGTATTTCAAAGGATGCTGAAAATGTCTTATCATTTTACATGGAGTCAGTAAAGTAAAAAAATAAATAAAATTCAGGTGTTATACGGCCAATATATGATTTACTTGACCCTCCACAGGAAAGGAAGACAGCAGAAATCTCATTAATTCCTCAGGTCATACTGGAATACATTAATTTGGTTTGGAAGGAGAGTAAGTGGAGCTTTCCCAGACAGAGACCAAAAATTATGAATTCTCTAAAGCCGATGAAAAGTATGTCCAAATCACTTACTCCATAAATCAAAATGACTCTCTCACTAGAAGGATAACGTGCTAAATTGGGAAATGGGGGGGGGGGTATGGAACTCTGTGTACTTATTGGACACAAAATAAAGCTATATTTTATTTCAGAACATTAACTAAACCTAGCATTTCTTCGCCAACTTGTCAAGATTTTATAAGAACGAGTCGCAATCAATCTTCTTTTTTTTCTCAGCAAACACAAGTTTTATTATTCTCCTGATATTTCACCGCATCATTATCTTTCTACATATTTTCCTATCTTGCAACATGCAAACGCAAGTAAATCTTTAAAAAAAGGGATTGGTTGTTTGAGGCAAGATTTTTTTTAAAAAAAATGTAACATTGAAATAAAAAAAAGGGAAATTAAAGATGAAATAAAAAATGACAACAAATTACCTTGAGAGATAAATTTGCCTCAGATACACTCAAAAACAAGGAACGAAAAACTCTTTGGCTGGAAAAAGACTGAGAAAGGAAGATATTTTAGGAAAACAATAATTTCTCAAAAACACAGTTATTATGATAAAATGGGTTGGCTTTTTAAACTGGAAAACACAAATTTTTCAGAGAAAAAAAACTCTAATGTTCCATGATTTATTAAACCCTGATGGGGTTAAATGTCAGAATACAAAAGTATTCCATCTCAAACTTGCTGAATAGTGATAGGCGAATTTATTTGCCTGGCAATTCGCTGCTGGCTAATAAATTTGCAAAATGCCCACGATGCCTGTCAAAAATGTGCGCCAGCATCCAAAACAAGAAGCTGGCTAAGTTTCACAAATTTTTCACCGGTTCATGAATTTTCGTGAAAAATTCAGTGAAACACCCCAGATTCGCCCATCACTATTGCTGAAGTCATGTAGAATTCAATGGCAGATGCCCCCAAATATGAAAAAAAATTGTACAATCTGGATTTTTTTTTACAATTTTATCAAGTTTTTCCCGCACTACATTTTGTGTGAAAATGTATTGATAAATACATAAAAAAATACAAGGGAATTTGGCAGAAGTGGTTTTAACAAAATAGTGAGAAATCTTCAGAGTTTGATAAATAGTCCCCACTTTGAGTTTTAAAGGAGAATCCAACCCCTACCATAAAAAACCCTATCCTCCTTCCTCCTCCCCTCCAGTCTAGCTGCCTCCCTGGGCAAATGCCCCTTATTTTTAACTTACCCCTCAGTGCAAATTCTATCATCGGGAGTTCACAGACGCCATCTTCTTTTCTTTGGTCTTCTTCAGAATCTGAGTGGAGTTTTGGCGCCGGAAATTTATTCTAACTGTGCATGCCCCGAAAACGCCATTCTGCTTCCGAAGAAAAGAAGATGCCGCCCATGAACTAACGAGGACAGAACTGCACCGAGGGGTAAGTAAACAGTTAGGGACATTTGCCTAGGGGACAGCTAGACTGGAGGAGAGGGGGTCTACATAGGAAAGGCTTTTTAATGGTAGGGGTTGAACTCTCCTTTAAAGAAATATCCAGAAACTGCATATTTGTAGAGATTATTGAAAAAAAAATCTGAATGTTAGAAAATAGACCCCTTAATTTCATTTAAATTGTTGAATTGATTTTTTTTTAACTGAATCTGAATAAACAGTGTCTCCATTAGTTTGAGGTGATTACATTGCTGAAAACTCATTACCCGAGCATTTAACTTGCCCTAATTCAGAGAGCAGCAATATATCAAGTTAAAAGTTCAGAGGTTGGGCTAAGTATAGATATTCTAATTTGCCGAATGCCAGAATGATTTGCACCTCTGTCATGCGTTAAAACCTTTTCATTATATTGATGGCACTTGACTATATACAAACAGAGCATTCCATACATTGCCCAAGAATCACTGATGTAGTCTGCGGAAGATCCTGGGATAACATGAATAATTGTAATGATTATTATGCTTCTCTTTTGTGCTCAGTTTATGTTACAGGAAAGGGAAGAAAATTCTATCTGGACTGAAGAAAAGGGTTGATGCAAAAGCAATTCATCTTTCTAATAGTCCACTAAAGGAAACATCTCATTTTTATGAGCAGAATGAATTACCTGCAGGCAGAGGTTATCATAGCCCAGTGATGATGGTGCATTAGTGCTTTTAAGATATTCACAACAGCTCTCTCTCTATCAGCAACAATCTGCTAAAGTGAGGGAAAATGAATATTTATTAGGAATGCACCAAATCCAGTATTCAGGGATTCGGCCTTTTTCAGCAGTATTTGGATTCGGCCGAATCCCTGTGTCTTGCCGAACCGAATCCAATTCCTAATTTGCATGTGTAAATTATGGTCAGGAAGGGAAATCATGTAACTTTTCATCACAGAAAAAGGAAGTAAAACTTTTGTTCCCACTTTTCCTTTCCAGACCCTAATTTGCATATGCAAATTACAATTCGGTTCAGTATTCGGAGGAATCATGGGATCCATTATCCAGAAACACATTATCCAGAAAGCTCCAAATTACAGGAAGCCCATTTCCCATAGAGTCCATTTTATCCAAATGTTTTAAAATGAATTCCTTTTTATCTGTAATAACAAAACATTACCCTGTACTTGATTCAAATTAAATTATATTTATTTCATTTTTACATGATTTTCTAGTAAAAGTTCCAAATTATGGAAAGATCCTATATCTGTGTATCCTGTGCTTGAATTGCTGTCCCTATGGCTACACAGCCGCTTGCTTATATAAACTATAGTAGTACTTATC
>CM044440.1:11316325-11326968 GCA_024363595.1 Xenopus borealis | reverse complement strand
GAAGACATTTTCATGAAACCTGATTTCTCTTGCAAATGTTGACCCAAAAGTCTGGTTAAAGGAGCTGCAAGTAATGATGAATTTTAAGATTTGTTACATCTTCCACTTTTAAAACATTGTTAATTTCTAAATTTCCCCTCTGAAGTCTGAAATCATTTTTAAAAAATGGTGTTTTTGCAGCAACTGTCTTGAATTTTATTTTTCCTGATCGGCGACCTACATGCGCAATGTTATTTTCTTGTATTAAGCCTTGTCCGTTCTTTTGTTGTCCATTATATCCGACATTATTTTGCAGATAATTATCCCACAGGCAAGTTATTACTTTGCATGATTTTGTGTCACCTGCAAAAGTTCTGACATTGCTGTCAACACCCAATTCAAGGTCATGAAAGGGGAACTAACACCTTAAAATATAAATAGGATTATATATGTTTAAATATCCGGTAGTCTTATCCTGTAGCACTTAATGCTAGATCCATCAAATCACATTTTCTTCTCTGCGTTGTCTATAGAAAGGCATGCTCCTGTTATATTGATCCAGGGAACCTTTATTTCTTTATTTTTCTCATAAAGAGATTTCTGTTTTTGGCTCACTAAAATCACTCAGACAGCACATTTTTACTGCCATTGGATCACTTATTGCTTCTAGGAGTCTCAGAATTGGCTCAATATTTATTTTCCATGAAGACTGAGGTGGCAAATATGTGCTTTAAAGGAGAAATGAGTGACAGTCACAGTCTACAGTGGCGTAACTGGGATGCCCCCGATTCCCCTTCAAAAAAATATTCATAGGGGCCTTCCCATCCTTCTGTCCACTTTCTGTCCAGCCTCCACCCAGCCCACATCCCACCTCCTACCCACTCTGCATAACTCTGCCCACTCCCACCTTTCCTAGCTGCTGGTAAGAGATTGGGTGGGGAGGAGGATTTTTTTATTAGCTACAGAGGAAGCAGCGGTCTGCTTTAGGACATGGCAATCAGTGTTACTTTCAATGTCCTGTCCGGATTTCCTAATTTGGAAATCCAGACAGGAAGGTTTCACCCAGACAGCCCAATATTTGGAAGGAAATCTGGACAGGTGGCACCCCTAAGTGATACCTGTGTTGGCAATGATGGGTGTGACAGGGGTGTCTTCAGGTCTAGTCCAAGTATAATAAGCAGACATTTGATTGGATTCTATGGGTTATTGGACTAGAACGGTGATCCCCAACCAGTTGATCATGAGTAACATGTTGCTCACCAACCCCTTGGATGTTGCTCCCAGTGTGCTCAAAGCGCAAGCTTATATTTGAATTCCATGCTTGGGGGCAAGTTTTGTGTGCATAAAACCAGGTATAATGCCAAATAGACCCTCTTGTAGGCTTCCAGTCCACATACAGGCTACCAAATACCCAATAGCAGCCCTTATCTGGCATTCCCAGGAACATTTTTCATGCTTTTGTTGCTCCTCAACTCTTTTACATTTGAATGTGGCTCACCGGTAAAAAAAGGTTGGGGATCCCTGGACTAGAACAAACCTCAGCTCTGTACTACAGAACCCAATGTATATGTTCATTGATGACCCAATTGTAAGATATTACATTGCATCTTAGAACTTCGTGAAGTACGTGATGTAGACGCTGCCATGGGTATGAGTGAGGCTGCTACTCTCCGCAGTTCATTCAGGGACTAAATTAAATTTTAATGTCCTGATGGATTGGTATGTAGAAGTACTTGAAAGTCTGTGCCAGGTGGCAGCTGGGGCCAATAGAACATACATTTTTATTATTTCATAATTTCTGGAACAATCAGTTCTGAGTGATTCCAGCCATGCCCTGTAATAAGCACGTTCGGCGTTTGTGGCAAGTTCATAAAGTAACGCAAGTTCACAAGACCTTTTTGGTAAAGATCATGAATCAAACAGGACTGACAAGAAATATAAAATGTTTTAGCTATCGTAAAGTAAAGGTTAAAAATATATGCGCTCTACTGATTATTACTGAATTATTTAATTGCTAAAAAATATTCATGGTCTCTACTGAATATAACTGAATTATAATACAGTTTCGGGACCTGTTATCCAAATTGCTTGGAAACTGGATAACAGATCTTCCCATAAAATGGGTCTCCTCACCTTAAGTCTACTAAAAATCATTTAAGCATTTAATAAACCCATTAGGATTTTTTTTCCACCAAAAAGGATTCATTTTATATTAACTGGGATCAAGTACCAGGTACTGTTTTGTTATTACAGAGAAAAAGGGAATATATTTTAAAATTAAAAATGATTATAAAAAAATGGAATCAATGGGAGATGACCTTCCTGTAATTCAAAGCTTTAATTGACACCAGAACTTGAATGTATGTACTTTTAGAGGTTTTTGAAACCACTAATAATTTCAATGAAAATCATTGAAAGATCTGAAGATAAAATGCACAAATGAAAAACAAAAACACACAGAACAATCCACCAAAAATGTGGAAACCTCTAAAAATGTTAGCTTTTTGGGCAATTGATAGCAAAAAAAAAATCCAAGAACCCCCATAAATTTGAATGGCTTAAAAATGGTACAATCAGATCAGCACAGCTCCCATTGACTTCTTTAGGACCTTGATTGATTTTACCAAAGTTTTATATGAGAGCTGATTTTAAAAATTCAAATGTTAGTATACGTATATTTTTCAGACCCAAACATACCTTGTTAATAATGTAGCTTTCCTTTGCTGACAGTGTTGACATATTTGTAGCTGTAATCATCATTTTGTTTTAACTGTCCATAAAGTTAAATCAGTAGGTTAAAGACTTCAGCAGTCTTATGAGCAAAGCAGCTGAGGATGAAGTGCTAGTGACAGCTGAGAAACCAAGTCTCCACCAGACAATATATTTTAGTGTCGGTATGGTGTGCTTCAAACCATATGTGTACTTAATGAGAACAGTAGTGTGCTTGTGTCTGCCCTCTTATGCGGCAGCTAGAGGAGAGACAATACAGAGAGGACACTGTCTACTGACCAGACCCGAATAAAGATTTCTCTCTGTAGGAGAGAGATGTTGGAAACCACTTGCCTGAACTGGATTCCCAGAAAAAAATTGGAAAATAATATATTTTGGTATGAGCAATACTCTATGTCTGAGAGATGTTTAGTCCTAAAGTTATTTCTAAGGTGAAACCCCCTAAGGCAGGAGCTGACATCATCATGCCCACACCAGAAAGGATGGTGCCAGTGTAGTAGGTGTTTGACACAAACTTTGGGCATTTAACTTTCCCACACTGACGCCAATGCCCTTGCCACATTATTTTGTTTCTGAGTACTCTATGAACTCTCTTCTACAGATTCTTGGGTTGTAAAAGTGCACAGCTTGTTTCTGGATTCCTATTCTCAAACTCATATATGTTTCCTGATTTTTGTCCTGAACTTTGTCTGCATTACTAGTCTGTCTGTTCCTAGTTCCAGCCTTGCCTATTCTCAATGCCATCCTTACCTATCTTGCCTGCTCCAAATAAAACCAAAGGTCTGTACTACTTGTACCCAGTACCAGTCTTGCTTATTCCCAAGTATCAAATACCCGCTGATTCCTTATTGAATACAGTTTGAAGTAAATTGGCCCTCCTGAAAGTAATTCTGGGTAAAACAGGGAAGCATCCTGGCATTTTCTTGGAATTTGCCCCCAATGCTCCGATTCCATTCAGTCTTTGTGCATATAAGGTGGGCTTAGGGTGATCAAAAATCCCACTAATATGAGAACAAGAAGCAAGGCATGGTGAACCTCATCCATCTGGAGTATCTCCATAGAAGATACCAGGGGCATCCATCTGGAGTATCTCTACAGAAGATACCAGGGGCATATCTACAGAGGAATAAGAAAAAGAATATGAGTTGATCTTCAAAGGTAACACCTATAAAAGTCCAGGATGGAAAGTGCAAATTTTTAAGGCCTACTTTTGATCACGCTGCCTTGACCACACCCAATAATTCAATGTAGTAGAAAACAGAAGATAAATAGAAGATTTCAGCGACTTAAGAAAACACAGCACCATGTGTGAATAGGTGCAGGCAACTTTACAGTTTAGCGGGTGCAAGACATGGATAAGCAATTCAGGGAGATTAGTTGACCCAAAGAAGCACCTGGCGACTAATCTCCATGAATCTTCCCATGTGGACTAGCCTTTACTTAGCTACTCTTACTTCTGTGAAGGCAAAAGCAGATCCCTTACAGCAAAACGTGGTAGTAAAATGTAGCAAGGGTGGACAAAAATACAGAGACATGACCAATAATCAATAACTTTAGGTGTGGACTGCTCCCCCACCAAAACAGGCACTAATGGGACCACTAAACAAGGAGCCTGGAATGAGATACTCTGGTCCTTTGGATAGACTTATGTATGAAGAACAACAGAAGATTTCCAAATTCACTGTTCTAGAATAGTCTCTCAGTTTATGATTGAGAGTCCCTGGATTTATTATTTCAAAAACTGCTCCTAACAATAATTCCATAATTCTTTGTTGGTGGGCCGCCATCTTGGAGGCAGTATAAACACCCTTCTCTTCACATGGTGGGACACACCCTATGTGTGTTTAACTGTGTGTCCTCTGTAATTTGTCTGTCATTGTCAGCAAGTCAATGGCATCAAATTTATTTCATAGGGGCAAAAACTTGATGATGCCACCCATCTATAAAGCTAGAAGTGCTTTATGAGACAAATGTTTCTGCAGATGTTCCTTTATTCAGGACTTTCCTTTTCCCTTAAAATAAAGTTGTGTCTCCATGGTATGAACTATTTCCTTTCAGAAATGTAGAAATTATTGAATTCTGCAATGATCCTTTTGCCATTCCAGTTGACAATGTCTATCCCTATGCAAAGATGAAAAACAAAATCCGGCATGCAGATATAGCCACAGAATGTCAGTGCACAGCAGGATTCAAGAATTATGCTTCAGCTGCAAATTTCTAACATCCCTAATAATAAAATAGTTGCCTTATTCAATTATGTGAGGTCAGTTGTCAATGACATCTCTGAGGAGCAGAAGGGAAAGGTGTGCAATTTTTGGCCAAGTAGATGCGGGAGCCTTAGGTACTTGGATTTCCCTATACAGTAAAATAAATGAATTCATTATGTTTTACTTCTCTCTGTCTTGAAAGCTGTAATGGAAAAGGTGTGAGTGACACGATCAAGCTGACAGAGCAGGAACATACTTTGAATATTATTCTTGCATACAAATATTAAGGCTGTAGGGTGTGTCCCACCATGTGAACCTGTGCAGTGTGCAGTTTTCCTTCAACAGTCTATAGACATGGAAACTCATTTCATGAATTTTATGACTTTTTTTTAAAAGTGAGAAAATCTTCTGACCCGTAATAATTTAAGTGGGCAAAAGACAAAACTGGCTTTCAACGATGCATGAATATTAGAGTGCTCTGAATATCTCAATTATTGGAAAATGTCATTTTTTCCATATACTGAGTTGACTATTTTAATTGCGTGTTTGCCTGTTTTTCTTTTTTAATATAATTTAAAAAACATATGGGGTTAGAGAGAGAAAAAATGTGTTCACTTGACTGGATTTCATTGAAATCATCATAATTTTGTATTTAACATATTGAAATATTTAACTGCCCCCCTCTCCCTCTTTAGTCCTCAAAGGGCTTTAAAGGAAGTGAAATGTTATATAATATAGCTATAGAGGTGTCAGTTTTTATGCCTGAGTTTTGGGCTAGAATTGTTATTGAAAATATGTTTGCCTGCATTACGCATACAGTATGTAACCCTCTCATGATTCAGCAGATGCTGGTAGTTGTAGTGCAACATCTGGTGTCCAGTAGGTTGGACAACACTGTCCCACAGGCCAAGGGGCTGAATGGAGGACTATGATCGAATAGAAGCTGTTACTATGTATACAGAATCAAACCAGATCCAACACAGTTTTATTAAGTATAACAGACAAATGCACAATTTTAGAACGCATGGCCCTTTTTAAGTTGATAATCACCATTCACGGAAGTTACCCTTATGTATGAGATGGGATTACCTTCACTTTTTCCCCCCTCAGTGCTAAGTAAGCATATTGGCCAGGTCAGTGATTAATTTTCACTGAGAACTCTATACAGTATATCTAAAGTGTTTTATTTAACCTTCCTATGGTGAAAATACCCAGAAATGTAGAATCTACACTATATTACTTTGGTGCCAATGCCTAAGATTCTACAACATTTAATGAATCAGTAGTATGATTGGAAGTAAGCTTTTGTGGGAACCTAGCTATAATGGTTTCACATGATGGAATTGGTTTGTGGGACATGATTAGCTTTTCTACTAGATGAAGGCTGCTATAGAACTGGGGACCTGGATATAATGGGTATTACCAGTTTGAATAAACTCTTGGGAATTGTGGGACAATTCCCTTTTCTCCTAGATGTAGGTTGAAAACTTGAAACCTGGATATAATGGGTATTGCCTGTTAAAATAGTTTTTTAGGAAATGTGGCACGTGGTTAACTTTTCTCCTAGATGAGGGTTGGTATAGAACTTCTAACCTGGATATAATGGGTATTACCAGCTGGAATACACTCATGGGAATTTTGGGACAATTTCCATCTCTCGTAGATGTACTGTAGGTTGGTATAGAACAGGGAACCTGGATATGAACTGTTGGAAACTGTGGGACACGACTGCCTTTTCTCCTAGATGGAGGTTGCTATAGAACTGGGGTTCTGGTTAAGATGGGTATCACCAGTCGAAATAGACTTTTGTAAAGTGTGGGGCATGATTGCATTGATGGTTTCACATGATAGAATAGGTTTGTGGGACATGATTGCCTTTTTACCTAGATGCAGGTTGCTATGAAACAGGGAACTGGGATATATGATGAGTATCATCATTTAGCGTAGGCTTTTGGGAACTGTGGGACATGATTAACTTTTCTACTATTGGATGGTTACTATAGAACTGGGGACCTGCATATGATGGATATCACCAGTTAAAATAGATTTTTGGAAACTATGGGTCATGATTGCGTTTTTTTCTGGATGAAGGTTGCTATAGAATTGCGAACCTGGCTATGATGGATATCACCAGTTGGAATAAACTCTTAAAAACAGTGGTTCATGATTGCCTTTTCTCCTAGACAGAGGTTGCTATAGAACTGGGGTCCTGGATATGATGGGTATCACCAGTCGAAATAGACTTTTGGAAAGTATGGGACTTGATTGCATTCTCCTAAATGAATGTTGCTATAAGATTGGGGACCTGTGTATGATGGGTGTCCCCAGTTGGAATACATTTTTGAAAACTGCATGTCATGATTGCCTTTTCTCCTCAATGAAGGTTGCTATAGAACAGGGGACCTGGATTTGATGTGTATCACCAGTTGGAAAAAAATATTGGGAACTGTGGGACATGATTACCTTTTCTCCTAGATGTAAGTTGCTATAGAACAAAGAACCCAGATATGACAGGCCAATAGTGATGGGTGAATCTCCCGAGATTCGCTTCGCCGAAAAATTCGCGAATTTCCAGAGAAATTCGCGAATTAGCGAAAAATTTTCTAAACGAGTCGTGGCATGCTTTTGACGCGCGTCGCGTCAACTTTGGCGCGTCGCGTTATTTTTGACGCGCGTCGCGTCAACTTTGGCGCGTCGCGTTGTTTTCGGCGCACGTCGCGTCAAAAACGACGCAAGACTCGTTTTTCGCGGATTTATTCGCCAGCGGCGAATCACGGGAATTCGCCCATCACTACAGGCCAACTGTAAGAACCCTTTTGGAAGTTCAGGCAGGCAGTGGCGTAACTACTCGCTGGTGGGTCCTGGTGCGTGCAGGATTGGCACCCGGGCCCTTCTATCGGGCTCTCCCCCTATGAATTGCATATTGGAGTTCTCCTAGCCTGGCCAGGCCCCGAGAGGGATCCGACCCTGGTGCAATTGCACCCCTGGTAGTTACGCCATTGCATGCAGGACAATTATCTCAAACACAAGGTCAGAGTTACACTGGATTGGTTTAAGAACAAAAGGTAAATATCCTCCTATGGCCTAGTCATGGACCTGATCACAATCTAACTGAAATTCTATAACAACTGTGGTTCTTAAGCATAACTCAACCCTAACTAACATGCTAATTATGCTAAGTATGTAATTTAACAGCAAAGTGTTATTTTCAACACTTTCCTCTTATATTTGTTCTTTGCTTCTAGTAAGTATGTTTTGCCCATTAACCACTTGGAACGAACACCGTGGCAGTCTACTGTCAGCCACTAAAGTATATGATACCACTTATAATATATAGTTGGATCCATGACACCCTGAGGAAGATTAAATAACTAAAAAGAACTTGGGATGATGGGAGTTAAGTAGTAACAGGAGGCCTGAAGGCTTGGAGATCCCAGCTGCAATCCATTCTGAGATAGAACTTACAGCATTTTACAACCTGAAGATTCTTTAAACTCCAGTGTTGAGAAACAGTGAAGAATGTAATAACAATTCTTCAATAATTTAAAAAGAAACCAAAGTTACATAATATGAAATGGGACTGTATGTCTAAGACATGTGTTATGGTGTTACCTTCTATTTATTTTCATTTTCTTTATAACAGGATTGGGTTTCTGAGGAAGTGGTGGCTGCAGGTTCAGAAGAAGAAATTAATATGAAACAGAATATGTTCTCTGAGCAACGGTTCATCTGCTGGGTATTTCAGACTGTTCTTAAAAATAACATATTTTGAATTCTTAAAATACACCGTGTATATAAAGTAGGCTTGACGTGTTTGCTTAATCATTTAGAAATGTATAGTGATGAAATAGAACTGGGAAGAGAGACGCAGCCTTGCAAAACCGAGTATGTATTAGACTTAGAGTAAACCGATTGGGACTCGTTAAGTCAAAACATTTGTAATTTTTTGGAAATTTTTGCTAAAACAGAATGAAGACTTTAAACACTAGTTTCAGAAATGTGAATATCCGTGTTTGTTGTTGTTTCACAAATTAAACTTTAACGCCAGCGTTTTTTTGGGACTTAGAAAAAATTTCCAATTTTTTTTTTCAAACTCCTATCTATTGAATTGAACTTTGCCAGGTCTGACCTGGTGAAGTAACACCTAGCGTAAGTGATAACGTTCGGGAAAATGGACATCTTAGTGAATTTGCGTAATTACGATCCTTCGTCAATGTGCAACATCACCTGGCGTAAGGGTGCGAAGTTGCGCAAGTCTATCTACTTCACTAGCAAAAATTCGCCAGAGTCGGTGTTAGTGAATTTGCGAAGTTGCGAAATGATGTCACGCTGGCGAATTAGCGCTAGCTAAGGTAATTCATTAATTGGTTATGGGTAATGGGTTCTTGGTTTTGGAGCAGGTTACATTAAGTTATGTTCCTGAAAAGTTTTCGTTTCACTTCAGAATAGTTTTGCTTGGTATCGAATAGTCTTTCCTCCCTCTTGTCTTGAATGAAGCACTACTGCCACAAAAAGTAGCCATAATAAAAAAAATAGCCATTGATTTTAATGCATTTTGACAAAAAAGTTCGCCGAGATAAAAAAAGTTGCCACAAGGAAGATGTCCATTGACTCTAATGCATTTGGACAGAGAAAAGATTGTTGTGTGGGTAAAACAATTGTTGAATGTAAAAAAATGTTGACTCCTATTGACTTCAGTGTGTTTCGCAAATTTTTTGCCGGGTCACTAATTGTTTCACAGTTTAGTTATATTTTAGGCGAAGGGAAATAGGATTCGCTCATCACTAGTATTGGAGCGCATGCACTGAACACCAGAAATAATCACTTTCAGTGCAGTCGTGTATTATTTGCATCAAAGTGCAATAGTATTGATACACTAACCAGAACTGCGTCAGACACACGTCAGACACAACGCCCCCTTGCAACCATAACCACACCTGGAATTCTGTGGGAGAAAAGCCTTATTATGGGAAAATAAGATGCACTTTGCCCACTGCACTTGAGATCGTAAATGACCCCTCAGGATTTGTATGCTGATTTGTTAATATGTTATTCCCTGTTTTGATTGTTTCTTTCACCTTTTTCTGCCTTATAGGATACAAACTGTGCACAATTTACCTTGAGCGAAGGTCTGTAAGCTCAATGTCATGCTGCCCAAGCTATGCCCCTGTGGTTCACCCCTAAATGGTTAACATTTAGCATGTTATAGAATTAAGCAGCTTTTCAATTGTGGACTTCAGTTTTGCTAGCAACCAGATTTCTGACATTGCAAGCTGCTGCCTAAGCCGAATGACTAAAAAACCACAAATGATAAAAAAAATTAAAACCAGTTGCTAATGGTCTCAGAATATCACTCTCTACATCATAGTAACAGTTAATTTCATGGTGATCATCTCTGTTAAAAGGAATGTAAAGGCAACAAAATAAAATCCCATTTTTACTTTCTTTAATGAAAAAGAAATATATATACTTAAATCTAGGGGCAGATTTACTAAATTCACATAAATTCACATGAAGGATTTGAATATTCGATCGAATTTTCAAAAAAGATTCGAATTCGAATTTTGAATATGCAAATTAGGCTAATTCGACCTAATTTGACAATCGAATATTCAAATTCAAATGATTCGAATATTCAAATTTTATTTTATTCGAATATTCTCAAAATCTATGGTCGAATACTTCCCCTTTAAATTTAAATTCGATCACCTACTTCACCAGATTAAA